>JANZLQ010000031.1:22571054-22581161 GCA_026212715.1 Elanus axillaris
GTCATTTTATTAGTGTTGTTATCATTATAATTACTTTCTTCTTTTCTGTTTTATTAAACTGTTCTTATCTCAACCCATGTGTTTTACTTCTTTTCCCAATTTTCTCCCCCATCCCGCTGGCGGGGGGAAGGGGTGAGCAGCTACATGGTGTTCAGCTGCTCGCTGGCATTAAACCACAACAATCTGAATAATGGTAATACTTTTTTCTCCCCCTTGGTTGTTTTGTTTTTCCTTTTAAGGGAGGGGTTTGCTTGATATATCATCATCTCACTAGTAAAGACATCTTTAATTGTATTTTATATACACTTTATGCATACAAATACATAAAATATAAGCACATACACACACTCTGTATTTCCACCTCCATTTTGAAGACATCACCTACAACTTCTCATTTTGTGAACACTTTAATCTCTGAATGGTTTCTTCTCCTTTTCTATGACCTGCCACTCTCCTGCAGGGTTCATGCTCTGTAAAGGGCCAATACAACAGCAAAAGCTATAGTTTGGAATATTTTGGCAGATATGTAACAGTCAAATCCAACTGAATCACATTCCCCAAAAAAATCGTATCAACTCCCTTTGGAATTACTTTAAAAAATTCAGATTCAAACATGAGAGAGCAGAATAAATTATATTTAAGAGCTCATCTAATACATTAAAAAAATCAGCTATACTTACTGAAGAATTATATTTAACAGCTCATGTAATAGATTAAAAAATCCAACCATCCTTAGTAATGGTTTTATTCCATCTACCTAGTTTTTTCCTCTTCCTTCTGTATTTCTTCCACTTGCTTTAGCCATTTTGTCTCTGCTTCTTTTCCCCCTTGCTGACCTACCCTACATACCTCTATACATTAAATATTTCCCTTCTTAAAAGCCTTCTCGCTTCCCTCTTTCTTTTGAGCTATTTTTGGCCCATTTTCCTAGGCTCCATCTTTTCTTCCCTCTCACAGGTTAGCGAATACACTGCATGGGGTGGTTTTCAGACTTCTATGCCTCTGCTGTCTGTGTGCCACCACAGGGCAGGTGGTCTCTGCAGGGTACCCTGGCCGTGCCACTGTCAGCACACCAGGCTGCCTTTTGAGTCAGGAGCACCACCTGTACACACCGGTTTCCTTTGGCACACGGGCAGAGAAGGAGCCCTTCTAATTGACCTGAACAAGGAGAGGAGCACTGCAAAGGATGGTGGTGTGGGCTACCCCAGCCCTGCAGACACAAGAGTTGAGTCTCAGTTGCAATCCAGTTGCAAGACTACTCTTCTAGTCCTTGCCCTGTCCTAGCTCTGGTTTAATTTTGTCTGCACAGACTTGTTCTGTGCCTCATGGATTGTCTCACAAAAAGGCATAGGCCTTAGCAGCAGCTTTAAGCTGCAAGCCCTCTGCTATTATGTGACCCTGCAGGGCCAGAGGGATCATCCTTCCTTGGCCCCTTGGACATGGACTTGTGTCTCCCATAGTCTGGTACATGTGTCATACACGGGGATTTCAGCAGCTTGTTAATGGGGCACGCTCAGAAAGCAGAGCTGCATGGTCATGCCTGCATCTGACCTCCAGCATCACAAACACCACCAGCATTAAGGCACCATCTCTCCTTTACAGGGATGCAGAGACACTAAAGCTGGCACTTGCCTACCAAGCCGAATCCTTGTGGAGCTTTGCTAGTTTGCAAATGGTTGTAAGACATAACCACAAGACTGTATGTCACATCCTCCCCCAGCTGCTGCCATGACCCATTTGTGATTTCCACCTCAAAGCTGTACAGTATGAAAAAGTTTTATTAACATACCCAAACTACACTCTTCAGAGATCTTACACTAGCAATAACAGGAAACAAGAACATGAAAGCAGGCCAGAAAATGGCAAAATAATATTTAAATAAAATAGAAAAACTAATTTCATTGAAAGTAACATTGTAAATACACTGCAGTGAGCCATTCTAAGAGGAATGAACTCAGCTCACAGAATGCCTCAAGCAGCTTCAAAGGGGAAAAAATAATACATTGAAAGCTTATACAGAAGC
Source organism: Elanus axillaris (assembly GCA_026212715.1). Classification (NCBI taxonomy): domain Eukaryota; kingdom Metazoa; phylum Chordata; class Aves; order Accipitriformes; family Accipitridae; genus Elanus; species Elanus axillaris. Next base: position 22,573,078 of record JANZLQ010000031.1, read on the forward strand.
AGCCCAAGGTTTGTCATCAGCACAGAAAACTGAAGAGTGGGAAACCACAGGACAGATGGCAGCAGAAGTCAGTCTGTCCTGTGCAGGTGTAGGTCACCACTGTGTTTCGCAACCTGGGGCTGTGGCTCAGCCTTTTCCTTCCCTTCCACATCTTATGAAGCCTTGTAAATCCACCCCAACTCCCCACAGCAAGCATGCTTCTCTCACCCTGCTGGCTGCCAGCACTGTATTTTAAAGCAGACAGCACTGCGGCGGGTGGCTTTTTGCAGGGTGGTTGTGCTCCTGCAGCAGTCTGCTGCCCTAAGCAGGGTGCATCAATTTTAGTGTTTTAATTCAGGTTAACAAATCTCCCAACTGCCCACACTTAGTGCATATTATTTCACACTGTAGGGCAGCTGCTGAATAAGAAAGCTGGGCTTCTTTTAGACAAAGTTTAACTGGAGGATGCAGCCCAGATGCTCGCCTGGTGTGCTCCAGCTGCTAGCTAGAGTTCAGGCTGCTAGAGCTAGCCCTAGGCAAGAACCCTCACAGCGCTCACAGTGGGACACTGGCTCCTCAGCACTTCTTGTTTTCTACAGATCCACTCCTATTGCACTGCACTGCTTGCCTGAGTCCAAAGTTTGGGGTCCCCAGCATATATATCTTAAGCAAAATAATGTCACGGACATTCCTTGTGCTTCATCCCTGAGGCAGTTAAAGGAGAACCCACTCTCTTCTCATGTACAATAGTGCTGTCACTGTAAGAATTTGGTCCAAAAATCCAAACCAGCGGTCAGAACGCAGGTGCAGCTCAGGAGGGAGAGAAATACCCTGAGAGCTTTCAGGCTTTCTCCAGCTTATTGCCTTAAAGTTGCACTTCTTCCTCCTTTTATATGCACTGACATTCCCATTAACAGAATATTAAACACGTTACTATTATTTAATATTTTCTTTGGCCATTTCCCACAGGGAACATGATCTGACATCCAGATGCTTTGGTAAAGCACAGAACCGTAGTGACCCATTTCTGTAAGAACCAGCACCAGTGACCAAAGAGGTCAATGCTAGCATTTGTGAACTAACAAGTCAGAAAATACTCTGATTTGTCTTTTTGGAGATCTCCTGGAAACAAGAACTGTCTAAAAATTATGTTTTCTTTTTCTGCAGGACTGGCTTTTTCCTCATGCAGCAGCTAAAGAGACTGATCTCTGTTGATCTCATGCATAGAAAATTTCAGAAAGACATAGCATGTAAAACCTGAGGTGCCAAAGGTCCTGAGCAGTTCCTACAGCCTGTGGTACTCCTGTTTCCTAAGCAGATCCATCAGACTGGCCCTCTTTGCCCCAAGTAGCTACAGGCCTTGGGACACAAACAGGAAATACTCTAACCCCAATCAACCCCTGTTTCTGCCTCTCTTACTAGGAAAAGGGATTAACTAGTGGGATAATCAGACATTGTTTACTCTTCTATAGCCCATGCAGAAAAAGATTAAGGCCAAGACTTTAGTAAGTGGGAACCTAAAGTTAGTAAGCCCATACTGAAGCACTTAAATGTCCTGATTTTTTTTTCTATTTTAAATCACTGACCTCCCCATTGCTCCCAGAGGCTTGACTGTTGCCCTGTGGATGCACACCCTCTGATAATCCAACCTTTATGTCTTGAGCCATGATTAAAAGTGTTATTGGAGTAAGAAAATTATCCTAAGGAAGAATTAAAAGTTTGGAAAGAGTTAAGAATAGACAATAGCACTCCTATAATACCAACTGAGTCAAAACTCCAAGCAAAGCAAAAGAGCAAGGAGAAGGAACAGTGAAATATTAAATGCAGTTGCTTCTTCTATTTGCAGTTTAATAATTCAAGACCTATATTTATTTATTCATACTAATTGACCGATGAAGTTATGCTGTGGAATAGCTGAAGAGAAACTAATTGCTGTCTCATTTTATTTTAATAGTATATTAAAACGCAGACTAGACTGGAGACCTCTTCTCGACTTGTGCTGATGTTATCTGCCCTGAGACACTGGCAACTGTCCAGGGACTTGCCTACACTGATATTTAGGACTAACCTTAGGAGTCAGATTAGGTGATTGTGCCTTTGGCTGTAATGGACCACAAATGTGAAGCTCATTTCTTTTTGAGATCAATCTTTCCTCCTTTCCATTTATTTTTTCCACTCAGGTTCTGTTATCATTTGCTCAGCCTGTGCAAAGGGGCCTTAAAGTGGATGTAAATGAGTTTTGCAAAACCCACCCAGGACCCCTTAATACCACTGGAGTAATTGGGGCTTAACTGCAGTGAATCCTGAAGCACACTATCTAAATACAGGCATTCCCAAGCTTTTCTACGGTGTCATAATTAATACTCCCACAAGCAAAATGAGATAAAAACCGTGCACTATGCATTCTGCTGTAGAGTCCTCCATCAGTTCCTGATCCTTCATCATTTTCCCTACACAGTTTCTATGCTCTCCTGATAACTAAATTGATGGCACTCTCCTCAGTGCAGTGAGTCCTTTTTCATCTCCCTCCCAGCCCTTCGGTCTGGGACCCCACAAGGCATCCTCCCTCTCTCCCAGCCCAGCCCAATTCCCACATACACCCAGCCCCTTTCATTAGCAGGAAGGATGCTGCTATGGCTAATAATGGAGACTGCGTGCACAGTGGCTCTTCTGCTCGACTTCCCACCCGGGGCTGGGAGCTGCTTTTCCTGCGGACATCACCCCTGCTGCCACACTGTGAGAGGGAGCAGGCAAAAGGGCAGAGGCATGGGCACCGTGCCATGGACCTCACCAGAGTAGCAAACAAGCCAAACCAAAATTTGTCAGTGTTCCAGTATCTCGTCTCATGTACATTTATAGCTGCAGTATTATGGATACACCATACAAAGCACTAGAGAAGATTCACCCTCCTTACCAGAACAGCAGGCAAGGGACACCATCAGCAGCACGTGGTAGGATATGAGAGTCCCCATGGATTCAGAGCCCAGCATATAGGCTGGTTCATCCTATATATCTAGACAACAAGTCACTGAACTGGAGCCCTGGCAATTTACATACCCTTTTACATAGATACAAATAAGCTCAGAAGGTGAAAGGCAACAGAAAAGCAGGTCCTTTGAGTGCAGATCCTTTCATCTTCGAGTTTGCTAAGGACAGACGTAAAGGCAGCTTATGATCCAAATTGTGCACATTCCTCCTTTGAAGCTCTACCTTTCTCCCAGCCCAAACTTTGCCATTTAGCACTCTCATTACCTCCTAAGCTCTGCTCCTCCCTTCAGCATTTAGGCCCTCTGCAGAGAAGCAAGCAGTTTCCCTCCCTTCCCAGGAATCTTAATTAACTTTTTTCTGTGTGTTTGTTACCCCCCCCCCCCAGGCCTTCAGATATACCAATACCTTCAGTTAGGTTAGTTTCAGTGCTTTCAAAGTTATCTTTAATGGCATTTTTATTTCATATAGGTCACCAGCTGACTTTCATTCAAAACATAGTGCCTATCAGAATTTGAGCATTCATATCATCTGTGCAGCATAACATGCAGAGCTACACCTGTACTGTTATTTTTGACAGAGATGGCACCACCTGTTTTGATCTGTGTTGATTCTATACTTTCAAAAATCTAGCAATTACTTTCATCTTTCTACATGTATTTGCATGATGCCAAATCCTCCTATCATCTTTCCAGCCCTAATACTTCACCGGCTGGGCCAAAAAGGCTTCCCTAGTTCTTCGTTGTTGTTTGATTTCCCTGAAGCCAACTGATTCACATCAATCAAAAAGATCACTTCACTAGGACTGCATCTCATAATTTAAAGATGTGGGGACCTCTTCCTGTTTGAGGTCCAGATAGGACTTGGGGGAGGATGAATATACACGGGCTAAGCATGGTCCATGGCTCTGAATCTGAGCTTGCTCACTCGGCAGCAGCTCAGAGAGCAGGCAGAACAAGTGCAGGACAGCCTGTACTCCTGCATGTAGACTTGCTTTTACACATATTTTATGACTTTCTTGTTTTTACGCATGTCTTCTTGCTTTTCTCCTTTGACCTCAAGGAACCTTAGCAGCCTTCTCTGATGGGAGAGGAGAGTTGCCACCTCTGCATCAGGGCCCTGTGATATCACCCTTCTGATACCAACGATGGGGTGGAGTCTGGAAACTCGTCCAGGAGGCAAATAAACAACCTAAAATCCCTCCTACCAGCACCTTCTGCTAGCAGATCTAGCAACAGCTCTCCCCCAGGAACCCAAATGGCCCCTGAGTGGGGCTGGGGGGAGGACGGTGCTGTGGACCCACTCTGCGCCCTCCCTCTAGGCTGTGCCCAGCCATCCCACTGTCAGCCGCAGCTGACAAACGAGGCCTCGACTCCCAACGTCCTGTAAAATAAGCTAGCAAAAAGTAGTTATTAGGGGTACATTCGCTCACAGAAAGCAGATTACAAATTACCCACATTAAACACTTGGAAACAAGATTATTTGTGACATAACAGATTGCCACCATTGTAATCCAGAGCCTGTAAACACTTGTTAGTTGTTCACGGGCAAATGCAAATCTGTGCCAGTGTAGCTGGTTTGAGGTAGACGTGATCACAAATTATCAGATGCTAACATCTGAACCCTTTTCTGTGCCACTAATACTGTTTACTGAATGCTATCCCTGCTAACCTTAACCTGAATGTTGAAATTAGGCACTATAATAGTAACTGGAATGTTATGGGAAAAAATTAATTCTAAAATAATATTAAGTAGCAGACCTGATTAACCTGCCCTTTGTTCCAAGAACCTGTTGACTGTATTGTTAAATTATGTTAAAAAAAATCAAATTCAGAAATCAACATTTTATGACTCAGGGACAGCAGGCATCTTCAAACAGCTCTTCCAGCACCTCATTCCCAAACCAGGAAGTTTCAAGGGCCGACCAATTCCAGGGTGGCATCCCAGGACTGTGATAAATTGCAAAATTGCTCATCAAGAGCAAATCTCTACAGAGCCCCTGACTTTCCAAGTCATCATGTGAAGCTGAACATGAAGCCAGAAGTCCCTGCCAGTGAAGTCTGGATGCACTGACACCACGCCACTGGGATCTAAGCAACAGTTTCACTGGGAGGGTTTTGGATTGGCAGCTGTGCAAACACAGACATTTTCCCTTAAAGAAGACGGGCACAAACCAAGGCAACAAAGGATTCTGCAAGGCAATGTGAAAAAAACATGAAGGGGATATTTGCTCAGTAAAATATGTATTACTAGTTTATGAAAATAATGAAGTATGAATCAAAAGCTTCTTGGCCAAGGCTTTGATACTTATTATGAAGATAATGCAGCAGCAATGCCATTGAAGGCATTTTCTAGCAGTCACTCAATGCCCTCACCTGCGCACTGCCCATCTCCTGAGAACAGAAGATTCCAACAAGCTGATAAATGAAGAGCTGGTTCCTGCTCATTTTACAGAGCCACGCTTGGGCCACCCCTGTAAGTCTGAGATCGGTAGTGCTCACTTATGTTTTCATTATTTAGGCTTTGTGGAAAATTTTCCATGACACCCAGAGGATGTAGGAACATGAGAATTATGTTTAAGTCATGATTTAATCACAGTGGAACACTCATGTGGCATATGCACTTGCAGAAGTAATGGCCCATGAGAAAATGTCTACTGTATAAGTCCCTAAAAGGCTAGATAAATTCCTTCAGTGTCAGAGGTTCTGACACAGGCTTATCTTCAAAAATGGTGTGAGCAGAGTGATGGGCAGGAGGGTCATAGACTGGTAACTCCAAGATGAGAGTGAAGGTCATGTTCTGTTGTAGCAAGTGCTAGCTAGTGAGATAATGCAATACACTTACCCTCTGAAAGGGAATTTCTCATTGACTTGCTTGATACTAGATTTAACGTGTTTGTAAACCCAAAGAAGCTGAAGTAACCCATTCTAGAGAACATTAAAATAATTTCATTGCTTGCAAGATTTTTTGATAATGCATGTATACATCAGTGAATACTTTGGGTCTCATACCACCGCTGGCTCAAGAACAGTTCAAAACTGATAAATGCGTATTTCTTCTTTTTCAGAGCATGTAGTGCAACTGATCCCACCTGGAAGCATCTCAGCAAGGAAGACATTTTTTAGCTACCTGGAGGTTTTCCTAACCCTGGGCTCATCCTTTCTTGGCCTTGTCCCTGGCGCAGCCGATGCCAGGACCCTTGGAGGGCCTGTACAGTGTCAGAGGGGTGCCACGACACACAACCTCCCCACTCTGTGGTGGTGGCCGGGTCACCCTACCTGTGCAGCTGAGCCAGGGCAGGACCCTTCTGCTGCCACCCATGGATTCCCCTCTGCTGGGAGATTTCTCCCAGGGCCAGGCTGGCTGGCAGCAGCAGGAAACAGTCCCAATGTGCTGTGAAACTAAGGCTGTAATATGTTAATGTGAAGACTTTTTCCAAGTAATCTTTACCATCTGTTGTCTCACACTAATGTTAGTATTAATAATTTATAGGCCGCCTCTTAAGGCCAAGGAGGAAGCAGAATGCTAAGCTCTAACACAGAGGCGGTATAAACTTTTTTTTTCTTTAGTGCGATTGATGCTGCTCTATATTATAGCCTTGCACAGGGAATACATGGTGCTGTTCAGCTTGCTGTTGCTTTTGGAAGCATTTTACTGAAAATAGTAGTGGCAAGATAGTTATTTTAGTCCAGTTCCTCTGTTGCTTCTTTCCTTCTAAAGAAGGCATGGAGCCTATCTGGTACATAAGCAAAGTGCATGTAAAGGTCAGAAGCAAAGCATAAGCTAACAATGTAAGTCGTATTATAGAATGCAGTTACTGCCAGGCAGGAACAGACAGGGTTCCTTCTGCTATCCAAAGGGCTGTTAGGCTGAAGGAGCATAGTTGTGCTACCAGTTTAAGCCAGCAGAATCTCCTTGCTATATTTAACCTTGATTTCCTCAGAGACCAAATATGCAAATCACAGAATGTGATGCACGGCAAACACTGCTTTCATAAGTGAGAGCTAAGTTATAGTCCCAAACAATCAAATCAGCCTGTCCTACTCACAGGGCTTCACTTTAATCCCTTATTAATGGGATTAATAGCAGACTTAGGGTTCATACCATTTTACTCCCCTTTTCACAAACCAGTGTAGCTGCTTTCACAGAGGGACAGGTGGATTAATAGTCTTAGTCAAAAACTATGGTGATAATGCAGAAAATGAGCTGAAGGGAGGGATTCCAGGGTGAAAACGGACAGCTGGAAGATTGCTATCAAAGCCATGCAGTGGCTTCACCCATAGATAGAAATGTGAAATGCATAGGAGACCCTTCTGCTTCTAAATTGAAAAACAAAACAAAATCCCTGGAAGATAAACAAGTACAGTAAAGGAGTAAGTCTTTCTATTAATAAATGCTTACCAGAGGATAAACAAGTAAAGGAATAAAGAACCTGGGAAGCTCAGAAATGCGGAGGCATTTGATGAAAGGTAACTCCACTAAGGAATGCAAAGCTCTGACAGACTGTTATAGAGTCTTGGATTTCTTTTAATAACAGTTGAAGGTCAGATGCCACAGCTCTTCCTGGAAATCCTAAAAAGACTGGGTGGTTCCCCAAGTTAGAAAGGAACTGCCACATCGTATATTGTGCAACATATAGCTATTGACTAAGGTATATTATATTACCTCCAACAGCTGACTCAGACCCAGTTGTTAGAAAAGGTTTTCACACTCAGGCAAGCAGCACGTAGCCGTCAGACTCAGAGAGGCTGGGGGCCGCAGGACCCCAGTGGGCTGGCGAAGGTCGGGGGGGTCAAGCTGATTACCCGCCCGCACCGGGCTCAGCGGGGTTACCCCAGTTCACACCCAGCTATTGACATTCAGCTGCCTTGCTTACTCATTACCGGATCAGCAGGGGACTGTCTGGGTCTGAAAAGTTAACCCTTCCCATGCCTTGATGATTAGGGCTTTACTTAGAGGACTAGCGGCGGACTAGCGGCGGGCGGGCGGGTGGATGAGAGGAAGGTTGGCAGAAGGTCGGGCTTTCCCGTTAGCACCCCGGGGGCACTGCTGACCCGGAAGCAGAAACCACCCGCGACCAGAGCGAGAGGCCATACACCACTGCTGGGGCAGCTTCGCTC
>JANZLQ010000031.1:22581210-22676329 GCA_026212715.1 Elanus axillaris
CAGGAGAAAGGGCGCCCGCAACCAGTTTGCACACGACCAATTATTTACTCATTTCTTACTCCTGTGTTAAGGTAAGCAGGTGTATGGGATGCACCTTGTAAGGTAAAGCAAACTTCTCACCGTGACCCAGCCCAGTGTCACTCAATTAAGATGCTTGTGCCTATGCTATCTTTTACTCTCAGTTTTGCAAACTTTCTTGGAACTATTGCAGATCTTGTAATGGTGGTTTTTTTCTTAATGATTCAGACCTTGATTATGCGAAACCGCAGTACGTTTTAAGAATAACTTTCAGTGCTTGTGGCTTCACCTTTTAGGGCCCATAATCCAGATGAAGTATAAAAAGACTCCGAAAGGTGAAGGGGGGAATTATTGTTGGTGCCACATGGTCCTGTTAAGGCAGTGCTGTGATTTCTGGATAATGGCATACTCGTTTATGGCTTCTGAAGCTAGAAGTCATCTAATATATCATCACAGCCCACTAAGATCTATTACATTTATTTGGTTCTTAAAAATAAAATAACAATATTTCTGCAGTGTAATACAAAATGCTCTTCTTCCTTTTGCATCAATTCAAAGGCTCCTCTGTAAAGAGAAGCTGTATCATTCTGTTGCGGAGAAGAACAGATGGTGAATAGCCGGTATGTGAAATGTTCATACTACTCTTCTTTATTTCACCTTTCACTGTAATTATATTGCTTGCCAGGCTTCAAATGAAGTATTGAATTCAGGCACCAGAATTTGGTGGAGATGAATTTTGCAAAGCTTTAAACATTAGTTCAATTTAATGACATTTTGAGTGTAATTTATATACATCTCAAAACATGCCAGCTACTTAGAGGTGCATCAGAAGAGGCAAAAGTCCTAACACAGCTTATAATCACAAATGAATTTTTCAAATAAACAATAAAATATAAAGAAACAAGCAGTGAAGTTTGCTTGCATCTGGCTAATACCTCCGTTAATCTTTATTAGTAATTTCTAATAATGAGAGCATGGAAGGTAGGATTTATAGCTCTTTTCAAAGAAGAGCCAACAAAAATTAGATGGATTGGGCCAGTGGATCAGTTCCAAACATAGGGAAAGAAAATATAGGATGGCACCTTTGAAAGTGGCGAATGAAGTGTTTCTACAGATGAAGTGTATTAGAAGGAGATATAGAAAGACACTAAGACATGCATGTCCCTGAAGGCAAGAGGGAGAGAACTTAAATTTAATAGGAAGGTCAGCAAAAGAACTTGAAGAGGAATGGGATTTGATCCAAGTGAAAGGGAAGGTAGAAATGGGCTTAGGTAAAATATCAGGAGCCAAAAAAGAATGTATTGCTTATTTGTAACTTAAGAAGGGTTGGCATATTTGTTTGTTAGATAGTGGAGAAAATACTATTGTGTGAATTTTAAGACTGAGTGACAGTGGAAAAAGTTGGATAAGAAACAGTAAGTCAAAAATAGAGGATACATTTTCAGGCTTAACAAGCGTCAAGAACGAGAAGGAACTTGATGAAAGTGCTTGAGTTTTGCAGTTTGCTGTCATGTGGTTTTCTTTCTGCAGGGGGATATTGAGGAAGTTCAGCTGTCAAGGTAAAGGCAAGCTGTTAGCAAAGCAGAGTGGAAATGAAGAAGTTAAACCGCTGAGATTGTAAAGGGCAGTTGAAGATGTGGAAGTGTGTCATGGCATGGGAATGGAGGAAAACAAGAAGCATATGGTGTTTCTGAAAGCTGGAGAACAGGTGGTTTTCAGGAAGGGAGGGTGTGCAGTCACCCTAAAACGGAAGGGAGGAAGAGCTTGCTGGTGACTTTGCTGGTAATGCCATAAGCCATTTCTGAATGGATGAGAGGGAACAGAAAGCAGATTTTACAGGGGGAGAAAATTGGTTGAGTAGGGCCAGAAGAAGTGGGATTTATTTTTTTATATATTTTTTTTTTTTTACATGTTTAAGACATATGGAGGCAAAGAAAGGAAGCATATGAAATGGCACTTGAAAATGGGACTGGGGTCAAGAGAGATGGTAGGGGAAACAATAACATGTTTCAGAAGCAGAGAAGAGTGGCTGAAGATGTCTCATTGTTTCTTCATGCTCCTCCATCTGTCAATATCCATCTGTTGTTTTTTTGTTGTACACTCAAATGTCAACTCCAGTAACTGTTTAATGTAAAATGGATAATAATGTCTCCCTTTCTCACTGACTTTTGGGAGGATATAAAAAAACGTATCTTCCACACAGCACTGGAAGGGTGGGGAGGACCCACTTGTTCTCTGTAGCCTAGTGCTTGGTGATTAAAGGATGCTGTTCTGGGAAGTGGGAAAGGTCAGATGTGAATCCATAAACCTGAGAAGGCCCCTGAACTTGTGCAGGGGGGACCCTGGAGCCCAGCAAAGTGCTTAGATACTGCCCTGTTCTATAAAAGGCACTGACATCATCACCACATCCTAAAGGAAAGGTGTAACAGGAGAATGTACACTGGGGAAAATACTCACTACCTCCCTGCAGCCTGGTGCTTGGTGCCAAGGACGTCCAAGAGGTGAGATGTTGAAGATACCTGTTCTTGGTGGCTCTCTGTATCTGCTCTCTCCTTGACACTCTGATTGCTTTGAACCAAACCCTGAGGCATCGAAGCGGTAGATGGAGGCTTATGAACCCAGCTGGGGAAACAGTATCACCCCTGGCTGTCTATCTCACGCCTTTGCTGTAGGTCACCTTTTGCATTGCAGAGGTGGCTGATGAAAGTGTCTGCTGGCTTTGCTATCACCTGCTAGCTGAGGGGAAGGTGCACCTTTTTGTGCTGCTGGAGAGGTAGGGGAGCAGAGCATGCAGGAAGATGGTGATGTGTAGGATAACCCCAGTATGATCCACTGGAACCACTTGCCTCTCCCATGCATTGCAGGAGCCAGGAAGGTACCCTGTTGCTGATGCCTTGGCTTTTGCTCTGGGAGGCAGGCGCTTGCCCACTTTCAGGGATCACTCCACCATGGTGAAGTAAAAGATGTACCCCTGCATCACCATCACCTGGCAATGACCTACAAGGAATATCCACCCCACCAATCATTTTCCGCCTTAGCAAAATGCAGCAATAGTAGCCCCGCTGCTTTGCCGACCAGCAGCATGGAGCTAAGTCAGTCCCTCCCAGGTCACCAGGAAACAGTCCGTGCCTGCTACATCCCTGATCCGCAGTGGCATATCTGTAATTATGATTTTCACTGTTATGTTCGTGATATTAGAATTTGTCTTGCTCTAGCCAAGACTCTACTCTTCGTTGGTGCACGAGCCTGTCATGCTATACAATTACAGTGGAGTCAGGGCCTGATCTGTACTATAATTATAACTGAGTCAGTTACAACAGACTTGTCTCCTGACCTGGTTCCAAAATAGCACTGTATTTTTTAAAGCAAAAGGGATTTTAGGTGTATTCTTTAACCTTGCTAATGCATTACACTCGTCTTGGATTTAAACCGGGGGGTTCATTTCTGATAAAGCAACCCTTTTATTAGCATAAGCAGGAAATGGTCCAAACTGGCTGTTCATTAGCATTCACTAAGTCAGCTTCAAGCACCCTCTCTGAATGTCAGATATTTCCCGCTTGCATTCCCTCCCCGCTTTGTGTGTTTGCTACTTCCTGGCATCCTTATCATATAGTAATGAATCACACTGGAGTTACGATGTCGCATTTAGATACAGAGCGGGACTAGTTTGGCCAGTCCTGGGTAATCAGGCCTCTTAACAGGGAAATGCATTTAAATAGGTCAATGAATCTTACATGTCTGTGCATCAGAAATTATCAGCACTGCAGAACTTGCAGTTGGGGGAGAAATTATCTTTCAAGCAAAAGTTCTTTGGCGCCACTAGAGCAGCGAACAGCATTTCATTTACATCTCCATTTAAAATGATGTTTTACCTTCATGGGTTGTTGGGCATCTTTCAAACTGGAATAAAGGATTCCTAATTTTTTTTTCTTCATATACATAATAATATATTTGAAATTAACTATACAATCCTGTTAGAACTAAAAAGATTTTCATCTAATCTTCCATCTCCCAAAATGCAGCTATAATTCTTAGTCTTTATTTTTACCTCATGCCTTTTTTGGTGATGGAATACTGTGAAGTGTTGCATTACAAAGCTAATCAAATTGCAAATGGAAAGCTTTTCCTTCGCTCCATTCTTTTAGGTGTCCCGTAGGTTATGTCTGTTAAGACACTTTCTGGAAGCCCCCAAAGAAGCCAGAAACAAGCAGCAGCAGAATATCAACCCTGGAGGTTAACAGTCTGTATCTACAGGGAGAGCCTAGGAACAAAGGGGAGGGACAACTTGGGGTGCGAGGGGTAGAGAGGCATGATGGCAGAGGACCTGCCCGCAGCAGGAGAATGTCCCTCTCTGCTGGTGGGATGGATGCCTTGGCAGCACCCACCGGTGGGGACGCATCCTGTGTCAGTGAAAGGAGACCTCCTGGCAGCATGGCCACACCACCTCTCTCAGTGATGTTAGTGAAGGGGACCAGTACACCCTTCTGTCACCATCATTGTGTCTGTGCCGTGGGGTTTGTGTGCATAGCTGGGGCGAACGGTTTCTGGTTTCTTGTCATTCTCAGCTGACAGGGCCATGGCAGAGTTTTGCAGCCAATGCCTGCACTTGCTCTGGAGTTCAGAAAACTGACTGGTAGCAGCTACAAGGATATATTTCTGACTTTCAGCCCAGTTCCCCAGCTGTTAGTCCAGGATGCCATTATGTGAGAGTATTTAAAATACTATGGTCCAATTTGGATTTCTAGGCACTTAAGTATAACCATGAATGCACAAATGTGGTGCACTTACATCAGTTAAACTTTTTGTCAACTCCACTTCTTCCTGTATATTTCTTTTTGGGCAAGAGCTCTGAAATTGGCAACATTTGAAGGATAAAATCGGGCTTTTTGTTGACAGTCCTTATTTTGCATTCAGTTCAAGACAACACTTGCAGAAGAGTTTCAGGATAAGCCTTCAGGATAAGTCTACCTAAAGCCCAGTCCTGTATTCAAATTCTAATGGTCAAGTTTGCTGTAACACATGTGCTACTTAACATACCTCTCTGACATTACTTATATGTACCTTTCTTGGATAACATCTGTCTGAGGCTGCGTATATCTAAAAAACAAAAAAAAAAAAAAGTGGTTTCATGGAGTAAGTTTTTTAAAAATGGACTAAGATAACACTACTTTTATGAGTTCACCAGTATAAGCATAAAAGCTGTAATCTGTCCATGAAACTAGGCATGCATATGTTCAAATGTTTATAATATACTAGTTCTCAGAATTTAGATTATTTTCCATAGTGCTATATTCCATTCTTTGACATGCATGAGTGTATAAACCAGTAGTTTTTAACTTGTGCTCCACTAACCGCTCTTAAATAGTGTGTAAAAATGAATTAAAAAAGCAAGCCTATTGTCATTAGGCTCGAATCTGTTATATGTTGTTTACCCCTCTCTCAGAAAATGGTCAAGGGGTCTGAAGAACAGAAAGGGCTGAAAATCTTTGGTACAGGATGGTACTTCTGTTGAACCAAAAATAAGGTGACCGACACTGATCTTGGAAAGATTATTGCTGTCTGCTGGCCCATCCTACTGTCCCTCATTTACAGGATGCTCAACTTCCAAACAAGCATGTTAAAGCTTTGCACCCCGGGGGCCCCTCACACCTGCTGCACCAGGGTGCAGCTGCAGTCCTCTCCTCCAACCCACCTTTAACAGCTCTGGGGAAAACTGGCTGTGGGTACACAGGGGTGTCAGCTTATCCTCTTGATCTGTGCTGTTGTTTTCTTGTAGTCCCCTCTCTACCTGCACAGGCTTCTCGTGTCTCTGCTAGATAATTGGATAGTATTCACTTGTCCTTCCTGTGTATACAACATTTTGCATAATAGGATCCTGATCCACAAAAGGGACTGCAGTAAAGCAGATAACACTACCACCAAAAATGAATAAAAAATCCTTTAATAGTGAGTAGGCTCACTGAAGTCAATATATAAGAGAAACACAGGTGTTTGTTAGTGTCTACAGAGCACCTTGGCATAGTGTGGAGCTACATGATGCCGTGGGCTAACACCAGGAGCTTGTCATGTCCCTAAAGATGGTAACTTCCCTCCTTAGCTTTGATCTAGTGTATTTCAAAACAACGCAGCCCCAGATCTAAGCTGGACAAAAACTTTCCCCCTCCCCGGGTGCTGTGATTCATGCAAGGTGCTTCCTGTGACAGCCTTTTGGAAACCCTGTCATTGCAGCTGATGTGGTTCCTCCCCCCCCAGCCAGTTGTGTCAGGACCACAGTAATGTTTCTTAGGCTCACCCAGGGTACCTATTTAAATTATAGATCTGGAATAGTGCTGGCTTTCCTCCAAATCTCTGATCTAGTAGCTGTTTTTAATGATAAATTACATATGTTTAATAGCTCAGCTATTTTGTTTGCTTCCTTCAGAACTTTGAGATGAATAGGCTCCAGTCTCAGTGATTTATTGCAATTTAATTTGTCAAGTTGTTTCAGCACTTTTTCTTACACTCCTCTGACAGCAGTTCACCTTCACAAACCAAAGACAGGTATTTCCCCATTCTCCTCGGACTGAAGACCCACACAGAAATGACTTGGCAACCTCCATGAGTACCTTCTCTTCTTTGACCTCTTTTTCTCCTGCTCAGCTGATTAAATTTAGGGATTTTCCCGTGAGCATCCTATGCTCAAATCCGTATCATTTCAATTGCATCATGCAATCCTTTTCATAAGCTGATTGTTCACCAGAGTAAGTGTAGGTACAATTTTTGCCTGGATTTTTCTAGAATCTCTCTGCTCTACTCAAATCTCTCAACATTTAATTTGTTTCCTTTGATTTCCAGTCTACTCATGACTGTTCCCTTTCCCTGATCATTGTCCATATCTCCTTCATCTGAAGTAATATTTCCTGAACATGGATGGTCAGATGCCTAGAATTCCAAGTGAAGTTTTATATTCCTTTCTTCCTGGCTGCTCAGTCCAGTCTAGGATTGCATTTCTGTCTTTCTTGATTGTGTTATACATGGGCTTTGTATTTATGCAGAAAGAAAAACTGTATCAAAGTCTGTAGGATACTCGGCTGGTTTCCACTTGAAAGTTCCGAATTTTTAAGAGATTTCTGGTACTTGTCCCTGAGCATGTCACCTTGCAGTTGGTATAATTGAATTTAATCCAATGTCTATTACTCCATTTGTCATTTCTTTCTTTCCATGTGATATCCTAATAGTCCTCTGTTTTAACAGTACTGCAACATTAACATTGTGATCAGCAAATTTCAGTTGTGCATTCCTACCTGTGTGCCAAGATCCTTAAAGAAAGATTGGTAGGTTTTGGGACTTTTCCTTGCACCATTCCCCTGCATCCTCATACTTTCCATTTTGACACTCCTTAGAAAGGTCCTTAACTATATCTACAATATTGCTACTAACACAGGCTTTATTTAGCTTAACTTCTTATGTGGCAACATTTTAAATTCATTGTTAAAATCTAGATATGACTTCTATTGTATTCTCCTTTATATAGGTATACTTAATTTATCAGACAGATGTCAGAGTTGCTTCGTCTCATCCACATTTGGGACATCACAAGGGTATTAATAGAGTTTTCCTCCCCTATTTACAATTACTCTTCTACCCATCTACTACCTGGCAAAACTCCCCTCACAAATTATTGGGGTTATAGTAATGCATCTAATTCTACAGTACCATCAGCAACTCATTAGATTTATTTTTAAGAAGTCTTAAACGATGGGTTGCTCCACATGCTTGCTTTTTCTTCAGCAAGTGTTTTTTTTCAGAACTATATGTGGTTTTAAGGCAGCTTCTCAGTCTCTGCAGAGTTGTTCTGGCCAAAGGAAAGCTGTGAGAGCTTTGTGTTGGTTTGCAAAGAGCAAATGTGTACTCTGTTGTTTCAGGCTGTAGCTGTTTTCCCCTCTGTTTCCTAATTCTTCTGTTTTATTGGACTGGGACATGCTGGCTTTGGTATGACTGTAATTAAGTTTTCTCGAGCACCCTCCAGGGTTAATTCCCTTTCACATTGATTCCTACATTTCCCTGAAGAAAAACTCCTAGTTTAAACCCCCTCAAGCATATCATCATTTTTGGGAACACTTTCCCCAGAAGGACATTAGGCTTGCTGGCCACTGTCCTTGGGAGGTCTGTGGGGCCCTGCAGGAGAAATTGCACCTAGATCATAAACAAAAGACTCTCCCAACCCCTGCAGGGTTGGCAGGCTTTTAATTACAACATAGAACAGATGAATCAGTTGGGTGTGGTTTGACTGGGGAACCTTCTGGGTGACTAAATCTGTGTCAGATGAGGTGACAACAGGTAATAGGTGTGAAATGCCCTGGCAGTTGGGAGACATTTCCTAAAGGAGCAGATTAGCGACTGAACAGCTAAATGGGTCACTGAATGAAGGCTGATGGACTGAAGGGGAAACAGGGCAAGGGACGGTCTGCAGACCTTTTCCTGAGAATGAGATGAACCGGTGACAACTACATCACTGGTGCCTTGAAGTGTGATGCTCACTTCCTGGATAAGCTTCCTGTACAACTTGTTTGCTTTTAACTGGAGATTGTTGAGATTTCTTAGCAAATGGTCTTCAAAAAGTTTTCTTTTAGAAAGCCCATCCCCCCACATCTCTTTCATATTCAAGATTCTGTTCTTTGCAACATTTTTTGAAATATGTCTTTACATCTTATTGTACATTCAAAGATTGTGGGGTGGGTTTTTTTTTTGTTTTTATTGAATAGAACCATAAGTTAGGTAATAGGAATTGGGAAACTTGAGGAGAAATGCAAAAAGTTGATCTTTTGGTTAAGCATTTCTTAAAAAAATATAGAAAACTAGCAATTGGGTCAGCTTCGAATGCTACGTTGTGCAGATAACTCTCTGAGGTCAAAATATTTTGCAAAATCATTCCCCTCCCTTCATATAATGATCATGGTCACAGTGCAAATGGCTGTCTTGGGTCTAGAAAACCATCATTCTTTCAGACAAGCATCACTGAAGCACACTCTGTCTTTCCCATCTATCAGGAAGCAGGAGGCATCAGAGAAGATCAAGCCTGAGATCTGTTGCAAGGCAGGAGGTCCTTGTCCTTTCTTTTCCAGTTCTCTCCTACTTGTGACACCTTAGAGCAGCCTGTCAATGTCCAGACTTCTTTATTCCTTTCCCATGCTATGGCCTTTGTGAGCATATATATCCTACCCTGGCCTGAGATGTGGATTTTTCCTATTACCACCTTGGACTCTGAACCAAAATGGCAATGAGTGAGAAACAGGTGAGAAAACATTTTGTTCACTTACCCATAATAGGTAGGTATACCACAATATAGCAGAGATGCCACAAAAAGTCACATTCCTGGTCACTCCACTGTGCCATAACCTCTGCCCACTCTGACTGTTAGGCATGTGAATAGACATGGCCAGAAACACCAAACATCTGAAGAACAGCCTCTGGCTCATGAGGACCTGAAGCAATAAAGGTGCCGTGGTGCTGTGCCATGGGAATGCATCAGATATTCCTGGCTCATAGGAGGCTGGAGACAGTTGTATGAGTACTGTTAAAGCCCGGGATGGGGCATATCATCTGCTCCAGGGGCTGGTGTGCTGATGGCTTGGGGTGGCTGCAGTGACTGCTCTGGAATGGGCAAGGGGGATCCCTTGGGATGCTGTCCCTTATTTGTCTCCTCAGGGCACTGAGCTGGCCAGGAAAGGGAGAGGCAGAGTGTGGTATGTGCTTTGCAACATGGGAGCTGCTTCCCTAACTCCAAATAGGGCATGTATCTTTATTTTGTGTATTGAAGTACTTGTACTCTCACTGACCTCCAAACAGGGGACACCTTACATCAAATAGAGAGTTGCTCTTCCTTGCATCCAGGCAGAATTTGGGATGGGAAAACCTCTTTGTTGCATAAGTTGTTATCCAAATACCACCAGGGAGCTTTTCTAACTGGAAAAAGTAGACAGAAGAAATGAGCCACCACCAGCACCACTATATAGACACCCAAGGCCGTCTCTTACATAAACCTCTCCATGACAAACCTTTTCTTATAATTGCCAGACATTCCAGCCTTGGAAAATAAATCTTGTGTCATGAAATAAGAAATAGTTTAACACTTTACCAGTGCTATCATAATGAATTAATTTGATATTCATGGGAATACCACATGTACTTTCCTAGGTGTCTTACTACCATTTCACTTTCACTAATGGGTACTTGAGTCGTACTGATTTTTCCCCAAAGCCACATAATGACCTATAATATTCCTGAATAATTGCACGTTAAGTGGAAGCTAACAGGGTTGACTAATCCCAGAAATATGTCAAAATATTTTTACTATTTTAAATAGGAATTTGAATATTAGCAGGACCTGCCAAAACATGTAAATGTGTGGAAAAGTTTTACAAAAGAAAGTTCTGGAATATTTTTTGAAGGTTAAAAAGTCCTCAAATGTTTTTTCCTTAATAATTTTTATAGCCATCTGCAGAGTAGCAGAATTGCTAAATTGTGTTAAAAAGAGAAAAGCAAGTACAGGCTCATGTAGTACAAAAAATGTAATTGTTTAACAGTAGCTAAAACAACTTCACAGACTCATTTATGCCATTGCTTGAAAATAAATCTTGGTTGCAGGTATTCTAAAACCAAGACACTATAAGCAGTTTGTGGGGAAAAAATGTAAAAAAATCTCCTAAAAAGTCTCCTTTCTGAATGGATAAACTTTGCTGCCTTTCTCATTAATAGGTATGCTAGATAGCTTTGTATCTACAGGTCAGTCCCATTTTGAGGCTTGAATGAGGTGTTATTGCCCAGGGTGACTCCAGCTTGCTCTGCAAAGCCTGTGGGGAGGGAGCTCGGTAAGGCAGTGCAATGCTCTGGAGGAGCCAGGCTTCCTGGGCAGCTGGGGCTGGACCTGGTGCCGTGTGGGGCAGGCTCCCTCCCCAGAGCAGTCAGCGGGGCGTGAGCCTCAGCTCAGGACCATATATGAAGCATCAGTTGTGCAAACGCCCGCTGTATCAGCTCTGCCCAGGATCCCATTAAAAACCCTGCTTGTTTGCACCTTTGGCTTGGCCATGTGTGAAAGCAGGCATAGCTGGTGTACGCAAGAGGGGCTCCATGAGGCACGCCTGGTGTGTTACGCCTGCTTTTGGATGCAGTAAAAGCAGGGAGCAGGGCTGAGAGGTGGATGGAAATGATCTGCTGTGAGGCAAATCGCAGCAGGCAGGATGAACCCTCAGGGGCAGGAGCTCTGCTTCATCTACGCAGCTTTTGCATACTGGCCGCCATGGTGTGGAGGGGGGGGGGGGAGCTGCTGTACTGCTGTAGCTGTGTCCTTGAGTGACCCCTAATTGTCAGGTCAGCCCCTGAATGCGAATGAGCTAAGAGCCACCCTGTCATGCTCACGTTAATGAAAAGGAGGAGGTCCAGGAACAGGACTGGGTAGAAGTGGAGCAGGACATCTGTGTTCTCAGGAGGATCCTGTGGTTCCAGAAGGAACAACTGAAGTACGTAAGACTCCTTTAATTAAAGGATTTACACGTAGTCTCAGAATGGAAATGACACTCTTTGTTGTGCCTAATTGGGTGGCTGCTCTCCAGGGTCACAGCACCTAATCCTGAACATACAGTGAAATTTCTATGGACAAAACTCAACACAAACCAAACTGTTGTGGCAGTCCCATAGCAGAACGCACAGCAGTATCTAAGAAACAACTAATTTTTTTTTTATCTGATTAAGAACTGTAAAAAAAGAAGGCATAAGCCTTGCTCATGCATTATTGAAACTACTGCAATGATGCTGACAGGATGGCAAAGCGTGCCTGCCGATGCTGGAGGAACTGAGGCTCATACAGCAAGAGACAGGGAACCTGGGAGGCTGGCGGGTGCTTCGGCTGAGAGGGGTGAGGAGGCTCCATGTGCCGCTGAGATTCCTTGCAGGTGGAGGACGTGGAACAGAGCATCGTCACAAAATGCGCTGCATCCTGTGAGGGTTCGGCCTGATCAAAGGGAAACACTGCAGGAGACCAACAGTTATTCTTGTGTTCCCTCTGCTTTGAGTTAATGTTGAATTTGGGTGAGCAGCAGTTCTCTGCTACAAGTTCCTTCTTGATACAAAACATTGCCTCCCTTCTGAATCACAGCAATTTAAAATGTATGCATCCACTCCGCTCTATTTGACAAATTCACATCTCATCTTTCCCCTCATCTACCTTTGTCACTGCAGGACTGCACTTCTATGACTGGGCAAACTAGTTTTTAACTGTAAGCTGGAGCCTTGTTATTCTTTGGAGTAACCTTCAGTCCTTGGTGAAACTATTTTGGTGAGGAGCTACTCTTCTTTTCCCATCTTGTGTTTTGCTGTTGTAACATAGTTGTAGTGATTGGGAGTAGGCTACTGATCCTGCACAGTTAACAGCTCAATTGAGGAGCCTGGGAGCAATTCCCAGTATATCTGGCTGCATGTTCAGCTTAGGTCTGGGAACCCACTCCCTGGTTTTTGTGAGAAGGAAATCCAGTTCTATGGGCTGCATGGAAGCTGCTGTACCACACAGTCTGGGCAGCTGGGGGGACAGGAGCCCTGCATGGAATCAGAGTGCCCCTGTGTCCTTGTGCCTTCTGTCCCAGACCTATTTTTTTATTGCACACACCACCACCACCACCCCCAAATGGCCTTAACTCAATAGGTCCAAGCAATGCACTGCAAATCTATATTCCCCTGTTCCTGTATGCATCCATTTAAATACTGAGTTTAAGCTGGAGGCATTAATGCTGTATAATCAGGGTTCTTAAAACCAAAAGAGCTCAAGACACATTGCAAATTTCAATTTTCCACCTAATCAGTGCACTTCTTTCAATTTTACAAACAAGCGTATTTCACCACTACTACTTTAAATGAGCCCCCCAATGTTATTCTTTTATCAGTCAACTCTAAACATAGGACAAGATGCATTAAATTATATAGAGAATATTAAGCAAATTTAAATGCAAGTCCAAGTAGAACATATGTAATTCCTATTTTAAATTAATACTAATGTTATATATTTTCCTATTAAGCTACATTTGCAAAGTTAGCCAGAAGAATTAGTAATAAGTATCTCACCAGAGCGGTTCTGTGCTCAGCTGACAAAACAGACAAATGTAGTACTTCCTATTTAATAGCACCCATAACAGAAATTACTAAATTCTTTGCCACTATGAATCAAGAGTTTTATTGAATGGAAGTGTTCCAGTTTACACCAGTACCTTGATAATAATATTTAAGGTAAAGAGAAATACCTAAAAGTATGTTAACAGTCAGAATTAAGAGTTGGGGTGGAAATGTGTGGTTGTATTTGCTTGTGTTTTTTTCAAGTCAGTAACTGAGAAATACTCTATGTGAGTTTCGAAAGAAGCATGGATGTCAGCATGAGCTCTGAAACC
The DNA here is from genome assembly GCA_026212715.1 of Elanus axillaris. Taxonomy (NCBI): domain Eukaryota; kingdom Metazoa; phylum Chordata; class Aves; order Accipitriformes; family Accipitridae; genus Elanus; species Elanus axillaris. The sequence goes on from JANZLQ010000031.1 coordinate 22,594,641, forward strand.
TGGGTTTTCTGGTCTCTGATCCAGGCCCTGGCACTTGTCAAAAACCCAAAGAGTTGCTTTATGTTATGTTCTCTTTAAATCGAAGGAACGCACCTCAGTCACAACTCTTTTTCTGAATCATTCCCCCCTCCTCGGCTGCAGACGTCTGAGGAGCAGCTGGGAATCCCCAAAGACGGAAGCATTCGTGGGAGTTTGATTCTTTGACATTTAGGGTAGATAAACAGCTCTGAGGATCTGGGACAAATAGATCCAAAAGCTGGGGCTGGGCATAATACTGAAAAATTGCTTCACTTTGGGCTATTCTGCCTATTTTTACATGTAGCATGGGAGTAAGAACGAGATTAGGAGGCCTGAGGGGTTGAATGGATTACAAACAAAAAGCATTAAGCTAATCATAGGAGTGATATTCCTTAAGGGCAAGGATGAACTAATGCCTGGATGTTCCTTCATCCCTGTATTACAACTGTGGAATGGTCAAACAATCAAAAGAGTAGCTGCTTCTAAGCCAGGTCTGCTACATTATTCATTTCTAGAAGTTTTATAAATGTAGGAGTTGCTTAACATGGATTGCTTGCACAATCTTTAGATGTACTCATAGGAAGGGAATTCAAGGTCAGCAGTCCCTGAAGGCTGTCAAACTATTTACAAGTTTGCTATTTATAAGGACTAGTCTGGGAGTCCTAGAAGCAATAAGTTCTAAGGCACGTGGTTTAATTTCTGCACGACACACAAGAAGTGCTGTTTCTGTATTGGTGCCTAGATGCCATTGGAGTTCTCTTAAAGCATGTTTTGTTCTCTAGTTTCTAGTGGTTTCAGGCTCATCCCTAACCACTCCATATAAACTGAAGAATGAAGAGAGCAACGAATATCAATACAGCAACTGTTCTGTGCAAGTTACAGAATGTTTTCAGGGATGACAAGAGTTAATCAGAAGTTTAATGATTAATACAGAGTATTAATCGATTGACCTTGGGAGTATAGCATGCTATAAAATAGCAGGCTAAAGGATTCATTGCATTGCCACAGAACACTGAAGAAAAAAATTTCTGTTCTAAGCAAAGTGAAAAGTAGAGCATACTGGTTTCTGCAGACCAGAAAAAGCACACTGCTTGCTCTCATATTAGGCTTTGAAACACTTAAGTAAGGTGGAAAATGTAGAAAAAAATTTGTGACTGAACTGCAAACATCACAAACTCAAAAGAACTGATGTACTGAATTCAGATAAGCTTCCCATGAAGAGAGAGACTAGTTGTTCCTTCCTCAGTAATCTTACCTACAATTACATACATACTGTACCTTTTGTTCTTTTTGGTAAGTGGATGGTACATCCTAGAAGGGTATCACTCATTCTAGGAAGAAAATCTTTAAAAGTCATCTCATCTGGCTGTAGTACAAGAATGAAAGCAGTGTTCAATCTTCTTGATCTAAGAGCATCCATTTTCTAGACCCAGTGTGCTCTTCCTATATTTGTAAAACAAAAACAAAACCATCAACCCTACAATTCTGCCCCAATTCTGCCCCCACACCCTGAAATAAAACGCTTGAAGAGGCATCTGGACTTGCAGATGACTTAATCTGCCTGTTTGTTAGAAGTTTCAGGAAGGGATATTTTCCTGAAGCACTTCTGCAATGCCCTGTGCTTCTTTCAAGACGACAGTTTGCATCATGCTAAGGCAGCGGGGAGATGGTAAACAGAAAGGGGAATGTGATACAAATGCTGGCAAAAATCAGGGAAAGCAAGGTGGGAGCAATATTGCTCAAGCTGTCAGCTCTGTGAGCAAGCCTCGTGAACCAGCTGAGTTATGGCAAACTCCCGCTATGAGGGAATTGCAGTAACTGAGCCTTGCACTCAAACATTTATAAGGGTGTCCTGGGATAAATAAAGGCGCAGCATCTGTAAACTCTGCAGTGAAAACAAACACCTTTGAACCAAACCAGTTACAAGGCTCTATAAAGCATGGACATAGCTGATGTTAATTATAAGATTTGTGTCATGGTTTTCTATCTTGAGAGCAACTGTCAGAGTCCTCTTGGCTGGCAAGGAGTTAAATGCAAGGCCCTGGCCCGAGCTACTGCATAAGGCAGGGCTGGCATTACTGCAGTATCCCTGTTGGCATACAGAGTGCTCTCAGTTCAGGGTCTCCACTGGAATATACAACAAAAGAGTAAAATCTCTTTGATTCCTAGGCAAAGCCCCAGCCGTCTGGGGCCAGGCCTTCTTAAAACGGTGGGTTGTATTTCGTCAGATAAAAAACATCCAGCTTATTTTAACATCATACCTCATGCACTCAGACACAGCTATGTGTCACATTGAGCTTTGTTTAGAAGCCTGGTCTGGATTATAAAGGCATTTCGGAAATCATGTGCTTATCAGAAGTTTGAATCAGACTTGCTGTCTATAACCAAACTCAATAATCGGACTCTTGAACCATGTAATGGGTTAGCAAAAGAGCAGGGGACATGTAGGGAGACAATGATTAAGAAGAATTTCACTCGGCATTCAAGCATGCTAGCATGCCTGGAAATAAGGGATACATTATTAATTAGTTAATGTTTGCACAGTATTTTGACTCTGGAACGTGCCAAGTGTTCTTCTTCATTAAGTTTCAGTAAATATATGACTAAGCAGTATATGTAATAAGGACACAAAGTCTGGTAAGTAGACAAAAGACCTGATAATACACAGAACATTTAAAAAAGAGAGATGCTATTAACAGGGAAAAAAGTGTCCAAACCAGCGGAGTAAATATTGTGATGATGCAGCTAGTTATCTATTAACTCAGCACTAATGTAGGGACATGCCTGATGGCACTGATGATCAGTTGAGATAGCCAACGTCCTGCAAGACCTGTAAAGCTGACCTCGATCACCTTTTCCCTTCCAGTGCTAAATTTGGAACAGCCCATACTCAGCAGACCTTCTCTTACCTTCTGGGGCTACCTAACACCTGCTTTAAGAGTTACATGTGCTTCTGCAGCTTTAATAATGTCTGGAAAACCACTTCTAGATGGCGGTCACAACCCCTGACTAGCTGCAGGGAGGTGCGCTGACACCAGGCCGGCAGCACAAGCTGCTGCACGCTCTTCCCCTCCCTGGTCGTTCTCACATCCCCATCTGTTCCTTTCCAGTCTCTCAAGTGGGAAATAAAATGAGTTAAGAGTCAAACTGTCAAACTCATAATATTCAAGTGGGTTGAATGTCACACCAGCAGAATTCATGCAATCCATATTTCATTCAGCGCAATAAATATGCAGTCTTGCACAGATCTTAGAAATCAATTTTTTTTTTTCGGGAAGGCTTGGAGAAACAGTAGGGGCACTTCAGCAAAATGATTTCTTGCCTTCTTTTCCAATGAAGTAACTTTTTAGTGTTATGATTGCAAGGTCTTGTTTCCTGAAAACAAGTTCATAAGTGCCCAAGCCATCTGCTCCTGCCCTTAAGTCAAAGTCATGGTCCTCAGTTTACAACATCATACTTGGAAGTTTATGACGTTACAAATACAGGATTGTCACTTTTGTTGAAAGCTAGCCAACAGGATCAAATGAATTAAGCAACAAGCAGTGTCCTTGAAATCTTTGGCTGTAAAGACAAAGACCAAGTGGAAGCCTTTCTAACTGAAAGGAGTTAGCATTTCCTTCACAGGTGGTTAGCGTATCAGAAATTTGTTATAAGCTCTGTAAAAATAACTAGGAACAATCTTGTGGCTTTCTAAACATACTTTAAATGTTTTTTTTAAAAACATATTTTCTCTTTACATGTCAACTGTTCTGCACGTACAATTACGTACATGAATGGTAGTTTTTGACCTAGGCTAAAGGACCAACTGATAAATCATCTTCTAGGGACAGAGATACCACTGATGTAAATTGACTTTACATTAATGGAGTCAAAGGACCTACGCCAAATTTCTCCCAGCTGAGGATATGACCCACACAATGTACTTCACGTGCCACAGGATTTTCTGTGGCTCAAAGTTTCATCATATGTAGAAGTATTGAAATTGGTGGGAAAACAGCTATTGATCCCATTGTGCAGGGTGTAGCCCAGCCCTAGTGTGCATCAGTGTGACAGGTATTTAATAAGAGTAGCTTGAGGCCCTTCAAAAATGTACAGAAAGTCCCTCAGCTGCAAGAAATCAGCAAAGCCTTGTTGATTTTCACTGGTTAAACACCTAGATATGGGTCTGGGTCCCAACAGTCTTATTCCATCCAAGCAAAATCATGCTCCTGCAGCTGTCCCCATTGACTTTTTAAAAGTACAGAATTTTTCACTGCATTTTAATGAACCAGAAGACAATTTGGAAAAACATAGCATGCAGCAACTCGAGGGTGTTATACAGATGCCAGGAATCTCCCTGGACAGCATCACCTACAGAACAGGGGGGCACTGTGCAGCAGTGAGTGCAAACCCAACAGCAGCTGGGCATGGAGGCCAGTTTCAGGAAGACACCTTGAAAGGTTACAGGGTGGGAAGTAAGAGATTTTTATGAGGGATTTTAAGCAAGGATGCTGGATCATTCATTCTTTGAAACTGCTTTTAAACCGCTTTCAACATGTTCTCCCTTAAAGAGTGAGATGTGAGTATTAACAGGAAGTTTTATCCTAATTTGACCTATAGGTCAAAAGCAAAAAAAATGTAAGGCAGAGAGCAATTTTATTTACCTTTCTAGAATGAATTAAACCACTCTGTTATTATTATTATTTTGAGGGACACAGTTATTAGTCTTATAGAAGAAAAAAATCTTTTCAGAATATATTTAATTGCCGAAATGACTTCACAGAAAAAGGAAATAACAGCCTTAACTTATGAGCCCTACTTTAAAGGGTAGAAAGTCTGCTTTGTTTTAGGAAGGAGCTTTAATAGATCTTTTTTTGTGAGTAACTTAGAAATAACATTTTATTTTGATCAGAAAAAAAAAATTCATTCAAACACAAATTTAATGAGTCAAACGCCTATAGCTATTTCTAGCACAAACCGGTTTGCTTTTATGGAAAAAATGCAAACTGAGGCTAAATGGTAGGTCACTGGTTCTATGCCATTTTGAAGTTTTATTTCATGGCTTCGATGTAAAGTCACCGATGTACGGTGCTAGAGCTAGAGACCAGAGGAGGACAGTATTTTGGTTTTAAGTTTAACTTTGGCTCCAGTAAAATTTAATTGTGATTCACTTAGCAAAAAAGGAAAAAGGTCCTGTTGCAGGAACGTAAGAGGTTTTCCTTCTCTCCAGCCCTGATACAGCTATTGTTAGTGGGCAGGCACTATGCTGGGCTAACCAGCACAGAATTATTGCTGTTGTCTCTGTTGTGGAGTGATGGTAGTAGGTCTATATGTGGCAGCATGTTTTTTAAACAGAAAGGGTAATATTTTGAGAAGTGAAATGGGGACTTAGCCCTCCTTGCAAAAATGTCCTAAGTTCTTTGTTCCTTGAAATTCAATTCCAATTCACTTTTGAAATTAAGGCTGTGAGTTCTGAAATGACTGGGGGACTTTTAAATATTTGACCTAAGAAGTCCTGCTCCACTTGCACATTCCTCTGTTTCCTTCAAAACTGAATTCACACCGGTCTCTTGTGGCAAGCACCAGCTTTAAGCCTTTTTAAAAAATGGTTACATTTGAATGATGTATTTAGCAACCAATAGGCTTTTCTGCAAAACCCCTAATGTCTCAGCAAACGTCATTGTCTCCATGATCTGCATGCGCGCGGCAGATGTGTTGAACGCATCAACATTTAGAATGTTAGTCTCCTGTGGCCATGGGAGGTGTAGTGTGGGATGGGCTGTCCTCAGAGCTGGGGCTGACTTTGTTCTGCCTGCACAGTATCTAGCTCAGTGGGGGTCCTGAGCTGTGACTGGTCTCCAAAATGCTGCAAAATGGTACAGCATTAAAACATCAGTGTTTCATGCACGTGCTACGAAGAAGCATCTATTGCAAGCGTAGGGGAAAAAAAAGGCTAGGAAGGAGGTAAAGGAAGCAGCAGAAGGCTCTTTTTCTCTATCACAAGCCACCCAGAGAATACCTCTGTGTGTTTCACTTGGTTATTTATTTTGCATTATGATATCTGACGTATCAGAAAACATGAAAGGCATTTGCGAGCCTAAGACAAAAAGTAAAATGGTACTTGAAAATGATTCTTTGTGAAGGCTTATTTTTATTTTGTTACACATGAGACTAGTCAAGCAGACAGGTTTATTTTAACTCTGTAACAAAATTTAGTGACTGGAGACAAACAATTGTCTGCTATTATCATTCCTGCCGCCAAAATTCATTAGGTTCAGGAACATCAACTAAATCATGTGCTAGAAGAGAACACACAGCTCTTCTGCACTATTGCTGGAGAAATGACCCTACAGTCAGCATAGTACCCACGTACATCCAAGAGACTACATAGCCTATTAAAAAGCAAAACATCGCAAACTGTAGTCTTCCTACAGTACATTGAAGGCAGTCTTTTTCTGTGGCTCCATGTTTCTTTCTGCAGTGAAAGATCTTGCTGTCTGTCATGAACCTTGTATCCAGCTTAGCTTTGTAAGGTCTGTACTTCATCGAGAAGTAATGCATTCACTAATATGCTGGTATTTGGTTGCCAGCCTGAGAGGAGCAGGAGGCTGTCTGGGAATGGTACTTAGAGTTAAAGGTGCCCTTTTAATGTGAGTTAAACTAATTTTTTTTTTTTTTTTCTGAGGTCTTCACTGTGGAGAAAGGAAGCTAGCTGGAAAAGTCAGCCTATCCTCAGCCAAATAACCTGCTTTAGAAATGCAGGCCCAGATCCCTGGGACGTGTCTGAATCATGAAATGAATTTGAGTAAAAGAAAGTTGTTTAACACCTTTGCCACCTTCTGTTCTCCAAAGTAGTTAGGGTCTAGTTTGGCTAACGGCAACTGAAAAATGCAGATAGCTCTGAATGGCAGTGATTACTTATGTGGTTGGTTTTTTCCTAGACATTCAGTTACAACAGTTTTCTATCATCTTTGCATTGGAGAGATGCAAAGCAACAGTGGCATAATGTGGATCCCAGAATATGTCATGGATTAAAAACATGGAGAGTAGGGGCACATGCCTGTTTCTGGTGTCTGAAACTTCTGGGAAGCTGGTAGCCTTGCTGAGCTGGAATCTATTGGAGTGGGGTATTTTGAAATCCACTAAACTTTTTTTAATCCATGTAAAGTGAATATACAAAAGCAATCAGTTAAAAGGAGCTCTGTTTGTATGGCAGCTAAAGAAGATAAAGAAGAAAGGTAATCTGGCATTAGGTTAGTGGTTCTGGAGAAAAGCTTAAGAGCTGGGTGATGTCAGCTCATGCAAGCCCAGAGAGGAATCAAAAAGGTGTGCCTGAAGGGTGATTCCTTAAGGAATGGGGCCAAGTTGTGGATCCACCAACTGCCTACAGACATCTGCTGAAAATGCCTGGCTTGCCAATAAGAGTGACAATAATGCCTGCTGGAGCAAGCAATGAGCTGACGTCACAGCTTATAATGGTGATGGTGGTGGACTGTGCAGTGATAACCAACTGGAGACACTCATCAAGCTGTGTCTGACACTGAACCCCATGCAAGATAACCTCCTGCTTGCATCCAAGCAGCTGTGTGGAGGTCAAATGGTCACACAGAAAGGGAGCCAGCAACTGGTGAAATAGATGGAACAGGCTAAAGCTATCTATGGGTTGGTCTCTGAAGCTAGGAACCTGAGGAGTAATAAAAATGAAGAAATCAAAGGTCAACTTCTAGGTCAAGAGAAGTGGCCAAAGAGCTGGTTTACCGTAACAAAGCAAAATAATAACCTCCATAAGAATGTCATGGCAGGGTTGGATTTATTCCTTCATGGAGTTTTGGTTATTTTATATATTTATATATATTTATACACACTCAGACATGTAAAAGTATATATTTGTATTTAAGTTTGAATTGCACATGGGCCAAAGAGACATTAAAATTATCAATCAATCAATCAATCAAAAATTAAAAAGGGCTTTCAGACTCCCACCAGTAATGTTGCAGACTCAAAGAGTATACAGGACACCAGATTTTGTGAACTGCCTCTAGGAGTACATCTACACAGTGTGACTGATGCTTCATATTTAGGGCTAAGAAGAGTTTTAAAAATTAGTGTAAAAATTATACACCCATTTCCATCACTCTATAGATTGCAACAAATACTCTATATTTGCCAGCAAACAAGGCTGAGGAACAGCTATTAACAGATGCTGACTATATAATGATGACCACTGTAAGTGGATGCTTATTTAAGGGACGTTTTCAGGAAACGGCTTGCTCTTAGGAACAGTCTATAAGTGAAAATGCACTCTGCAAGATTTTTACTGGCTGGCTTGCCTTTTGCCATTTTTACAGCAAAGGAAATGTTAATGTGTAATAGAATTAGCATTTAGGAGAAGCCTAGAATACTATTCTTTACAATATAGCCCAGTACTTATTGTTCAAGACAGGTCTTCTCATAGTACAGTTTAAGCCCCCCAAAATTACTCGTCATTACACAGACAGTCCATTTAACATTCTGAAGCTAATCATACAACAACCTACCCTTTCAGAGGAGATACAAAACCTCACTTGGGTTTTTAAGTTCTGATTACAAGATGAGGTTCCAATTGAGAATTTCTGCTATAAACCAATTGACCTTCAATGACCGCAGACTGGAAAACCTGGTGACTAATCTAAATAGATATCCAGGCAGGGGGGAAAAAAACACCACCCAGCTCTTGTTTCTAGTCCTCTGCATTATTAGGGGAATGCCAAAGACAAGCAGAATGTGAAAAAAATCATGACTCCAGTGACCTTCATGTCTTTGTCCCAGAAAGGTCAAGAGTAATCAGCAAAACCTTAACTAGAGTTCAAATTCAGCTTTGTTGTCCTTAGAGGCTGGTAAAATCAAATATTCTGTTCCTGTGCTCCGTAAACAGCCTCAGTAATTGGTGATGCTTTCCAGCAGTGGCTGTGAAGATGTATTGACATGAGCTGAAATTCATAGAAAGGCAGTATTTTACATGGTATGCAGCAGTCTACAACCAAATCCTGATTTCAGTTTATAATGCTGGAAAGTCACAATCACATTCCTTAAAATGAGATCATACCAGGATATGAGCACATACCAGAATATCTAGTGTGCAGCTTTACAGTTTGTCATGCTTGCCATCTAAGGCAAAACACCTATTGTCAATATCTGAAAAAATTCCTTAGAGACAAAAAAGCATCAGACAGTCAAAGTCTGCAAGAATAAGCCATGTGGAAAAAAAAAAATACAGTGGGTAGCTGAGAATAGATCTTGTAGGGGCTTTCTGACCTTGGCCTGAAGTGCTTTGTCCCTTTCCTCCTTTTGCACATCATAAGGAATTTTATTTATTTATTGAATATCTATTGTCAGTAGAGCTGTAGGAATCACCATGCTGGATCAGACCACAGCAGTCCATGTGTTCCATCATCATACCATTAGTGAGCAGAAACTTAGAGAAAGTGCAAGGAACTAAGGAAGGAACAAACATACAATCAGAAAAAATTCCCTCCTTGCTCCTGATGATCAGGAACCGCCTTATGCCTTACAATGTAGGAAAGTATATCCTCCGATAAGACTTTAAGAAAACTTCGGTTTATACCTTGGGAGTTTGCTGTTGTCCACGTCAATATTTAGTCAGATTTTGAATCCTGCTGAATGGCTGATGTATATTATGACCTCAGGAAACAAGGTCAACAGACTAATTTTGAGTGCAGTGAATATATGTATATTTTTCTACACATTTTTAATTTGTTTAGCATTTTGTATACTTACCCCCTGCCTTGTCCCCCATTCTGATTCAAAGCCTTCTATATAGCATCACGGATTTTGTGTGCTGTCTTCTCTTCAGTCTGTCTTCACAGGAAGGGTCCAAGTCTCTGGCAGTTCTGCATTTCCCATTTGTGAACCTCCTCCAACTATTGTGGGCTTTTGGGGAGGGAGAAGCCAGAAGTGTCTAAGTATGAAAGTCTGTAAGTGATTTATTTACCAGCATGTACTGTTTTCCACAGTCATCTTGAATTTTGTAGGAAACATTAAAAATGAAAAGCATGTTTTAAAATTAAGTACTTTAAATTAAGTAAAGGAGCATTAAATGCTCTCTCTTCCTCCAACAACCTAAAAATAATAGTACTTACCTTGAACTTTGAAAGGCTCCTTCCTTCTTATACATTCAGATACTGAGTTGCATTTCCTATGTCTTGAAAGGTAATAAGACTGGACATCCTGTGCTGTGTAGCATCAGTAAAATTGCAGCTGTCAATATGGGACACCTGCAACATCCAGTATTAGAGCTGTTAAAACAGTGACCAGCATTTCTAAAAAATGTAAACTTTGGGAGGAGGGGGGATTCTGGTTCAGGATTCAAAAGCAGTGTCTGCATACTCTGATTCAAGTCTAGCTGACTTTGGTGACTACACATGAAGTGAAAAGCCATTTGTCATGAATAAAAGTGAGAAAATCCGTCTTTTGGTCATGCTCTAATGCTGTTACTGTCTGCATATGTTGCAGGCACATTTGGTAATGGGAACTTCCCAAGCAGAATGTTTTTATGTTTGAAAACGGGAAAAGAGTTTCAGCTTTGCCTTGCCTGTATCTCCCTTGGAGAAGAGAAGGTGAGAACACTTCAAATACAGCAGGATAAATTGTGTCTTCCAATTGTCACTCCATCTTTGCTCCCTATAGGTGATAGAAGCAGTATCAGATCAATGGTGTAGTGGCCATGTTGGTTCAGAAGTGGCCACTGTGATGCCAAACACATCGCTCCAACACATTTTCCAAAATAACTTTGGGAAAGTGGTTTTAACTAGTACTTACTGTGATGTAAAGATAATAAGGTCTGTGCAACTTCACTGCAGTTATAAGTATCAATATAGTATAAACTAAAAAAAAAATAAAATGAGATACGCAGTTTCTTTAACACTTCTTACAGTGCCACATGTAAACAAATCACAAGGTCTATAATAAGGAAAATAAAAATAACAGTAAGGAAAAGAATAAGATTAATTATTGCTTAAAAAGGTATTTCTTTTAAAATACCAGAATGAAGTAGTTAATAACTTACCAAGGAGAGACAGACAGGAATGTTCCTAGGAATGAGATCACAAATTTTGTTTGTCCTCTTTTACTTCCTCAATTTAGGAAGAATTCTAATATTATTTTGCATCTACAATTGCATGCAGTCTTTGCCCAATGCATTATCCTACACTGAAAGTAGGTTTATGATAAAGTTAAAAAATCTTATTCACAGAGAAAGAAAAGATGCTCATATCCCTATGGTGACTTTAATTCTAAGGAGACTATGCATTTCTTAAGGTTGTTAATGAGAATTATCAATGCTAAATAATTTTGTAGTCACTGAAGGTCTGTACTATCCAGGAAAAAAAAAGTGTAGTCTCACCAGATTTAAGTATATTTAGTGAAAATCAGGATATAATTACATTATACGATTAAATCATTTAAAACCCACTTTAGGACAGAAACTTCAGTGCTGGATAATGGCTTGATCCCATTATTTTATCATTCTCCTGTCTCCAGGCATAATCCACTGCAGAAACCGGAAACCATTACAACAGGACAAAAGATCACCATTTAAAAGTTATTAGAAAGGGCAGGAACATCTGGAACATACTGTTGTTCTGTTTTTAAAAACAAATGACCCATTAATTCAAAAAAACAACCCCATTACTGAAGTAACAAACTTAGTTTAGGCAAATGTTCCTATCAACATTATTCAAGTTCAAATTTGATTTAGTCTGGAAAAGGGATGCATAAAGCTCAGGGTAATGGCAGCCTATTAGACCATGCAGACCTTAATAATACATTTGAGAAAGTGTGCTGACAGAGTGACATGAACATCAACAAGAAACCAAGAGCATGAGCTGTAGAATAATGGAGAACTTGTATCTGAAATCATACCAGAGAAGGCAGAAGGAGAAACACAGATGGGAGCATGTACTTAACTGTAAGTCAGAGAGAATAATCGTATTAATGACTATTTCCCTACATAGCTTCAGTTTGTTTCTTTATTCTATTTTTACTGAATCTGATTTCTATTCAGGTTCAATTAATAATAATGAGCCTAAAATTAATTTGCATTATCATTTACAATGGGTGCTTTGATCATGTATGTAGCTTGGAACTATAATGCATACATTACCATATTATGCAAATTGCATTTTCAGCATCAGCTACATCTGTATATCATTTCTCCATGCCACAGTTTTATCCATTCTGTGCATTGTTTCTTTGTGTACAAACCTGCAGACTGCCAGAAGCTGGGAGAATTTGGGGGGACACGACCAGGGGAAATACTGCTACAGCTGTGCCCTTTCCTTATGTTCTCCCTCTAAGCACCCAGCATTGGTGTCAGATGCGGGAGAACTTTGGTTTAACACAGATGGCTTGTTTTGTGTCCTTTATGACTCTGCTATTACCTTAGCTAAATTAGTCTACACTGGTGACCCCATAGCTCATGTGAGTTTTGTCCAGCACCCTTCCTTTTTGGACTGGCTTCAAAGCAGGCAACTAAACATGCATAAAAAGCCCAAGTACTACTGCTTTGGGGGTTTTTGTGCTTCACACAAGTGTATCTCCTGTGGGACTTCTAAATGTTTGCAACATAAATCAGATGAGAATTTGACCTAAAAAGGAAGCAGAGCCAGTACCCTGATATACATAAAGATCTGATTTTTAGGACAAACTTATGCATTCGTGACACTAAACATGCTGGGAAAAATGTTGCACATCAATGGTTAATGGAACCACTCAATACTGTCTCAGCTGACTGTACTTTTTGCCACTGGCCAAATTTCATATTGCAGTGAGTGGGCTCAAAAGTATTAGTAGTTTACATTTTTATGGTGCCTTTCATCTTGTGAAATACTGCTTTGCCTTACAAGCTGATACAGAAACCATATGATTGTTTAATCTACTACAGTGCTGAAGCATTGTGGTGAAACACAGGAAGAATTTAGCAGCCTACAACAACTTAGCTGTTTTGGAGAGGAAATGAAGACTATAGTATCCATTTGAAACAAAGTGGGAATGTTGGAAGGGAGAATGTTAATTTTCAGATTTGGCATTTGACCAGGTCATCAGAGTTAACACACTTTACAGATATAATTACTGCAGTGGGATCTTTAATGACCACAAGTGGTCAGAACTGTGCTTTCGCATGTCATCCAAAAGATGCACTTGGGTCACACCTTGCGTCTTCTCATCATGCTGACTCATGGGCTAACAAACAGATGAGAAGGTCCTCTTCATTCATTTATTTATCTCCCTTTTAGTTAGAGTTCTAGGTACTGCTCAAAAATGAACCAAACAGCCAAACACTATCAAAATAAAACTTTAGGAAAGTTTCTAATCTCATGAAAACTTTGCATGAAAACCTATCCCTTCAGCCAAACTAAGGATCATATAACTTCAGATTCCTCCTCCCACAGATAAATTACTTCAGAGTCTCCCTACGGGCTTGATCCTGCCTTCCAAAGAGATGATCGTGAAATTCCTCTGGTGAGGTCACTAGGCCCTCAGATGATTCATTTCACCATTTTACTGTGCTTAATCTGTTTGACAGGAAATCAGAGCAGTGTCTGAGGAAAGGGAAGGGGAGGAGTGGGACCACCTTTTTTTGTTGCCAGCAGGCTGTTCATTTGGGTCATACTCTGTCTTGAAACCTCCTCCCTAAGAACTGGGTCTATTTTCACTACCACTTACCTTCCCAGGATACACTGGGGGGTGATGCATCCAGTATCTTTCAGGTGAAGGAATTTAGCTCTGTGCTATCTGGTGAATGACTAGCATTATGTATTGCCAGAATGAGGTATTCTTGGGAGTCTTCAGCAAAGTGTTACTCTGATTAAACTCCTACAAATTGATAGACATAAAACAAGAGCATATTAATATTGTCAACAAAATGCAATTCTTAGTCACTCAAACTCAAATGTCAGGTATTTGTTGCTCAGTATACAATTAAAGATGATCTGGTCACCCTCCAAGCAGAGAACTGAAAAAAAAAAATGGGGTGAGGAAACTTTTTTGGTTTATCCTCTGCATATATGCGGATGTTGATACCGATAAGAGTGAAGAATCATTTTAGTTCTGCATAGATAAAGAGATTGCTCTTGGCAGAATAGATTAATGTACCTGTCTATACAAGCATAGAGGAAGAAGTAAAAAGGGAAACAGATCAGTATTCTGCTGCACTTGAGGCAATCAAATACGATTTTTGGATTGGCAACTGGGCTAATAATAATCACTGTAATAAACCAGGGGCTTTATATCTCTGATAAGCAGTACTAGCTAAAAGGTAGTTTCTTCTTAGGAATAATGAGCCAGATTCTTCATCACTCATCATCTGGTGTAATTATGAGTTCAAAGTAAATCCATTATGCTACCAAATCAAATTTTCTTCCTTGCATGTTGTGTTTGTCTTGCGTGGACATAATGAATACTCACAGTGTAGACAATGAAGGATCAGGCTTAGTACATTTATTTTCTATGTGAGAATAAGGAAGATATAAGAGATCTAATGGACAAACACAGTAACTTGGACTTGATTTGTTATTTAAAGGTTAGGTACTTAAATGTTGCTGTAGCCAATGCTGTGGTTAATAAACCCAAGGAAGGAAGAGGAATGGGTTAAAAAAAGCAATCTGGCTTAACAACAAGTAATACTTTTTCTTCTTTCATAATGATTTCTTAGCAGTTGTGTTAGTAAAAGCAGGCACAGCAGTATTGAATAATATTGGGACAAGTAAACTACAACAAACTTAGTCATTTAAAATTCAAAACATCTGCTTAAGAGGCATTGCAACTCTGAGAAATTTTTGTATTGGCCAGTTTGTTTTTAGTTTAAATTTTTTCTAAAGTACTGTGGCTTTTCATAGCTGAAGTGAGGATAATCAAGGTAATTTATGAAAATAACCTAGTTACGTGGTAAAGGTCAATAGAAAGTCTTGTTAATGTCTAGTTCTTATGAAGATATCCTGTCTGTATTGTCAAAATAGATTAACATTATAACACAATATAGCCTGTCACTTGGAAGAAGAATAGATGTTAACACAAAGATACTTGCCACAATTAAAATCAGGTTTTGGCTTAGACTGTGAAAGCAAGAAAATATCACAACACCATTAGCTTTCCTCTTTATTTGTATTTTTCTAGCAAAGGTCACAAGAAGGTGCTGTTCTACACAGAAGTATAAATTTTTTTTTTGCTAGCATGTGGGCCAGATTTTTACTCTTGAGAAAAACAATTGTTAGATTTATAACTCTAATCCTTTAAGGGGAAATTTCCTTTCTAATTCCTATCATATGAACTACATTCAGCTTTAGAGGTAATGTGGCTTCCAGCACTTTATGCCCTACCACTGAACTCGGAATGGAGGGTGAAGGAATTGCCTACATGCTTCTGTAACCATCTGTTTTCTAGGCTTACTGAATGTGTAGATAAAACAAGTTACTCTACGAATATGAACAGGCTTGGGCTCATTCATTTGTCTTCCAGCCCAAAACTGTACAAAGGGAACCTCCTCTCAGGGAAGTAACAACAAAGATTTAGTTATTTCTCAAAACATCTTATATGTTGAGCATGCAAATATATGAAGAATGGCTGAGTTAGAGCCTGAAAATTTCCAGGGAGCTTCACTGTTATTGTGTCAGCAGCAGTATGAGTAAAGCCAGGGCAGAGACCTTGGTCTTAAAAATCCTTGTAATTATTCTTACATGGTCAAATCCCACCAGTAGTTAGGCCAACAGTTGCCAATAATGTTCCAAAGAAAGTTGATCAAGGAACAAAAAAAACCCCTTGCATTTCAAAATACCCACAGGCCTTGAATTGAACAAAAGAGAAGCTGGGAAAAAGTGCTAGCTCAACTTATGGCCACACTGTGAAGGACTTTGGTGTCCTCATGTTTGTGAGGTCTTTTACCTTCAGTGATTCGAGTCCTTGAAAAGACATACCAGTGACTGAAGTGATCCGAGACATAAATCTGGCAGGACAAAATATGGCATGTAGTACAACCCTCAATACCCTCTACATAAATTAGAAACTAGAAGCTAGCTGAGCCATTAGGTTTAAAATACTTTGCACATGTTTTCAGCTGTCGCTACTTATAAACAATTTGCTGTTGGAAATACATGGTAGTTTTCTGTACTCACTAGCTGCTTCTTTCTGAGTGACTACTTGAAATTGTAACAGTCTCAAAAGCATCCTAAATTCATCTTCATACTATGCCAGAAGGCTAACCAAATAATCAACTTTTCATCCTGCCTCAATCCAGGAAGAAGCCAGTGCAAATTGTAGTGATGATGCCTAAGCTAGTAAGAAGCCTGATCAGTGTGTCAAGCCAAGGTTTAATGTTAACAAGGACTGTCACAATGCAAAATGCAGCCTGACTTTTCTGACTGCTAAACTGAAAAAATCGCGAAAACTTTTAGATGTCTGATTTGCAAGAGCTAGCACTTCTGTAATTTTCCAGTGACATAAAAACAGTGAGTACCGGCTGAAACATATTAGCAGCTTCAGTAATTAGTAGGCATAGCCATTCCTTGTCAGTACTATGGGCCATATCCTCAGCAGGTGTAAATTAATGACACTCCAGCACTAGAACTGTATTACTTTATACACCTTGAAATAGTTATACATACTAATTATTGCCTTACCATTACTGCTGTTGTCAAATCAGACACCTGATTTACACCAGATGAGTTCATTCCATATATTTAGGAGTTTCTGCACATTTCTCAAAGGCTCTGTAGTGTTGAATAAACTTTCCAAATAAGCCAGGCACATGCTGTCCGTTATCTATCAAATCAATGTTCAATAAAGTGACACCATTATACATAAATCATGATTGGAATTATTAAATCAAGCTAAGTTTGTATTGCTTTTCTTTCACTGTTGGGTAAAATTAACAATGCAAGCACATGAAAACAGGTATACCACGATCGTTCAGCTGGAAGAAGGAGTTAAAAGCCCCACCCAAGCTCTCACAACCTAACCTTTGGAGCATGCAGCCGATAATGCGAAACAGAATATAGTGCCCTGGAGGAGATACATCTGGAGGTCAGCTCAGTCAGATATTGTGGAACCATTCCAACAAAGCAATCAAATATCTCACAAAACCTATACCAAAAAAATCACATCTTTGGTATACAGACATCTAACCTAACCTAGAAAAGGGTAGAGAAGCCTGATTTCATTTTCATACCCCTGTCAGGCAACCTAAGTGCTGAGTTTTCCCTCCACAAACATGAAGTGAGGTTTTTAACTGAAGCTTATTAAGGCTTAGTTTGTCTAACCCAAGCATAATAAATTCATGTGTCAAGATCGCAGTTGATTGTTCATCAGAGAAAAATGAGACAAGATAATCCACTTTGCTGAAAACGTAATGCTTCAGGAATGTTATAAACTGCTGCAAATGTTTAACTCTCTGTGCCTCATCGGTGCTTATATAACAAAACACTCATTCAGGGGCTGATTCTTATCTCCGGCTTGCATAAGGCCATGTCTAGACGAGGATTTGAAGGTATGTTGTTTGAAAGTGTTAGCAGAGTGGTCTAGCTGGGAGATCAGGAAGCCCCCTCCCACCCAAGTTGTTCATGCATGTGGAAAGGGTGAAGTGTGGGTCCCTTTCCTTCAAATTTTGGCTCAATTAATTTAGCGGCTGAGGGTGATTTGTACACACTGCAGTCAGAACATGACTTCAGACAGGTGAGGGGAGAAGGGCTCATCTCTCTGCCCAGCTGTAGTCTAGAGCTTTCAAAGGGTCTAAGGTTTTGCATATTGAGGGCTTTTTTTCAATTATATCCACCTGCATACCACATATACATGATATACATGGGTATGTCACATAAGATTGGGTGGTACTTCATCTTTGTGAGGCCTGTAGTACAGATAGAAGATGACTTTCCAGTGATGGTCAATCCTTTGACAGCACCCCCTTTACAGAAAAATAGTTCCAATGCTGATTTCCTGTTCCACCTTACCTACCTGGGTATAATATTTGTATCTCTTTATTACCCCCATTTCCAACCAACTTGACCCAGCCACTTACTCGTACTACACATACACCTCCAGTTGTTGGGAGAAGCATTCAGTGAAAGAGCAGTTAGATTTACACAGGGAAGAGCTCTATTACATGCCAAGTGGGTGCTAAGAAGCCATCACACTCAATCTCTTTTAAAACATTGGCTTGAATTTACAATTTTTGGTTCCTCCATCTCTGATTTCCCCCTTTACATTTCAGCAGCAGCACCATATGGCAATAGTGAGAATCCTTACAGAGACCTACCACACGCTGGTCTGTGGCTTGGTCCATGCAATGTTGTCACTCTCACAAGCAAGTTCTAAGAGCAACAACATTTTTAACACTTACACATATTACATGTTTTCCCTTTTCTTCTTTTTTTTTTTTCCTAAGGAGACCTAACTATTTAAAATTTACTTTTGTAGATTATTTTCTTGCCACTTTAAGTTCAGTGTGTACCTCTGACGATTCATTTTAAAGAACTATTTTATTTATAGCTAATATTCTAATGTGGTTTTAAAACTTTAAAGACACATTTCCAGTAGATGAAGGGAAAAAAATTGTGCCTTTGTAAATGTGCCTATTTTTCTTTTTATAATCATGGTTAGTTATGTTTTCATTTTTATAATACAAAAAGTAGGCAAAAAAAAAGAACTGAAGTTTAAACCACATGCTGAGAGAAATCAGGAAAGCGATCAAACTGCTGAAGAGAAACGTGAAGAGAAATCCTGTCCTACTGAAATCCATGGGAAGGTAGTTAATTTACTGGTGCCAGGAATTTACACCCTGTGTTTCAGAAATTAAATACATACAGATATGTAGATTTGCTTTTCTTCTGTAATACATTTGCTTTTTTTCTGTAATAAAGCAAGAGTTCTGAGGCCAGTTGTGATAGCTCTTTTTCATTCCACATACACACACTTTAAATCTGTTATGATAACAAGTGGTTTACAGTGTCATTAGGAAGGTTGAGATTGTGAAGTAGCTATTAAGAAATACAGTCTGCTGTCATATCTAGAACATACCAGATTTGGTAGAAATATATTTTTAATAAAGAGAGGTGCTTTAGAGGTTTCTATCTTGATATAGGCCTAAGTTCAGCAAGTTAAGTTCAATCACACATGTGACTTCTAGCCTTCCAGCACACAATAGGGTTTTAATGTCTAAAGTTAGGTGCATGTTTTAGTACATTACTGAACAGGAGCCAGAGTGAAAACATCTTTCATTTAAGATGAAAATTCCTGCTTTAAGTTTTCTTCCTTGAACTCTGGCTCCAATTTGTGAATGCAGTGGGGATGTTCAGGTTTCTGCGTGGAGCCCAGCAGGAACGTCAGCAGTTCTGCTTCACTGCCGAGTATCAATAGTGCTTGGAGATCAGAGCTCAGACTGAACACTTAGGAGGGGCAACCTTGTCAGTCAGCACTTGAGTACTTTGCTCTGTTCTTGACCAGCCCATGCAATTCTCATTGCTCTCAAGGTAAAATGAGCGGGTGGATCATGGAAGTGTATGAACAGCCTCCAGGATAATAATTCAACTCCTCTCCTTTTACCTTGAAGTAGTATATTTCCACACACAACCAAGGTGCATAAGACAATATTCAATTTAAAGAGGTGTTCAGAATAGGATGGGTTGTATTTAAAAAGAGAGCAGTATGCCTTTTATAAATAATACAGTGGCTTGCAGTCATAAGCACTGGATTTAAAGACAAATAATGCAGAATTCCTGGCCTCTCTGCAGGTTACTCTGTGAGTAAAAGCTCAGGAAGTGACTGAGCAGATGGATGGGGAGGTACTGCTGTTAAGCTCACACTCTCCATGAGTACAAGGGCTGCTTCTGGCTCACACCACAAGCCTTGCTGAAGTGGTGTTAGACTGGGAGTGGGCTGCAGCAGAGGCTTTTCTGTCCTTGCATTAGCCGGTGGAAAGAGCTGGGCTCCCAGGGAAGGCAGCACCGTGCTCTTGGCAGGTGTGCCAGAGTACCCGTGCTCCTGGAGAAGCCGGGCAGGGACACTGCCTTCCCAGTGAGGGACCTGTCTTCAAGGCATCGGCATCAGACAGCCCTTCCTCTGAACTGGAATTTCAAACTTTCTGACCTTCAGCATGAGGAAGGTCAGCGGATAACAAAAACATATTAGGAAACCTGTACATTGAAGATTTCTCATCTCTCTAACTTATGGAATTACTTAAAAGGAAAAAACTCACAGCTTGTCACAACTTTTGTGTTCCTCTTTCAATTACAGTAGCTGACAAACATTTAAAAGCTAAAAATAAGTAGCTACTTCAATGTAGTGTAATACTTTCTACAAAAAGATCACCTCAAATCTGATTCTGCCTGTTGCAGTTATAAGTTATGCTGCACGTCTACTGGCCATTTGTCTTCAACGTCTGTGTCCCTGATCTGTCTATTGACATGTCGGCAGGTAGGACAGATGGAAAATGTGAAGAAAAAAAAATCTTACTGCAAATAACAACTCAGTCCGTTATGTTACTGCTGAAATATTTATAAGAGAAGTTTAATGTGCTTTTTTAAATAATAACATTAAAGAATTCATGTGTAATTAAATGTGATACATAAATCATGCTGTTTGCTAGAGCTATTGACGGCACTGTTCTCATTCTGACAAACCTAATATAAAATTAATTGTTAATTTTCAAGCTAGCAGCTTTTTTACCAGTGCATATACTGGTTGTTTAGGTCTGAGTCAGTGAGATATTAATACCACAACATAGATTTCTTCTTATATTGTCATAAAAATGTTCTACTAAAAATGTGACCCCTTTTTAATAAAATTACCTGTATTTTTGAGCTCCATCATAGACAAAGTTGAATACTCAAAATTTTTTTACCAGTCTTGCAGTTGATATAAATTGTCTGTTTTCATTACACTTACTTGTCTTAGCTAACAGTGGGCCCAAATCCTCAGCAGGCACAGCCAGAGCTCACACAGCTGTACAACTTGAATCTGTGGTAGATGCCCCTGTCTATATATTTCCTTCTTGAATAAACTGTTGTGTATTGAGAATACTAAACATAATCCAAGTTATTCTGGGGACTAGTACTCACACAAGGTTTATCTAGTATTAACAGTTATTTGACCTTCCTGGGCAGAGCAAGAAGAAAATGCTCTTTTACATACTCTTATGCAAACGTCTTAAATATTAAATGAACTGTGCACAAAACTTTTCTTGTGTGAAGGACCAATACTACTTTGGACCTCACTTGAAATCTAGGTCACTTTGACCTTGTGTAAATGAAATCTTGCATTTCACCAATTTTTCACATGCTTGTTCCATCTTGAACAAAACCTTAGAATCAAATAAGCACCAGCTTCAATGTAGAGGATGATTAACTTAAGGAGTTCTTGGCTTCTTCTTCAAGAAGGTTAACGTGACCTTGAATGGCAGGAGAACATTATGGATTTGTATTGTTGAATCTTACGCAGAGTGTTGTTATAAGAAGTTCACTTGAAAATGTTATTTTAAAGCTTTAACAAATGGGCATTTCTCTTTCACTGCTTTCTTGAGGTTATTAGTCCATCTACAAACTGAAAATAATCAGTTGATTGGCTCTCTTCTATCATAGCAATACTCAGCCAAATTCATGCACATATTTCCCATTTACTTCAGTAAGAGTTTTATCGATGGCAGTACTATAAATTCTACCTCTACCTTCCCTCTAATTGGCATCTACATCAAATGCTAGAGGATGTCCTTGGAAAATCAGGAGGCCAGGAAGCAAAATACACAGCTAAAATCAGTCCTCCGTTGTACATATGGCTATCTATTAATTTCTGTGAGTTTATTCCACATCAGGACTTTGTTCTTCCCTTGTTAAAGTCAACAGTAAAAATCATGTTAACATGAATGGGGCAAAATTAGGCACTTAAGTGAAAGTGAAGTCAAATCTTGTCTGAAGAATTCCCACTTAGGACATACAGCCTGACACAGTGGTCACTGAAGCATTTCTAAAGGTCATTGTCTAATATGATCTTTTCATAATTGTTAGTGGAATGAAGGCATCTTTATTCTGCTCTGCTTACTAGCAATGCTTATATAAAAAGTGGATTATTCACAGCTCCTTTCCTTTTGAAAATGGCCATTATTTTTAGGGAGAAATAAAGCATACTCAGCGTGAATCAAACTGAAAACAATCAGTTGAGGTTTATATGTTAGCCAAACAGTGCCACTTGTATTTTTCAGTTGTAATTTGTATAGAAGGTCTGTCTATTTTGAAGAGCAATGGCTGTCAATTTAGGAAAAAAAAGTATCAGAAGTTAAATTCTATTGATAATGGAAGAGTAGGAGTGATTCCAAATCATGGTAATGCCCTTAATCATGTGTCAATTGCCATTCTAGTCATACAGTATACACTTGCATCTCTTCCTTGAAGAAAGACATCCTCATTGTATTGCTGCTTTAGGAAAACATGCTTCTTGATATAGCTGCATGTAAGTGCAATGTCCTTTCAGTGGAAAAGTGGAAAAGCAGTCAGATTTTTTAGTCCACACCTATTTTTCTAAACTTCTGATAAGAACTTTCTTCACATTTTTCCTAACCTCATTTGTACACTGCTGAATTCCTCATTGGCGTGAAAATGAAAATACACTTTCTCAAGCTGACATTAAGAAAACAATCTCTTTGACCTGGATATGTCAGAGTGTTTGACACTGTTAATAGTCTGTCAAATAGTTATTGATGTTGTTGAATATATTTATGTTGTGATAGTATTGATGAGCACTGGCTATAGCTAAGAGCCCCATTGTATGCTAAAAAGCTATCTCAGATAGCCAAAATCCTCTATTAGAACCTTCAATGGAGTGTAAAAACTTCTCCTAAGAAGGTAAATACTTATACTAAGGAGAAAAGACAAGAGGTAGAAAAGGGACAAATTAAATAAAGGATTGCAAGGAAAAGAAGACTGATATTGCAGTAGAGAGAGAAAAAACTTAAGCCTAAAAAAATTTAATCTAATTCGTCTATAGGGAAGCAGGAAAGAGAAATAAAACCTTGGCAGGTTGTTTATTCAGACTGGCTAAGTTTCAAGCCAGTGAATAGTTCCAATGAAGTCAATAACACAACTCACATCCTCATAGTTATGCATTTACATAAGTCCATTGCAGGACTGATTAATCTTGCACATTTCAGGAGGTGTTCTAGTGCTCTCCAGATGAATCATTTGAAAATAAAACAGATGGGTAGATAGACAAGAGGTAGAGAGCTAGGCGCAGTTTTGTGTCTCATAATAATTTTGATGTAAACAAGCTGACTTTTCAAGTGAAATTTGTTCAAACGTCCATACACATATTCCACATAAAGAATGCATTTACAGTTTCTATATGGTGGTTACCTCATATAGAAGGTATTTGATGAAAATGCTTCCTATTGAAAGGGAGGATGCTACTAAAGTCACTGTCTGAAAGTTGTTCATTTATGTCTCCTTGCAGATGTGATATAACAATCAGGCCAGTTCTCGGGAGCAAAGTAACTGTTTTCAGAAGTAGATTGACTGTTTTCAACAAATTTGCTTGAAACACTTAAGAAAATAAACATTTTGGATCTGAAAGCATGTTAGCATGACTGCAATTTTGAGTAGTTTTAGAAAACATTACCCATGTTAGCACATTCATCTCACTATCACAAGCCTAGTTTCTTCTCAGCCAAAAATGAAAAAAGTTTGGAAGCTGTGATTTGAAGTCCAGCACCTGTAACAGTATGTGTTGGAGCCAGCAGATCTTGAGTCCTTCCTTGTAATAGGAACTCCTAACTTTTCTGTAACTAATATTCGTTTATTTGCCTGCAAACAGTATAAAGATGAATCATTTATGAATATTCCTGCATTGAAGCACCTGCTAGCAGCTTTCAGATTTGAAATCAGAAGTTGTTTTTTTTTTAAAAGAATATGTGTTCTAATACAGTGCTGGACCCCTAAAGATCTTCTGGATCCTTTAGGTGAGTAATTCACATAGTTAGGCTGGTTAGCAGTAGCTGAGGCAGCAAAACTGTCTCCATCTTTTTTTGTCTGCCACCAAAGTGATGAAATAAGGCACTGTACATGCATGCACTTACATGCTTGCTTAGGGATGCTTCCGTTGGCTTTCATGGAATGAAATACTAAAGGTATAGGTGGATGTGGGACTGGGGCCTAAAGGATTTCTGGGAGCTCTCTGTTGAATGGAAAATAATATGTCTTACATAACTTCTCTCTTTTCTTGGAAGTATCAGGTTTAGACCAGAGCTGCATAAGAGTATAATAAACTTCCTAGACTACCAGCATAGCTATGACAGCTCTTGTATTCATATGTAAAATGGTGACATTCACATCTGCTAAACAGGAAACTCACACATCTGATGTCCAGTAGCGGTACTTATTTTCATCGTTCTGGTAGCCCACACCCTCTTCCCTTGCTGCCTTACTGAAGAAAGCAACAAACAGCAGCAAATGTACAAGGTCCAACAACCATTGCCCTAGCTGCTGCTGAAGAGAAGAGGCAGCAGCTCCACAGAGGGTCGGTGAGCAGGAGGCAGCAGTGGCTGTGCCTCGGAAGAGCCCAAGAAAGTGGGCACACAGCACCAGGCTTCAGAGACTTGAGCTCTGGGTCCACTCCAGGGACACAAATGGACCGTTGCCATATCACCTCTGTCAGTCAGACCTGAGTACAGTCAGACTTCCGTGATAAAAAGACCTCACTAGTAGTATTGATTTCTCTAAGAGAGGCAGGGAGCCCGCTCTGTGAACATCATTTATTCTAGCTCTAACTTGCCACCTCCACCTGCTTTTTGTTATTGGGGAGGCTGTAATCCATAGTTCCACAGCTGATTACAGAACAACTTTTTCCAGAAGTAAGTTGGCTTGTTTAAAAGAAACAGGAGAAGCAGCAAAGAAATGGTGTATTAATAAATGGTACAATGGGCCACTGATACTGCCCTACTGAAACAAAGGACTCTTTGCAAGAATCCTCTCCTTTAGCATGTGATAGACCTTTTGTCCTGGGATCACAATGGCTCACAGACCAAAACAAGAGGGGAAGCAAGAAATCTCATAATTTCTTTTCCCCATGGGATAAACAACATTTTATTCTGCTTTTAACCTGGAGGGAGACACTGCCACTTAGCAAACAAATCTATATTAAGTGCACTTGCTGGAATCATTTACACTATCATTTGTTCCAGAAAATGACACTAATAATATATCGCTGAATTTGGAAAATGGAATTTGACATGGATAAAGGCCTTCTGTGGAGTAAAAAGCATCCTCCTCAATCAGCATGCCTTATTAAGGATTTCCCTGTTTTCCTGTCCCAAAAGAGAAGGAAAATACTATTGTTCTCCCACAATACGCTTCTGCAACTCAGACAAGCCACTTTTGGCACTCTGGCTTTAACCATAGACGACACCACAGCAAGCAAGAACAGTTCTCCTGCACCTTAGCAATATATTTTTGAGATAAGCAAAAGCTCCACCTCACTGTTCAGAGATCAATTTGTCTGCAGAAATAAGGCTTCATATGCATGTCTTTCACCACTGTAGACAGCTGTATAGTTGCTTACTTCTCATATCAAATAATGTTACTTGTTAACCAATGAAAAGGGAGATTGTCACATCAAAAATTAAGCAAAAATGTGTTTTTTCAGAGTATCCTAAGAATTAATTTCTTTTGGTTGCTTCTTCTTCCAGTTTCCAGATATGCCTGTATAATTTCACTTTCATGTAATGTGTCAGGAGTTTATTCACAAAATAGAGATGTCCTGCTGGCCAAATCTGTTTTTGTAATGGTAAACCTGCAGGTTGTATGCTACCAGCACAGTTTTTATGCCAAGAAGTTCCTGTATTAAACAGGGGAGGTTAAAAGTCAGTCCTGCCTTGCAGCTGCTTTTAGTGAGCTTTGGCAAAGGTTCACCACTCTGTCCATAAATGTACGGTGTCATCACTATACAGGAACATTAATCATTGTTATCTGCCACATGATGACTGCAGAACTGTCTTGCATTGTGATTTTGATGGGAACTGCAGACAGGATCACATGTTCCCATTATTTCTTGTATTTTTAGTAGAGCAGCTGTAAACATTAGTTAGCTTTAGGTTTATTTCAAGAGTTAATTTCAACAGTGAGCATTCTTTCAGCAGAGGGTAGAAAAATGACCCTGATAATACTTCCTCTCCAGAAACTCCTTTTATAAATAGTACAAGGTAATACTGATTATCTCTTTCTGTTTTGGAAGGTTTGGATTTTTTGTTATTTAAATGATGTCCAACCACAGTAAGGTTCTTAAAATGTACAATTGAAAGGAGGTAAAATATATATCAGTGTATTTTTTTGTGTGTATGGTAGTTATATAGAAGACTCTGTGCTTTCCCACTGCAAAATGCAGGTATCAGAAAATAAACATTAGATTTTTTTACAATGAAAGGAAGTCAGTGGTGATTTTCAGCACTATGCTCTTAATGTACGAGAAATTTTCTTACTATCTACTGTCTAACTTAAATGCTTGTATGTACTTCAGGAAAACTCCAGTTACCTTCATTGATATATAGGATGCCAGGGATCTTGATATAGATAGCTTGAGCGGCACCTTGCTTTCGTATCTAAAGCAGCCATGTGAAGGTACCTTCCCAGCTGTCACTTTTTTGTAAGTGAGAGGAAGAGGAAAAGTTTAATCAGGAGTTCCCTTATAATCACCTCAAGTTTCTAAGAAAGCTATAGTAGAATGTTAGGTTCAGCAGGTGGCAGTGGTATATTCTGAGTATAAATGGACATGGTTTTCAGAACTCAGGTAGCTAAAATCCTGTGTCTATTTTAAGATATAACATTACTGAGATACAGGAATGATAAAGGACATACTAGTATATAGATGGAGAAATTAGGCAATCTGCTTATGTCTTTAAAGCAAAGACATACTTTTGTGCCATGATCTGAATTCTCAGGTCCCACAAAAGCCATTTTTCTCCTTTTATGGCCTCAGAAGATCATATACAATATTGTTTTGAAGTTTAGTGTGTATCATAGCACTTGTGTGCTTGACACATACATACAATTTATGTTTTTATTTTCAACCATTAAAAAACCCCAATGCTTTCAACACCTGTTCTATTATGTTCTGTAATAATGATAATAGTAATAATTATTATTATTAAAGATTCAATCTTGGCATCTCATTAAACAGTTCTTCAATAACCTCGGTCATGTACAAACTGATAGACCCTGACACTAGTGACTTACATTCTAATTGGATCATTCCTGTCTGCTGTGTGAAAAAATGGTGTTTATGCTCCAACATCACCATCTTACTTTTAGCTCAGCAGTAACATCCTATTAATGATACTCCAAGATTATTTTCAAATAATGCTGAATCAGCCAATCCTCTTCAACAGCCATTCTTGCAGAAGAACACAACTTGCATGATGCTAGCAGCCAGCCTTTCTTCCAGAATTCAAAAGAAGGTTGCACAGTTTAGGCCAAACCCTGCCTCTTTTACACAAGATGGAAACAAACAAAAAAACATGCAACACCAAAGTAAGAGTAGAGAAATCCAAGCAAGGAGGGGTTAAGTGATGGGAGATCTGACTGCAGCTGGTGCTCACTGCATCATCTGCTTGAAGAGGGAAAAAGAGTGGGTTAGGTGAAATAATGATAGAGAAGAGGTTCAGCTTGTACCTTAATCCAGTGAAAACGGTATTTGGCTTTTATGAATGCAGAAAGGAGAGTATCTTTTATTCTGGAGACCTTTCGTAAAGAAAGTTATGCCCTTGAAAATAAAGTGGAACTTGTGTCTGTGTCCTTTGATATCAACTTCTTTCCATTGCGGATGACAGAGAGCCCTACCTGTTTTGTGTTCTCTAGCAGAACTCAATTACATGTAAAGAAAATAGGTCTGTTTTCAAAATTAAATGTATTAAATGGAATAAGAAGCTTCTGTTCTTTGAGCAGAAAAAGATAATAGACTCTTCTAATGCCCTGTCCCTTGTTGAGGCTACAGTTTAGTAGTGCTGTCTGGCTGGGGCTGAACAGAAGGTTAAGCCTCCCTCAGTGTCTCACTGTTCTTGCGTAGACTCCAAGAATCAGTGCTGCTTTTGGATGAGAAGGTTGCAAAGGAGGTGTTGCCATGAAGTGGATCTTAAGCCTAAAGTCTAGAACAGAGGATCTGCTGGCCTGTTTTCCCTCCTGATAACCTGTTTTATTACCTTCTTATAACAAGAGTTTATTTTTGAAAACCTTCTCTGACTGCATTGTCATACTGTTTGTTCCTACTTCATCACACTATTTATTCCTAATTAGCTTCATCAACCTTACCATGAGTCAGGAATTACTGTTGTATCAATTTGTGTGGTCCTAATCATGAAGACAGGACTGTGATTAGGTATTTGTCCCTGCAATATGTATAATGTTGTATTAAGCATCTCAGAGAAATATATTAATCCTAACTGATTGAAATGATGGCTCAGCTACCTTGGACTACCAATGCAACTTTGCTACATTTTTAAATAAAAAAAAGGATAGCTGCTCTTAGGAGACATGCAATCATGATGCTAATTTAAAACTGGTTAAAATGTGTTATTGCCTTAACAGAAGCTGAACTTTGCTGACCAAAAAAGGGTATGTTTTTACCTGTAGGTCTGAACTGGTTAAGAAAAGAAATAAATGGAAAGATGGATCTAGTACCTCTAGTACAAACAACGTACTCAGAGCATGCCTTGACTTTTCCTATACTAAAATTTCCTAACCTTCATATATACCACTGTTTAGTAAATTAAATATTTAATCTTTCAATTGTGGAAGAACATGGGCATAGCCAGTACAACTCACTCTACTCATACTTGCTGCAAGTTATTTGATGCAAAGGATTAGCTGCTGTATTCAACAATAACGAAGCTCTTGTTTTCAAATAAAGAGGTTAATTGGCTTTGTACAAAATATGCATATATAGCACGTTTGACTAATATTGGTTTTGTGAAGGCTCGTTGCAAAGGAATCTAAAATTGTCTTTTATTACCATTTTTACAGCAATCCGTCCTTGACCAGTAATTATACTTACAGAGCCCATGTTAACATGTTGTTACAACTGCTTAACAAGTCATCTGCACCTTCAGTGATAATGTTGTTACACCACAAATGTGTTACCAGTTGTAAGCCTTTGTGTTGCTTCTTTCTTTTCTGTTTTTTGTCATTGGCATCATGGCAAAACTGATGACCTTCTACTTGCTTAGACTGTAGGCAGAAGTTCTAATCCTCACAGGTATCTAAAGTTTTGGCTTAAGTTTAAGAAACTGTGGAGGGTTCATTATGTATCTATGTAAAATCTAAATAAAGACACACACTAGGTATCTGCCTGACAACTGAGAAATGTACACTTGCAATTCTATTTAATATTTCAGGGTGATACATATGTGATATAATCCTTTCAGCAAAACTTTTAACAGTTTTGGCACTGAGATGGTGGTCTCTGCCTATATGTGTTATCTTTCTACCATTGCTCCAGAGGCACATAAAAGCTCGGTTTGACAGAAATCTGGCTGGCACTGTTCTATACTTGTCTAAAAAGACATCCTAGGATTTGTCCATAGCCAAAAAACCCAACTATGTTTATAAAAATACATCTCATTCAAATTTCATCAGTGATCATGGAACTTTCTGATTCTAAATGCTGCAGTTGTATTCAGTTTTCTTAGATCTGTTCCCAGTGTTGGTAGCTCAATGTTTTTGAGAAGTCCTAGTGTAAAAGACATTTTCTGTCTCTTATTCTTCTATTTTTATTCCTAATTTTCATCTTAATTGTTATGGCTTTTAGTTTTACCTAATTAACATACTGTTATGTCTCATCCAACTACTTTGCTAGATCTGTGTCTGGAGGAACACTTAGTGAGTAGCTTAGGGATGCTTTTTTTTATTTTATTGTTTTTAATTAATTTCAAATAATGTTAGTTTGCTGATAGTAAATAATGTATATTTTCTCAAGTTTGTCTCCAGTGCCATATGATGAATAGTAATGAATGTTAATTTTATTTTCTCTGTATATAACAGTATTAGTGGAAAAATCTCAAAAAAGTAAAAACTCATTTAGACAGTTGAAGAATGAGCAGTGTCAGAGTCCTCCAAGCATTAGATTTGTCACTGGTGATAACGATTCCTTTCTCTCACAGTCTATGAAACTTTCAGAGCAACCTCCATACATATTATATATGTCACAGGCATTTGTGAGATTTTGTCATCAGCAAACAATGGGCCAGATCCTCAGTAGATGTAGATTTGTCATAGCTCCGTTTATGCTAGTGAAGCTTTACAGCTTACAGCTAGTGAAGCTTTACAGCTTACAGCAGCCAAAGGTCTGGCCCATTGCTTCCAGGATAATGATATTTCACAGTTATTCTATTTTATAGAATTATTCTAATTTTAATTTGTTGTGTACCTAGATCCATCCCTCCAACAAATAAAAGGGGAAGAAAAGAAGAGATTAAAAATGCTGAAGATTTAAGTAATGAATGCTGCAGGGCAGGCAATAATGTTTAATAGTAAGTATGTCCTGCTGGTTCCATCCCAAGTTATTAATGAAGTGTGGATATACATGTTGTTGAAAACATCTGTATGAACAACTTGCTCTCTGACTTGGTATGCGATTGTATTTAAAGCACAACTTAGATTGTATAAACCAAGAGAGAGGGTAGCCAAAAACATTTTCTTCAGTCAGTCACAGTGTGCCTGGATATGTTTTAAGCACCCTAGTTCTTCCTTTTGGCAATGGTTAGGTAGCTCTCTCTCCACTGTTTACCTACAGTCAGGGTCCATGTTGGCTGACTGAAGTGGAAGATTTCTCTCTTATGTAAGGCCAGAATTATTTTCATAGCATGAATTTGCTTTTTAAATCATCTTGAAAAAAAAGAAGAACTAGATCCAAATTTTTCGTCAAAATGTATCCTCTCTACAAAGACCCTGGAGTTCAATGGTACACGGACTGAAAGACACTAGGTCAATAAAAAATATATTAGCAAGCAACTTAACAAGCTTAGTCTATCCTTTAAAAGAAATCTTTGCTCTTAGTAAGAAGCACATTGTTTCTAAATAAATTAGAACCAGAACACAAAAGGATATTTACTACTACATAAAAGGAGAAAATGAACTGAAAGGGCAATACGCTGTACTAAGAGTATTTGAATATATGCATTTTTAATGACTGTTCTAAACCAGCAACTGTTCAATTAAATACAATCTGTCATGGTGGGAGGAAAAGGAGGCAATCATGCTAAAGAAAGACATTTCACCATGAATGGTAACTTATCACTGACCTAAAATGTGTGTGTGTGGTGTTTAAATAACATTAGACAATTACAGAAATTTAAAAATTAGGAGCTTGTAAGTGGATTTTCTTTCTATTATTCATTTCTTTTTAGGCTGTTTCAGCAGTACAGAACACATTTTCCTTTATTTGCCCTTTCATTTCTTGAAAAATATTTGTCATTGTGGAAGTTCAGCAATAAAGTTATATTTGCTTACAGTTTAACAATAGTTCTCAAGAAAGCAGCTGAAAACAACTCTTAAGCTGTCCCAACTCAATGCTATTCAGATGTTTAGAACATAATGGGGTTTTGCCTACTCAAAACTCCAGCAGCACTGCACACTTGTACAGTATTAGACTGCACAGTGTGATGCATTTTCTTCACATTTTGTTTTCAGTTAGTACCCACTGTATAAACAGTGGTTTTCCAAATGAAGAAGATGTCAAAGGCATTTCACAAATGCATACCAATCTGAAAATTAACAAGCGAAGTTTACAAGAAAAGGTAGCAGAGGAGTCTAGAGGTAAAAAGATCACAATGTTTCTGAGAGCTAAGGGCATGGTGTATCTCAAGGAGCATTGTATTATAGGTGCCAAAAGTTATAAAGGATTGACATTCAATAGAAAATGGAAGCAGGGACTAGAAACCTTTTTGGGGCATATTCTTATGAGTACACAACAGTAAAACCCCATTATATCTACTTATCATTTTTCTGAAATTTTGAATGTGTCTATCATTAGCAAAACCAGCCAGCTTAATCACATTAGATCAAAGCTTTGGGGACACATTTAAGTCTTCATATCTCTCAAGTGTCCTGATTTAATTGGGACATCCTGAACTTTCATAGTAAATCAGAGCTCCAGCTGTCCCCAAACCAGCAGAAAATTCTCACTTTCTCTTATTCTCCCCTTATGCCGGTGCTTTCTAGAGGGTAAACTGGGGTCTGATAACACATGGACACAGAAATGTCAGATGTCACTCTATTTAAATACAAAGGCATTTTAAGGTTGGCTACATGGGCAGAACTGCTTGCACATATAAATTGCCATTTCCAGTGGATTAAAAGCAAGAAAAATACTGTTTGGATTAAGATACATGCCATTCAATTACACTTTCACTTTAAAACAGCTCTAGGAGCTTCTGTTTTCCATGCCTTGTGTTTGGAAACAATGCTGACTTAACATGCCAAGTCCATTTACTTTTTGTCTAATTTCAGTGTTTATTTGTATGAAACTTACTGAGAATTTTTGACTGACTTTTTTCATTACAAAGTGCCTAGTCATAGAAATTTGTGCCAAGAAGTATCTGTTTCAATGAGAGATTTTTCAGGAAACATTTCTCAGTTTATAGTGGGGAAGAATATCTGGACAAGAGTAGAAATTGAGTTTAGACTAACCAAAAGCACACCAGAAAGTGAGGCCTTAGCACTCCAAGTTTTCAGTTCTAAGGTTTCTTATATTTTAAAAGAGGAATTCCAAGCTCCTGGCAGTTTTGAGGTGTTCCTGTCATTTTTCCGTGGAATATCATTGGAATACAAAGTCTTAAAATACACACACACACATATCTATATTCGTAATTTCAAATATTCTAGGAATAGAAAGCCATTTTACCTGCAACTATAGTTCTGGCATGGCTTCTGAAGATTTTTAGCTATAAGATTGGCTTGTGTGTTCAGTGGAAGCTCCTGGGGTCAAGTAC
Organism: Elanus axillaris; assembly: GCA_026212715.1. Lineage (NCBI taxonomy): Eukaryota > Metazoa > Chordata > Aves > Accipitriformes > Accipitridae > Elanus > Elanus axillaris. The sequence goes on from JANZLQ010000031.1 coordinate 22,627,639, forward strand.
TGTCACCTTCTTTTACTATATGCCCCTTGGCAAAAAGCACTTACAAACCTGGAGCATGGAAATACAACTTCAGTATAACGCAAGCAGTAGAAGATGTGAAGTACAAAGTGGAATAACAACAAATAGAAATAAACATAGATATTTAATATGGAAACCTAGCCAAGGGGTTTAATCCACAGTTAATACAATGAAGATTGACCCTCTGTGAATGTTCCTTGTGACTGATCATATTTCTTTTTCTTTCTATGTTATACCACATGTGGTCATTTTCAACTGCATGAAGAATCAGAGTGTCATTACTTTTTGCTCTCTGTAAATCGGAAGAGCTACAGAAGCTCTGAGAGTGGTGAATCAAGTCACAGACGTTTGGGAAGTGCCCACCCAGCTCAGTTTGGCTGCAGTATTTGTGCAGTAGTTTGCAAACTGGCGTCGATTGCAGGTTGCAGAGCTAAGTCACCCAGTAGCTCCTGCTGCTTTCTCTCCAACTGCAGCAGGACATACACGTTTTCAGGAGTAGTGTTGCTGCCTACAGGGGATCATGCCTCTTTGTAGCCACCCCATAGCAGGGTGAGGTGACAGCACAGTCACTAACCCTGGAAGAGCCTGCCCTTGTCACAATTTCCAGCTGTGAGGTCCAGTGCACTCAAAGGACAGGACAGATGAAACAGGGCAGGGGGCAAAAGGGGGCACATTTTACACTCAAATCCATTAGTGCAGTGGTTTTAGATGTAGTATTGAAATCTTGAAAGCAGCTTTTTCACACCAACTGAATATTTACTGTGTATCTAGGGGTAATTCTCATGCTGAGAATGCTGATCACCATGGGGAAAGCAATGGTTGGGACTCTAAAAATCCCACCCTGAACATGTTTGTTTCATATGTAAGGGGCTAACACTCTTTTGTTTAGTTTAAAATATACAGTTTCTGTCTCTCAGGAAATAATTCTTCGGTGGATAAATTACTAAAGCAGCTCAGTTTAGGTGGGGATTTTAGAAGGCCTTCTCTAGGCAATGCAGTCTCCTCTTGATCTGTCTTTAGCTCCATCTGTGGAATTGCTTTCTCTTGGTTTTTTTTAAGTCTACTTTTCTTCTGCCACTTTTATTCTTTTGCTACATTCTTGTACTTGGCCATTTAACATCCCTTATAAAACATTTTAGATTTTTGAGTTCAGGATGCAAGGTTATATGATTCCCTGTGATTTTTTTATCTTCAGGGATCAACCATGCAAGTGTAATAATTGTTGTAGATTATATTGAGTATTCTCTTGCTTATGATTCTTTCTGTACTTAATATTGAATGTAATGATGCATTCTAATAATTAGCTTAAAGGTAGCACAGGTACTTACCTATGTTGTATCCATTATTTATGTTTCATTGCGCAATCTAACAGTACAAGCTTCTATCTTTCCTGATGTCCTTTACTGCTTTTTATACTGCTGCAAAGTTTGACCCCAAATCAGTCATTCTTTAGTTAACCTAAATAACAGTATTTAATTATGTTGCGTATTATGATCTAGCTAACTTGATTCTTTCTGTACTTTGCCCTTTTAGCTTTCCCACTGTATTTTTCAGAGTTCTTAAGTAATACAGGAAATCCTCGTAGCAAAAATGATAATTGATATATTTGATCATTTTCTCTTTAGCTGTAGGAAAGCATTGAATATAGGGTTTCATTTTCACTGGGAAGTTAAAAAAAAAAACCCAAACCCTACATAAAAAGCTTAGTTCTTCATCTGAATCACATTTTCTTAGATTTCAGTAGCTGGCCAGGATTATTTCTGAACTGGAAAGAGTACATGTTCAAGATAATGTGGCACATGCCTGACCATACAGGTCATATTGCCACCTTGCTCTCAACTACACAAAATATGGTCTATATGCATACAGAAAGTCAATAGAAGTTCAGGATGTATACTTTATGTAAAACCCTTGAGCCTACTGTTGAATTTAAATGTTCAGATTCACGGAGGATCATTATAGGCAGCTACGTTATCGCCCATTGAATCTTACTAAGAAAGATGAACCAGGTCCTAATGATCAATGACTCTCCTTCAAATGCAGTGGATATTAGTAAGTATTTGTCTGTCTTTAAAGAAATCGCTTTTAGTAAAGCTCCTGGTTGGATTTCTGTGGAAGTCTTAAACAAAAAATTTGTGTGATCATGGCAGTTCTTCCTCCCTGAACCTGATGATACCAGCTCCATGTACCTCAGTGAATCCTGCCTCTCCACAGAGAGTGATACTTGTATGCATTTCAGTGGCTTAATTAGCTTCACATCAACTCAGTAAATGAGATGTTTTGCAGGGTGCAGTATCAGTCCTCTTAATGACAAGTTTAGGGAAGGGAGTATAGAGTGTTTCAGCTAGAAATCCATAATGTTGATGGAGGTGTTTTTCCTCTTTGTTGGACTCAAATTGTATCCTCAAACCATAGCTGGAATGGATTATTCCTGACCTTTCTTAAAAGCTTGATTGATTTTTCTTTATATCAGCATCATCAGGAATATGTGTATAGCAAGAAATGGTTATTGCTAAAATCTAGTTCCACAAGGAACTTATTCCTAAGGTGTGAGTGCCCTTCTGCTCCCTAGCAATAAAATACCCACTTCACCTGGCCTATGTGAAATAGCTGTTTATGACAGTGGCACTTACCTTTACTAAATCTGAAACAACCAAGCTTTTTGGATTTAAAAGCCTTTTTTTGATTATCGTTAGCATAGGTCTGCCTAGAGGAAAGGTGGAATCTTTCCTGCTCTTTAATATTTTATGACATTCCCAGCGTAAAAAACAACAGCACATATCCTGCAACTTCTTAGTACTGTTTGCTTGAGAACACAGGACCTGTCCCTGACCAATACAGTAAGATCACACTTTGAAAATGGATAGGAGTGGATATTACATTCCAAATTTTCTCTTCCCTTTGAAAGAAAAGAAGAAAGAGTACATGGGGGAGTTTTTCTACACCAATCCAAGATCATTTGTACAACTATGCTGAAAAAATATCATTCAGGCAAGTCACATTATTCACAAGATAGAAGTGACACTTTTTCTGAGTACTGTAGGAAGAGCAGGCTTTCATCTGCAGCCTGCTCTTTATTTCTACAGTCCACACAAGAAACAGCCATCACCAAGCTCTGTGAAGAGTACTTCAGCACTGTGTATAAAACACACTGAAGAAGAAGCAATTGCTACTGCTTTCCCAGGGAAGAAGCTACCCTTTACAGGATAAAATCAGGTGATATGATAATGATGCAGATTATCTGAGACAGTCAGTTTGATGGATTCTATTCATCTCTTTGAGATGTTAATCTTTAAATCTAATGGTGACAGTCAAGTTTAGGTATGTTTTATGGCAAGGCTTTATTCAGAGTCCCCCGACCTGAACAAATACGAGTGAGAAAGATGCACCATGGACTTGGTACAGCTTCTCGACTTCTCTGTCCCTTCCCCAGCTGTAAACCTTGGTTTCACCCTTCTACTGCAAAGCCCTCAGCAAGAAGGAATGCTCTTTGGCCAGACAGTAAAATAGCAATCAGGAAGCACACTCCTTTTGAAAGGATTTTAAGAATTTGGAATTTGCTGCCAAATCCTGGTTTGAATCTATCAGCATTAACACATGCACACATTGAAAAGCAGAAAGACGATCCAAATATAACCATGGACATAGGTGCAAATGGCTATTAGTAGACACCAAAAAGAGAGCAGCAAGGATACTCTTCTGTTTTGTTTTTCTCTCTTTGATATTCTTCGAGTCAAACCTGCTGGCAGTGTAATTTCATACAGTATCATCAATGTAAATGTATCTGTACTGAGTTGCACTGAGAATTATGCTTTGTTTCAATAGTTTCTAGGGACAAAGAGATGGATTGTCTTGATATTTTGAACAAAAGTTTGTTATAAACCTGCAACAAAATTCCTTTTAGTAACTGTTATTTGTCTCTAGGATACAATGCTTCCATGTCTCACTATGCTTCCATATTAAAGTAACCTGGATAGCCAAAGTTTTAATTGCTTCTGATAAGTTACTGTAACTATCATTAGGCCTTATTTTGCCTGCTTGCTTGTGTGGAGCAGTTTGTCAATCCAAGAATACCTGAAGTGATTTGAAAGAATTTGCTGATGATTCTGTATCACATTTGGAAATCTGTGCTACTGAACATCCCTGTGTCCATGGAGTGAATCTTTTAAAAAAACAGCTGAAAACAAACAAGAAAAAAACAAATCTGTCACATGTAATCATATCTGGGGTTTGCTCCCCTTCTGCAATCTTCAAAGAGAAGTGAAGTGATTGGGTAAACTGGGTGCAAAATGAATGAACTATATTTTTGGTTTTGTCTCACCTTAATTGGCTTTGTCGGTGTGCAAGATGACAGAGAAGGTTTGAGTCATTCACAATTGTCACTTCTATAATTAAAAAGAACTGTTACCAAAAGAGTAGATTCATTGTTCAGGCTGGGATCAAATTACAGAGCATGTTTAATTATCAGCCCTTCTTTCTAGTTATTTTAATGTATTATTAATTCAGTTTCTCAAAATATCCTTTTCATTTACAGCTGTTGATGGAATAAAATGTGACACAATTTGTTTTCTTTTCTCCTAAGCAGATGATGTACTCTAACAAGAGCAGGTCAACATGACCTTAGCTGTCCTTATATCACATGATAACTACAATAGGGCCTTATCAGAATCTCGTACTCTATTAGGCGTTTGAAAATTCCAAAAAATAAATTAATACGTCCGAGTAGACCTTAACCCTTGATAGCAAAACAATAAAAATACAAATGTAGTTATGAATTGCTAGATAATATTTGTCTGGGATTCTTCTTAGCTGCAGTTGCACATAGGAGAAAAAAAACCTGTCTTCAGTAAATGGAAGATGAGAAACAAATGCAAAATGCAAGCTGGCAGTTGTTTGAGTAATCATATGACTTTCAAACTACCTAGATGTTACTATATGATTACCTTGTTGCCATCCAACCTGGTTTTTTTTTCTTTTATTTTTATTTCTTTGGCTTTTCTTCTTTTTTTTTAATTTTTTTAAATTTTATGATAATGTGCTTTGAGCAGTCTTTTGAACTGTGATCAATTTCCAGTCCTTGCTGGTTTTTGGAACTTTAATATTTAGAACTGCCACAGGCAATCTTAGCATATAACTTGAGTAAAATCTCATCTGGTGTACATCAGTAGGGCTGTTACCATGAAACCCAATTTTTTATTCCATCCAAGGGGTTTCAAAATAGAGATGGACACACCTAATTTGGCAATGGTTTCCCGGCACCAGACACACAGATAAAATTGCTATCTTTAGATCTAGGGACTAACTATTTTTTTATACCCTCTGATGCAATGGAAAGATGCACCTTCTGGAGATGTCAATGACCATAAGTAATACCTGCTCTGAAAGCAGCATTGAGGAATTAGTCATTGTTGGTTAAGCACTGACAATCTTTTCTGTGCCACTGATAAAGGTATAGTAAAATAGTTTGCACCCTAAAGATTTTGCACTCAGATGGCTGAATAATTTAAATGTCCTTGAAGACCTGTAGAATGATCTTAGCTTAGGAGCTAACTCCCTGCTCCTCTTCACTGACTGCTGTTGATATTAACCATCTCACTGAAAGAGTAATATACATCCAATGCACCCATAGGTCTCCTGTGTTTCTAATTTTGATGTAGTAGTTGAATATCTAATCACCCTTGCTTACTCACAGGGCTAGCAGAGTGTTCAGCTGATTTAGGAATTGGAAGAATAGGGTCCAAATTTGTAAAGATAGAGATAGTTCTGCAGCAGCCACACAAGTAAGCACCTTGGTAGATCAGATGTAAGCCTGTAAATCTCAGGTAAAAGATGCTGATGTTAGATGACATACATAGTGTGGATTGGTTTGTATATTTACTAAGAGCCTATGAAACTTGTAACATTCTGTTGGTACTTGAAACAGCCTAAACCTATGCATAGCTTTTTAGTATAGTCACAAGCAATGCTCCTCAGAACCACACATGACAGGAGGTGTCTCTTACCAAGTGTTGCTGTTTTTCAGGTATCCAAGCAACAAATCTGCTGCAATATGAGATGTCTTATTTTGTCATTTTCCTTCATGTGGACCAGCACATATTCAGGAAGACCGCTGACCTGAGTGAGAACTATTTGGCGTGAGAGTTCAAAAATCTATCCCAAAATGAGTATGGCCTGGACATTGCCAGTTTTGTAGAGCAATGTTACTACTTGTTCCTAACATGTTTTTCAAAATTAGTCTCACTGTGGTATTTACAAGCCTCATTTGTGATCAGAACTCCATCCAGGTTCTTGCTGCCTGAACACTGAGGATTAAATAAAAACTTGTAGCATTACTTGAGATATCCAAAGATATCCAAGATTTCCTTGCAGGACTGACAGATATGAGAGAGGACCTACAGGAGACTTGCATTTTTCTGGAGTTGTAGATGGAAGCCAAGAAGGATAACCCCAAGCAACCCTAGGAAATTCTAGAGTGCAGTGGATTCTACTTTTCTTTGGAGACTACAATTTATTATAAATCTTGTCTTTGACTCTACACATTTGAGGAAGACCAAGGATTTGAAGTGACTGAATGTGCTTCTTGGCTCTGAAGAAAATACTGCAATAGGTTCTTTTGTAAAGCTGCTGCTAGACTCTTTTCCTAATACAGAGTCTAAGAATATTTTTTTTAATATGCCAAGTTTGGTCTTGAAGAGCTTTAAATATGGTGCTCATGACAAAGAAAAGGAGAAGCTAGAAAAACAGGTAAGTGTTTTTATGAGAATTAGTGAGGTTTTTCCACTTTCTTCTACCTTCTGGAGAACATACTCACAAGACTTTGCCTTATTCCATATTCCAACTGATGACCTGAAACATAGGCTTTCAGATATATGGAGGTACAATGGAACATGAGAAAGAATGGGAGAGGATTGCTTAAGTATAAAATATGAATCACGCCTAGTCAGTAAATACCAAAGCCTACAACAACTGTCCAGTGAAGCCTTACAATTTCAGGAGTCCTATGGCCAGAAAGATTATTTCTATCCTAGTTTCCTGGCACTGAGGCTAACTAGCACAGAATGGCCTGTCTGTATTATTATACTCTCATAGTCTTCAAAGCAGGATGGCTGCATTTACACTGGTCTGTGAGATATGGCAGTCTGTAATACAAACTATCCCACACTAACCCTCAGAATCTGTCTGGGAATATTCTGGGACAGTGTAAGATGGCCCAGAACAAAATCAAGCCACATTCAAACTATTGAACTTTTTAGGCAATTAAATTTCAGTGCTCAGGCACTACTTAAATTACTAATTTAGATACACCCAAAGAAAATCATTGAATCAAATTATGTGTAGTGGCTTTTTGCCTGTGTTTTTAAAAAATGCAAGCATTTTTAATCCACAACACAGTACTGCTATAACTTCTCAGTAGAATAAAAACCAAATTGGTCATGCTTTGTGATTTTCATGCATTGAAACCCAGTAATTTTTTTGCTATAGCAATAAAATGTAAAAAGAATCGCAGTAAAACTGGCTGTATTTCAGCAAGTGCATATGCTTTACATGTAAATCTGCAAAGAAAAGCTGTCATTTCCTAATGTAAAATCTCTTTATTTTTTCATTATGCACCACTGAGCCCTCATTCATTGTAAAGCAAGTAAAAGATCACCCTCAAGCCTAGGATAAGGAAGTATTTAAGATGTGAGACATCTTACAGGTGGTCTTGAAGACTCAGATACTTCCTTTGCATCTATTAGAATTGAGAGATACTCTGTATTGCTAGGTTATTGTTGAGTTGAGTTGGTGTCAATGATTTAAATGGTTCCTGACACCATGTAAGCTATTAAACTATTTAAACCAAAAAACAAATGGAGCAATAACCTTAGTGCTTAAATATTTTTTGCATTGAATCCATCTTTGAAGGGCTGAAATGAGAATACGACAGAAAAAAAACCTCTCGTGAAGTCCAGAAAATTTTGAATTAGAGATTCTCTTTGGGAATAAAATCTGAGACTAGTATTTAAATGCTAAGTGCTATGCCCTTTTAAACACTTAGTTTTGCTCCTGGTCTTAAGCAACTGATGTAATCAGACATACCACTATATTCACTGAGTTTATTCAGGCAACAGTTCTTGCTTCCTTCCAGTTTGTCTGACTGTGCCTGTTCTCATGCTGCCATTCAACTGTCTTTTCTTCATCCTCCCTAGTTAACTGAAGACTGTTGATATTTTAAATACATGTTGATTGTCTATAATTGCTTCTTTATATTAAGCCCAACAACTGACTCAGTGCCCAGATGAGGTCCAGAGACAGCCCCCCCCCAACATGTCAGCTTATTTTCTCCGTCTTTTATGTTGAAAGGAGTAGGCAGTCTTCTCTGCTTTGCAGAGACAGAACTGCAGAAAAAAATGTAGACAAAAGCTCACTTTACCAGCTTAATTCCTTTCATAGCTGTCCATTTCTCTGTCTACATCAAAGCTAGCAGACAATGACGTGATGGACATTTCAGTAGAACTTGCTTCCCCCATACACAACTCAGCCAGCTTAAGTTGCACTGGCGAAATGATGGCTGCTTTCACAAGGTGTCCTAGGTGGAGGCATGATAGGACTTTCACTTATGTCAAAGAAAAAGAGGAAAATGTCTACACTTACAGTGCCTTGGTTGTTAAAAAAATGTGGAAGCTGTGAGTGTGTCTGTGCCACTGAGACTCCAGGGCAGTGTACCCACTGCAATATAAAGCCTGGGGAAAAGTACAGGAGGACTGTTTGGAGATGCTGATAAATGTTATGGCATGGAAATTCAGTCATAAGAACTAATGACTGCCTCAGTGACACTAAAATTCTGAAATTTAAGGGCATTATTTCGAGTTCATTACAGAAGATCCAAACAATAAATTATTACCCCTAGTTTTTAGAATGAGCATCTCTCTTCCTGATAAATGAATAGCTCTTTGAGGTTTATGCACCTTTTCATACTTATCGTTACAGTAGGGGTCATAAAAAGGGATTGCAGTGGCAATGTGCTTTAGATATTAAATATTTGTTAAAAAATGCATTGTACAATTCTGTGTGCACTAACCTTTTAGGGGAAAAAAAATCATTCTTATATACAGCTTCACTGCCTAGGTAAACTATGGATCACCTACTCTTCCAGTTCATGTGAGGCTACTTTTCCTGATATGAAACAATTCTAACCTATGGCAGCCAAGGATCTAGCCTGGTCTATTTGATCTGTGAAGTAATGAATTTCTTATTGTTCAGGGGCTGTATTTGTTTCTGGTTTTGCATCACAGTCTTTGGAACCCTCCGTGTTTACCGCTGGCCTCTCTTTTGTCTTCCCTTTAGTCTCTGGCCTTTCAATCCTGCTTCCTGTACTAATACAAGTCTTTATGTCATTGAAAATTAACAATACCAAAGTGGTGCCCTGCCAGAGCAGAGCAGATCAATGACCCAGGAGCAGCATGTTCCAGCTCAATGGTGCACAAGTCATTTTAACTTCCACTCTCCAGTGCTCAGCCTCCAAAGCAGCAACCCTTTTGCCTGGTATATTATCTTCTGGAAACTCCTTGTTAATCACTGTGGCTGCAGTTCCTGCTCTGAATTTTCTGCTAAGACCTGAGTGCAGCTTCTCATCAGGCTAAACCACTTTTCTTTTGCCTTTCTTTCCATCTTGTTGTGTGCTGTCAGTTAGATTAGCAGCACTGCTGTGGTGTTCTGTACAGCAGTGCTGTGATACAGTGCTAACAGTTATATTTACCTTAAGAAAACCAAACTAACTACTGGAAAATAAGAAGTCTTACAGTATAAAGTGACACTGCTTCACTAACAGGACAAATCTCATATTAGAAAAAAAAAAAAAAAGAAAAAAAAAGCATATATACAATAGTCTCCAAAACATGGAGAAAAATATCATCAGAGAGAACAGTATTGTCAAACTTTTTCTTTGCTGGCTTTCTTAGAAGGAATATAGTCTTCAAATATATTAGCAGGATGGCACATCTAAAGGCAGTAATTAAAATTCTGCATGCAGACCTGCATAGAGTTTATTGATGGGTCTAAGATCAGAGTGATCCCTGGACTTAGAGGGTGCAGGATCTTCCCCTGACTTTGGAATTATCACATAGAAGTTTGGCACATGTGTTCAGAGGACATTTGATTTGGAACTGCACCTTCCTTTGTGGTCATCCCCACAGTCTGCCTCCTTTCATCGGGAATTCACAGAGATGTGAGGTATGAATGCAGAAGCAGTTTAACTACTGAGGCAGGAACTTTTCAGCCTGGATATTTTGAACTGTATTTTTACCTACAAAAAAAAGTAAGTTATGGATCAAGTCTAGGAAGACTTTTCAACCTTTTTCTCAACAAAAAAAATTCTTTTTATGATACTGGTGGGATTTATCATCGCAAGAAGTAATGACTGGGGCTCTAGAGAAAGATGTAATGCTGTTTCATGGAGGATTTGGATATTTTGAAATTTGATCTTGCTCCAATTCAGAAAGAGACCAAGAGTATTTAAGTTTTCATGAAAGAAAAGGGAAACCTAATGCCAGGACAGTCTGTTAAAGCTCTGGCATCCTCCTTCTGAAGCTGACCTACAAGAAATGGGATGGCTTTCCACCATGTCTTTGCTGAGCTAGAATATTCATCTCAAGCATTAACAAAATAATAAGATAAGAGAATTCCAAGGGGAAAAAGTTGTCTATAGGAATTTATTGACCACAGTGCGAACACAGCTTTTCACTGAAATCACAAGATACTAACTCTTCTCCTCAAGGGAAATTAGAGCTTTTCACACATTCTTCACTAGGGTGCTGAAAGAGGCAGGAGAAACAGAGGACTATCACATTTATAAATAGCTGAATCGAAAAAAATATGCACAACACCATATAGGTTAGACATGTTATCTTTATTCCCCTTTAGTGGCCTCATTTCCAGCCATGGACGCTCGGTCTGAACGGCCAGGCAGCACAGGCCTGTCATAGCATGTGGCACAAGGCTGTAGTTGTTGCCCTGATCCTTGCCAGCCTCCCTGTCCCAGGAAAACTCGGTCAAACTTATTGTCATAGTATAAAGCACCTGTTTTGTTTTACCAGGATGTGGATCTTTTACAAGAGATTTCTGTCAGGATTTCTTTCCATTTGGTAATGGCAAAAGTCCAGTGTGGAGGGGGCTGTGGGGTCGCAGGGCGGTGCAATGCCCTCCGTCCCTTACCAGCCCCATACCCCAGCCCCCAGTGAGGGAGGTGAGCTTGGCTGGGCCATGGACTGTGACCAGGGTTGGCAACAGCCCAGCCATGCCCCGGCCTGGACAAAGGGCTGCAGGAGCGCCCGGCCCAAGGGCAAGGCCCCACAGCAGGCAGCAGCCCCTGAGGAGGCCTCTCCCCAGCTACTCTCTGGCAGCTGGAGGGGCCACCACTGATGCTGCACCCGCCACTGCAGGGCTCCCTCCCCAGGCACCGTGAGGCAAAGGCCCTGGACAAAGGCAATGCCCTGACATTGTTGCAGTGTTCCTCCTTTCAGCTGCCAGACCTGCTCTAAAGGGGGTCTTAAATCCCCACCTGACGATCACCAGGACAGCATGGGGATGTTTCCCTTCACCAAGGCTGTATCACTGACAGAGCCAGGCAGGTTTCCAGTGGGGCAGGTCACAGTAGCCTTCACTAACATGGTGCACACCAGCCTCCCTGAAGCAGGCTGGGGCGGTAGCCCTGTCCCAGCTAGGCAGCAGGAAGCTGGTGGGAGCGGGTGCAGCTTGGGCACCCCTGGAGTAGCCCACTGGCAGGAGCGTGGTGTCTGCAGTGCCTCCCCTCACAGCCGGGGAGAGGGACCGGGTTTGCTCTGCCCTGGGGAGAGTCTTCCAGTGCCATGGCCTATGGTGGTTCCTGTGGAGAAACCACAAAACCAACCGAGGACAAAGAAATCCATCATTAGCTTCAGACTGAGAATAAATAATACTAATAATGTGTAAAGAGCATCAGCTGGATGTGGAAACGAACTGTCACTTCACTATGAAGGATGCTCTTGCATACACAAGAACATAATTCACAACAATATCCTTAAAAAGATAGCAAGAATTTAAATGCATGTGTATGCTTGGGTATTTAATGCACCATGCAGGCATCATATTTCTTTCATATTTTAAACACAAATCATAGCATCTTCTTTAATGAGCAGAGATCCATGGCAATGATGAATTTTTATGGCAAATAGCACTACTGTGCCATGCTGCTTCATTAAAGCCCTGATTCAGCAAAGCATTTAAGCATATGCTTAACTTCAAGCATCTGAGTAATCCCCAAACTTTCTGGTGCCGTGCACATGCTTAATATTCACTAGATCCGTAAGGAATTTGCTTGAATTGGGTCATATATACCAAATACAACAACCCTGTATGTACTGGATATCCTGCCTAAAACAGCTGGTTAAAATGTTAGATGCTTCATTAGCTCTGCATTAGTAATTTTAATTTTCACTGCCTTTTTGATTTGTGAAGAATGAATGTGTATGCACACATGAACTCAAGACCTGAAAAAATGATGAAGGTAAAAAAAATAAAGACATATTTTGGGTTCAGGACATCTATAATAAACCTGAGCTTCATCAGCATTTCTAAGTTTTTTAACCAAGAAATATTGATTCGTGTTTATTATATTTTACGGCACTTTACAACAATTTATAACACTTACATTAAGGAATAGATGGGCCGGGATAAAAGCCAATATGGGTATGAAAAAGATAAAGTGCTGTCAGGGCTAGCAACTTTCAAGTATCATGTACAGCCCTTGTTTTTATAATTTATCTCACCTATTTAATAGATGATGGAAGGGTTTCATGATTAATTTTAAAATACAAATTCTAGAAAAAGACATGCTGTAGAATGGCCACCTGAAGAACCTCTTAGCAGTGATATTGTTAGAATATAAAGACAAATTTAAAATGTCCTCAAGGCATCTGTAACTAAAGAATGAAGCTGTAGTAATTATTGTGCAGAACCACTGTTGAAAATGTTCAAGAAACAATGAGCTTAGGTTTCAAAGATGAACTAACCACTTTAAAACAATTTTTCCACCAGGGCTGATCGTCTTAGAAATCAAGAGAAATTAGTTGGAAAACCAGTTTTGTGCACAAAATCCCTTGTTGCTATGTTACCATAGATATTTATACGAGAGAGTCTTCCAGTATAAGCCAAAATCTGTTCATGTAAATATTCACGAGCCAGGTAGAACAAAGAAGTAACTAGGAATATATGGAGTCTTCACCCAGTGTTTCCTTTGCTCTGTACAATTACCTAGTCCAGCTGCTCTAGGACCAGCAGTTAGACCCATTCTTTTCTTAGCTAAATGATGGGGAGTTCTCCTACCATCCCAGCTGGAGGGCATGGTCCAGTTTCTCAGCAGTTCTGGAAGTGCTAAAGGATCCTGTGAAACCAAAATACAGACTGAGGCTGCTTTGAAGTCTGCCCAGAGCACAAGTTGAAGAAATTGCAAGGTACAGCAATGCTTTAAAAATGGATGGAGTACCTCACTGTCTAATTTTGTGTTCTTCTGCTATCCCCCATTCTTAAATGGAGAAATCACTCGCTGTGAAGGGGTACTGTGATAATCCCAAGGTAATTAGACAGCAAAGAAATGTATTTATTGTTACAGTTTGGAATAGTAGATTGGTTACTGCAGATGTTAGAAAAAGCTTGTAAATGGTGAGAGTCACAATCTGTAGTATATGATGTCTGTTCCTCTTTTCCCAAGATTGCTAAATTCATTCTTTGACATTCCTTGATTTGCTCTTTCCAGTGACACTAGAAATTTTCCTTTGAGCTTTGCCGATCTATTTCTCTCTTTTCTATGGCCACCTTGTGCCCTTTCTTCACCCTTGCACACCTTTCTGGAGTCCCATAGGGAAAAAGATGTCAGTGTCAGGCATTTTCCAATTTGGAAAATGTTAAACAAACTGGAGCCTTATAGGCCTGTTACCCTATGAAGGCAACCTATGCTTTATGTATGTAAATGTACAACAAAATGATAAATTGTGTACATTTGGCTCACATGATTCATTAGTTTGGCAGCATATATTCTGGAAGCATGCTATATTTTTGGTGTCATCAGACATGAAACAAGTCTGGCTTGAACTAATGCATTAGATTAGTATAGTGGTAGAAAATCAGCTGAACACAACAAATGTAAAATAGAAGACAGGGGATCCAGTAAAAGAAGACATGAGATCCACTAATAGCCATCTGACACAGGCAGCCATGTGGATTGTCTTTTAATGGAAAATGAACAGTGTCGTATGTGTTGCTACAATGTCTGGCTCTCTATTTCTTCACCTTTCTGTCATCCCTCTAGTCATCACTGCAATAAGTTTAGCTAGGGAGGGTATTTCATATCTTCTTCTTAGTTGTGATGATGGCTGGGACCTAATGTTTAGCAGGATGTATGAGCAAACATCTATAACACAATCTATAACAGCACAAAGTATATATTAAGCAGAGGCATCTCACACGTTTTACACCATCAATCAGCAGCATATAAATGCCAGCATATAAATTCTAGCTTATATGCTTGAATGTATTGCCAAAAGCTGGCTTTAAAATTATTACTGCAATGCAAGTTTGAGTCCTAGTCCTACAGCCTGATCATGGTACTCAGGAGTCTTGCATCTGTTCCTGCTTATATTCTTTTTTCTCAGTCACGGCAGTTCAGTAGTCCACCTACACGGAGCAGAATGTTAAGACTGGGGCCCAAATTTATGCACCATCTGCCCTTGGTCATGCATGCCAGCTTTTATAAAAATCAATCATTTTATCTCTCTGAAGAGCTCCCACATGAAAAATGCCCCCACGTAAGTTTAGAACTTACAATGCAACACTTTTTTTTTCCAATGATCTGGTTTTACTGGGATTTTTTTTTTTTGGTACAAAAAAAAAAAAAAGTTCAGTATGACATTATTTTGGGTGTAAGATGGCAGCTCAGCCTGAGGGATGACAAAATAGCCAGAAACACACCACCTGCTGTGCCCCGTTGCTTTAATATTGTACTGTTAATAAGAAAATGACCCCAAGTGCTTGGATGACAACTCCAAAATGGACCATAAATATTCCGTACATAAGGAAAAGCTGAAAGCTAAAGTACACTGCATAATATTGCTATGGTGCAAAAGGGAATAGGAATATATTCAATTTGCCTAAGTATCTAATAGTGACAGCCACTAACATTTGTTTAGGAGAAACACCAAGTAGATGTCTGTTTGTTAATAAATGAATGAAAAGAAATATGGATGACTGTGCAAATGGACATTAGAGGAGCACAGATTTTTGTTTGATGTATAAGACACATAAAGAACCCAATTCTAGGCACTGCTAAGTGATTCTTGCAAAATGCTGAGCCCCTGCTAATTTCAGTAGGAGTTGAGCAAACTCAGCACCTGGCAAAGATGGGTCTATCTATATTTAAATATGGAATGAACACTCATCCAAGTGGATTCACTTATGATAAACTGATGCAGCCTAGAAATTACATGTTTGGTTAAATTGGGGTAATCACAAAGAGGGAGACGCTCAAATAAGCAGTGATAATTGGTACAACAATGTCTGTTTCCTCCTTCTGATCTTAGGTCCTCCCTGAGGTTTCTCTCCCAGCCTGCATTAATTAAGAGAAAGTATGTGACATTTCTTGCAGCCTTTGACATCAAGATGACCTTTCCCTAGGTTGCTCATGAACTCCTGCTGACATCAAACATGCTTTTTACTGTACACGACCCTTTATCCACCAGACATTCATAAACAATATTGAATAGTATTCCTGACCAATTATTAAAATGCACAAAAAAAAAGTTATGCTGTTACGACAGATGACTGAGTAGTTCATAGGGAATAATTTGTTTGGCAAACAGGAGCTTTTATTCTGGTAATCCAAGCACTTTTTAAAATATTTATTCCTCACTTGAAATCATGTGTTCAGTTGCTGCAGATAAGTATTGGTCTTTAGATTGTTCTCAAGACATCTGTCATGGGCATGTGGCATTTAAACCTGCTGGACAGAAGGGTCAGGGGTCTGGGCTTTGCTTCCTCAGTGGATACGTGTAATGCTTTTGAATCTAGCTCAATGTGTAAAAGTAGGTTCACTGTATTGTTCCTTCATACTTTATAAAATTTTTGCAAAAATATTGAAAATAATAATTTCAAGTCTTGCTAAGCTGTTAGGGAACTTGTCTCCTAGATCATTCAGGGAAATTAAATACAGAAAGAGCACAGATGTAGTCAAGCCAGATGGAACATTTTATCTTTTTTCCCAAATATCTACTGAGCAGTTTCTGACGTCTTCCCCTCTGTTTAATTAGTCTGATTCTCAACATTTTATTACTCTGAGAGTTTGAAACAGCATGGTGTTGCACATAGGGATATAGTCCCAGAACTTTAAACTCCCACCAAAATTACAAGCAGAATTTCCAGTATTTCAAAGAAAAAAAAAAAAAAACCCAAACCAGCAGCTGAGCAAAAGCAAATATGTATGTAACTGCATACCTAAGTACTCCCTCAGAGTATCTGTGTAGCCAGCAAACACAAGGCACTGGCATCTGCTGGAACAAGAGGCCTTAGCATGGGCAAATTGGAATGGGCCATGTGAGGCTGAAGTTCATGTTGCTTGTAGTGGTGACTCTCTCTGAGACACCTTGAGTTCAGGTTATCTCTGAACAGTGCATATGTTGTTTGGCACATGTTCCCAGTATGCCAGAGATTAAAAAATGAAATGTGGTGAGGGATGCATAAGAGAGGCAGTGTTAAGCTACCCTGGAATATATTCTCTTCACAAATACATGTCTTCTGGCTCTATGTAGAAAATGTCATGCCTGGTAATGGGTGGCAGCACAATGAGAAGCAACCCTAAATACATGTTGATAAAACAGGAATGAAAGCAGACAGTTAAGACCTTGCCACTTCTGCTTGACTTTGCTTTTAATTCTGTACAAGCCAGCCCCTGCAACAGACAGCTTTCCATAAACTGCAGTTTGTTATCCTGATGAAATTCCTCCCTACAGTGATTTGCAGCGCATTCACAGTGCAATTATCCTTTCCTGTCATTCTTGTTTGTGCTAGCTGAGTGTGTCAAGTCAGTTTTAAGTAAAGCCAGAGAGGATATGGGTAAGGCTGGGGTCAGTTCCAGTTCCCAGGGATCTCTCCCATATATTCTGAGCTCTGTCTTGAAGCCACCCTCAGTGCAGTTCCTGCAACGCCGTGGTGCAGAGCCTCATTGTCAGAGAACTTCATGCCATGCCATTGCAGGGAGGAGTAGGTACATTACAACTCTGCACAAATATGCAAGTGTAGGAATGTCCCGCTGTCAAAGGACAGAGGTCTCCACTGCAACATAAGTAGCCCTGGGTCACAGTCTGGACTCTTGCTCTCACAAGCACTGGTGCTGAGGAAGGCACATAAGTCCATGAAGCTGTGAGGCCCCAGTTAGAGCAACAGCATTCAAAAACACCTGGGGAAAATAACCCCTGCAATCATTTTGATGTGTGTTTGTTTGGGTTTTGTTCCATGCCAGTATCTTTTCTAAAATCATTTCCCCATCACATTCTCTGATGTTCGATTTTACGTTGCTGGTACTGTAAATACTTTCTGGCATATCAGGTAGGTTGTTTGAGTGATTAACTCTAACAAAATGGCTATGTTGCAGGAAACTGAAATAGTTCTTATATTGTATTGCTGTTCTGGTGAATGTACCAGCAGGAGACATTTGTGTGGGTGGTGTCTGCATTGCCTTTTTACCTCTGTTTTCTCTTCTGCGGGCTCCACTCCTGATCCACGGCATTCCAGCTGTGGGCATCATTCTTCCTCATTGCATGTCTTCTTGCTTGAATGTAGCTGCTTTATTTTAGCATCATTTGTATGCACTTTCACTTGCTTCCCATTCAGCTTGCCTTTGACAACTCCATACATGCAGACTCTTCTGTGTCAGTGCTTTTCATCCCATACAACTCCACCTTTTCAGTTGTTGGTTTGTTTGCTTTTTTTTCCCTCTTTGTAAGGCATGGCAGATCACTTGTGTTAGGGGAGAACTCCTCTACTGCCATTAGTACGTGGTATAAAGCCTGTTCAACAAGACTTTTCTAGATTCAAACACAGATAGCTGGTATCTCCATCTTTGCTGGAAATCAACTGACACAAATTCTCAAAGGAAGTTGTTAATGAGATTTGAGCTGAAAGGCTCTTCTTTGGACCTATGTATGTTTGTCAGTACATGTTGTCACAAAAGCTGTACGGTCACAAAGAACCATTGATGAGCCTAGTACAGCCACTTGATCACCTATTTTACTATTATCTTCATTCTTGGGGATTAAAAAAAACATTGGCTGGGCCATTTTAAAATTACACAAGTACAAAAAAGTATATGCTAAGTGGTTTAGAAGTATTCTTTTTAAATCACATATAAATTAAAAGAGTCTTAATTTAAAAATGTATCTTTGGCTGAGGTACTTAATGTTGAAAAGTGGTTACTCAGCATGTAAAGTACCATAAGTACTTTTCATAAGAATTTTTATGACATAACAAATTTTTTTAAATGGTTATTTACACAATAGTTCCTGATGGCTTGCCATTATAGTTTATCAGATCAATAATCAATGTTCTTAAAAGTCACTTAATCCAAATTTATGTAATCCACATTATAGGAAACATCAGGTAATGTATATTTACATCAGGAAGTTTAATAGCTTCTTTAGAACTGTTAAGGTCCTCTACTTGCAGTCTTGTGCACTTCTGTGAAGGACATTTCCATTATTTAAATCCCTTAAAACCCAAAGAAATTAATGCCGCCAAACTTCACTGAGGTGGTGACAAGTCATCTCTGATGATAAGCACTTTTGACAAGTTTTTGAATGGCAAGGGGGGCAGGGTGTGACACATATTTACCTTTAAGAATATGTCAGATTGAAAGATGTGGGTTTATAGCTTTTTTGGTTTCCTCTAACTCCACTGTACTGGAGTGCTGGGTCACAACTGGGTTCTCAGTTGGATGGTTTCATGGACTGTGCTTTGTTCATCAACTGTATTTTAATTAATGGCAAGAATGCCTACTGCCCAGCTAGGTATTCTTTGAAGTTTTAAATTAAAATACCTTAGATATTTGGCTTAATAACAGTTTAGTGCCTTAAAATTACAGACTTCATGTTTATACTACAAGCTCTGTCATGCTACAATTGAATATGCCCATTAACATGAGTGGAGCAGGATCTGACTTCAGGAGAGATTCTTTTCCCACTAAGGGCTTGATCCTAAAATCTGCAGTCATGAGAGAGCAATCCCATTTGATTTTAGTGGGTTTCAGTAGGTGACTAGTGATATTTGTGGGGACACTGCAGGGTCAGGTGTTGTTTTGGTTGCCCTTTAAATGTCAGCACTTGTCAACAGTTGTCACAGCCGTATTAAGGACCTGTACTTCTTTTTCCTTACAATACGGATACCATATATTACACATGATGACGGTTAGCAAAGGTTGACTTCTGCTCTATCCTTTGAAATGTTTATTGTGGCCTGAGACTGTAGGCACCTAACAATTCTTTTAGATGTGCAGCAGTCACAGCTGTGCCAATTTGATGTTTGCTAACATTATGCTGTTGAATTTTCAAATGTACAAAAATGAAGAGGGAAAAACAGAAAAAAAGCATGATTTGTTCCCTCACCCCCTGCAATAGCAACTGTAATTGCCACTGTGGACAAGTCTATAGCAAAGATGTTCAGGCATATACTGGGAAGCAGATTCTTGCACAGCCTCAGTGTGGTTTTCAGTTCAATTTAAGCTGAAGCCAGCCATGCAGGAAGAGGAAGAGTTGCCTTGTCTCAGCCCAGGCCCCATGTTGCCACAGTTCACGTGGCTCTAAGAATGCTTTGGCCACAAAATGGTTTTGGTCAGCTGATCTGACTGCAAACTGATTAGGGAAAGAGATGCGTGCAAATGGTGAGAGAAGACAAAAGTAGGAAATGCTTTTGTAACAGAGATGCCCTTTTTGGGGACTGCTGGGAAAATGGAAGCAAGTTGTAAAGCAGAGAAGGCAGAAGAGAAAGCCAAGGGAAAAGACACAGCTTGACCTATAGGGGAAGCCATGTGTAAGAGAGAGACCTTAACTTGCTGGTGATTCAGATTCAGGGATTACTTCAAAAGGGTTAGGAAATTTAATCGATAATATGCACAAGTGCCATATTTTTATGTATTTGTATGTTTCTTCAGTCAATTATGACAAGCTGATGTAAGATACAGCTGGAGCTTAGAACCCTTCAAAGGTCATATTTCTGGTTTTTTCTGTTGCCACATGTCCCAGAAGAATGGACTATAATCCTAGTTTACCCTAGGTAAATACAGTTGCAGAGCCTGAAAATATATAAACCCTGTAGTCCAGTTCTTCTGCAGATGTTATAGGTCCATACTAAGAATCACCCCAATGAAGTGATGGTGAAAAAGAGTGAGAATGTAAAGAGAGGGTGAAAGAGAGTGATGCCACCAAATCAGGTTAAGACTAGAGAGTGTTTGAATCCCTTGCTCTGAGAGTACAGGTGGGGTGTACCCCCCAGTGGAAATCTTTCCAGGGAACTGACTGGAGCTTTAAGAGACAAAAAGAAAAAAATAAAGAACAAATCCCTGGTTTCAGGAAAGCTGTCTCCAAGTAGTGTTCAGCACTGCTTGGATCCCACACTCTATACAGAGCAACTGCAACTGTTTCCCCATAGTCATTTATATAATTATAACCTTGCTTCTCCTTTCACCTTCAGAGTGGGAGGTTTTGTAATTCTTGCTAATTTCAGACAGATCTCCCACTGTTTCAAGAGGAACACTTTATATAACACAAGTATTTCTGTGTGGCTAATGTTTTTAAAGCTGTGTTTGAATTTTTCATGGATAATAGGTTATTTTTTTTCCTTCAGTAGTTGAAAGTAAACTGAAGATTTTGTGCTGCTCACAGTTTAAAAATTTGGCTGTTTCAGGCAGCAGATGTGACAGGGCCTGGGCCTAGTGGGAGTTTTACTGGTGGCTTTGTTTAAGTTGACATTGGCTGGGTGGTCAGTGCTTGAACCAGTGAATTATTAAGCAGACCTCAGTTCCAACAAAGATAGTGGGACCTGAGAAACAATCACAGTGCATGTAGTGGTATGCAGCAGTTTAGTATAGAGATCTGCAGGCTAGTTCAGATAGCAGAGAAGTCCAAGTGCATCAGCACACTCTCCTGATATTTCTGGGATAACACTCAGCTAAGATGCGCAAGGTGTCCACAGTAACTCAGGTATCTCTACATACTGTGTCATATAAACTTATCCTGAGGTTCAAGCAGGACACACTCAGCAAAGTCAGGTTATATGTATGTATATATGTTTTCACTGTAAAAACAAATCCTAAGTGCTGGTAGTTGTCCAGTTTTACTTCTTCATTACAACCAGGCTGCAGTTTCTTGTCTAGTCCTTTCCTTCTCCAGCAATGCTTTAAATCTTTTGTCTTCCCTGCTTTGGCTACACTTTATCAGTGTTTGAATGAAGATGACATCCAGGATATACTTCTCTTATGCTACCAGTTTGCCAGGAGCTGAAATGGGCTTTCTGCTATGATATCAATAAAATCTGTAATTGGAGAAAACATACCCAAAATAACAGTTTGAGAACAAAAAAAAGATATGAAGAGGTAGGCAGAAAACAGTCAAGTGCACTGTGAATCACTGCAGGGGTGCAAACAAAATTTCTTAATGACAGAGTTCTCACTGACAAAATCTGTTTGGTTTTGCCTCTAGAGTTGTCCATGCTAATGGCAAACTACTCTGCTTGGAACTTATTTGCATAAAGTATTGTACAGTGCACACTGTGTATGAGTGGATGAGAAAAAGAAAGCGAGGCCACCCTGAGACTGTATCCCCATGACAACACCATTTAATGAATTACTGAGAACCAAGAGAATATTGAACAAAAAGTCCCTTCCTGTACGGCTAGTGGAGCATCAGTGTGGACATTGTCACATAGCACTACTATGGTCAGAAGGGAAGAAAGATTTGAAGACAGACTCATGGATGAGATTAGTCTAATTAAATGTAGATCTCTACCTCTGAGCAAATAAAATTTGGCTCCATTTAGCAGTGGGAGAAACATGAGTCTTCATTTGGCCAGATGAATTTCCCATTAAAGAAAATTATAATGGGAGCCTCTAGTGATTGGTTCAAATTTAAATATTTACATTAGAGAGGCCTAAAGTAAGGTGAGATAAATACCTTCTTAGTCCCCACTGTACATTCTCTGCTATATTGGAAAATAGCTACCCAAAACCTCAGAGGCAAAAAACCTGTTTTGAACGAAAACAGGCACAAAAAATGTGTCATATCATGTCAGTGGAATTGCTACACTAAGTCAGATCCTCCTTTCCCTCAGACTGCTGAAAACCTAAGTGTGAAAAGTTACACCACTGTAAAACAATGCATGTGAAGCCCCAGAAAATTAGATGTCTATTTCTTTTTGATTAATTGACCTGTCACTGATTCACAACCAGCTGTGAATTGAGATGTATTTATTTAATGGCTTAATCATTTTAATCATTAATTTTACTTTAGATTAGAAATCCAATTCAACATCCATGTTACACTTCAAACTCCGAAGTACCTAGTTGCCAGGTTGTGTTCTAACAGTTGACACATCAGGTTCCCCAAGATTTTGTACAAGTAGCTTTGTTGAGGCAGGTGGGACTGCTGAAAATATGAGAACCAAAGCTGGGCTTGGTATGTAGTTATTTAAATGACACTCAGTTGCTTAATGGATTGATAGGCTATGTCTAAACTGTGGGATGTGGTGGAGCTCACATCTTGCCATGTCTGGACTCCACATCAGGATGAAATCCAGGTATATACCTTTCTGACTCAATCTGAACAGTGGAACAGGAAAGAGAACAGGAGCAGGAGAGGAGAAGTCGGAAGCTGTGATGCTCTCTGACAGGTCCCTGGTGTAAATGACTCAGGATGTTGACAGAAAGGTGCATCATCTTGCAGGTTTCATAGAGTTGTAGGAATCATGCCTGTTGTGTTCAGTCTTCATTCATGGTCATATGGTAATAATTAAGTTGTTTTCTTTTGATTTCTGAATATGTAAAAGTGATTAGATTTAAAGTTTATTTTTCTCAGATACCCTACTATCTGTAGCACATACATACACAAACAAATCACTGCAGCAACAGTGTCTGAGAAGAGATGCAAGTATTTCATGAGTCATGAGTATTAACTGCTCCCATAGACATGCCCTGTTTGGTCTGGAGAAGGCTTGGAGTGCAGGAGGGGAGAAACTAAAGTTTGTGCTGCTTGTGGGTTGCACAGTTAAAGGAAGCATCTTAGTATTCAGGACTTCTGGGCTGCCAGTTTCCTTAAATGCTAAGTTAATAAGAAAAGGGTTTGACTTTCTTTTTTTAAAGACTAATAGAAGCCAGTAAATCACAAAGCAATAATTGGTCCATAATCAGCAAGATTTTTCAGTTGTACTAAATCTCCATCAGCATAAATCAAAACAAGTAACCATAACTGTAATGCAAACATTTCCCAACCTGGAGTTCATCCAGCACCTGCAAATGGAGTTCTGCATTTCCAGCCTCCCTCTTCCTTCAGTCCATCCAGCACCCCATGTTACAAAAACCTTTCTCCCCTAAGCACCCCTGTTGCAAGAGAGGAAAATGAAGTGGGTATTAACCCCTGATATTCAGGGGATTAGGCCATTTGTTCCAGTGCAACTAGTCTGGAAGCTATCATGCTAAAATACTGTTTAAGAACTCTAAAGGAACTTATTTCAGTTGGATAATGGTTAATTTACAGCCAGAGCTTAAAAGGGCAGAAAAAGACAGCAGCACAATTGAGTTCAGTACATAATGGGGAAAAATAAATATCTCACAGAAAGAGATATCTGAAATTCAGATCACATTGAGATGCAAAGAAAGCTGTGAAAAGCAGTAGGAGGGTGATTGTATTCCAATTAGATTTCTTCTGCTCATATAAAACAGCCTTGGACTGAAAGTTAATCATCTGATTTATGGATCTTGGGAGGAGTGAAACCCTACGAGTTCCTGAACAATGAGAGGCAAATGAGATGGAGGGGAAGAAAAATAGAATATTTCTGAGACTTTGCTTCTGGGCAAAAACAAAGACAATAAAATCTAAACATGCTTTTGGTTTAAAAATTTATCTTAGTGCTATCCTCTTAAACTCATTGTTCTTGCCATACAAAGAAGTTGTCTTTCTTGGCCAAAGCAGTCAAAAGCAACTCATGATTTCATGTGTCACAATCTTTTCGGCACTTGATAAATATATTTCTACAAGGTTTCTGCAAAACCTTCCAGAGTTATGTTGCCATGGTGGGTTAGTTCATTTATATGATGGTCATAAGCAATCTGACATCTGATCTGGGCTTGGGTCACACATAAAAGCATGTCTGTTCCTTAGCTGAATCCTTTTAAAAGCATTCCATGTGCAAGTTATATGAAAATTACTGTCAGCCAAAGGGGAACATCAGGATTCATGTAACAGCCCTGCTTGATGACAGGGTTTGGAGCACTGTCAGGTCAGGGACAGGAGGACTGCCTGGCACCAGCTAGGATCCACTTATATGCTCTTATTTTTCCTTCAATTAATCCATCAGTTGCTAGCCCTCAGAAATGTAATACCAGGGGCATTCGTGAAATGACCAACAGAATAGATGTGATATATCATAGATGCCATTTCTTTCTACCATTCTTGGGTGTCAGCCTTGTGCCCAGAACTGCTGCTAGGACTGATGCAGCAAAGCTGAGTCCAAGCAGGACAAAGATGATATTGGTAGAGAGAGGACAATACTCTCAAAAATTTTCAGCTATGCTTCCTTTAGATGAAGACATATACCTATGACTGGTAAGTCATATCCATAGTTAGGCCACTTATGTAGAAGTATCTGTAGGTAGCATTTTCTACCAAGATAGATAAAATGCTTTTCTTCATTAGATTATACTAACTCTTCTGTTTCAACCCACAGCCAGGTGTCACGGCTTAACCCCAGTCAGCAGCTAAGCACCATGCAGCTGCTCACTCACTTCCCTCCCACCAAGTGGGATGGGGGAGAAAATCAGGAAAAAAAGTAAAACTCATGGGTTGAGCTCTTTAATAGCACAGAAAAGAAGAAACTAATAATGATAATGATAACACTAATAAAATGACGATAGTAATAATAACAGGATTAGAACGTACAAGTGATGAACAATGCAATTGCTCACCACTCATCGACCGTCAGCCAGTTTGTTCCCAAGTGGCGATTCCCCCCACCCCCACTCGCCCCAGTTTTTATACTGGGCATGACGTCCCATGGTATGGAATACCTCGTTGGCCAGTTTGGGTCAGCTGCCCTGGCTGTGTCCCCTCCCAACTTCTTGTGCCCCTCCAGCTTTCTCACTAGTGGGCATCAGAAGCTGAAAAATCCTTGACTTGAAACTAAACATTACTTAGCAACAACTGAAAACATCAGTGTGTTATCAACATTCTGCTCATACCTAACTCAGAAACATAACACTGTACTAGCTCCTAGGAAGACAATTAACTCTATCCCAACTGAAACCAGGACAGCAGGCTATCCCAAATCTAAACCAATAGTCCTCTTTCCACTGCACTACAGTCCTTTAAGTGTCAGCCTGAAATTTCAATGTTTTATTTGGCTGGATTACAGTTCAGGATGAATGTCTGGCCTGAAGACCCAGATGTCCAGATCAAACCTCAAAGTTTGCAAGGTAACGTCTGGGCGTCAGTTGTTAATACCTTTTACACCTTTAGTGGACATGTTCCAACATGAAGTTCTTTACAACCTCCAGGTAGTGGGGAATGCTCTGTCTTTACCAATAAAGGCTGTTACTGGGACTTTTCCCCTAGTTTCTGCATTAGTTTGCACAAGGTGCTGAGACAAGGTCAAAATCCAGATCCTGATTTCCAATACATTTCCTGGTCTGCATATCAAATACCTAAAACCTTTCCAAAGAGCTGTTGATAATCTTCTATCTTAACCTTCAGACCCAGTGCAGCTTCCTACCTTTCAGTGGGAAAGGGCCTGCTATCTATTTCCCAGCCAGAAACACAAACTGACATATGTCTTAACATTTTCTTCTGCTGCTCTGCTCCTGTGCAACAGGAAGCAGAGCTTAGTCCCTAATCGATTATTTCTGTATTCTTATTAGGGACTATTTATAGCCTGAAATTGTCTTTAGCAGCCATCTGTTCCTTATGCTGCTCCATACATGCCCTCATGCCTGACCTGAAGTAACTATCCTTTCTTCAAGGAAAGGAGGTTTAAATATTCATGCTGGCTAGGTCTTGAATAAACTCTTAATTGGTATCACAATCTCCCACAAAAAAGTGGTTTGTTTCTCCTTTAGACTTTCAGCATTTGAAATATTTACTATAGTCAATAAGGGCATGTCTCACCTCACAGGAGATAAAGTCTACTTCTTGAAAAACATTTCATGTGTTCAGGCTTGCATTTCTGAAGAACACTGAAACTTCCACCATTTGAAATGCAAAAAGCGACTTACCCAAGAAAGCACTGTTAGCATGTTAGACTAATGTTGTATTTCTTGTGACTGTGTTTCCATTGTGGTCACGACAAGGAAAGTGTAGAAACCTTGGTGATGGGAAAGCTACAGTCACTCCTGTTTTGGATATTTAAGGTTCCTTAGTTATCCATTCTTTCAGATGACTGAGAAATGAGGACTTGAATCAGTAGCTCATGCACTGGCATCCTGTACCATTTGAGATGCCCTAAGGTAGGTATCCAGCCTGGGACTCAACTGCCACTCCATAAGACCACAAGTCTTTGGCCATATCTGCCAGCCTTGCAAAGGTGCTCCCAACACCCAAACTGAACTGAACTGTGAACCCTGAACCCTCTTCCCCCAGCAGCACCACCTCATGTCCCGCTCCTCAAATGGAGCAACAGACACAAAGAGCTAAAATGTTGGTGTAATTCATGAGCTTACTTCTTCAAAAGAAATTGAACAACCCACCACCTAGTCATAGCAATCTGCTGAACAAGCACCTAGTGTAGACCAATAAACGAAAGGAAACTGAGAGGTCAGTACAGGTCATTATTTTCACATACCTTTGAATAATGAGGGCATCACATGTCAGCCAGAGGAGAACAAAATGTCACATTCTCTAGCTAAAGGTCATCATCGGTCATAGGTCACAGAAGGGAGGCCAGGAAATAACCTATGAGGTTAGGATGAGTGCACAAAGAAAGGGCAACAAATGTCAGTGAAAGCATGCAGCTGTTGTGAGATGAAACAACTGAGGCACCCTTTTGTGCTGACACAGGCTTAGAAAATGTCTTTGCTGACATTTTTTTTTTAGCTGGCACTTTTATAGGACATTGACATTAATGTACCCAACCCTGAATTAGCCCTTTCTGAAAGCAACAGTTTGGAAGTTAAGTGCAGCATTTTCCAAAGAATCATAAGCATGACATTTTTATTTCAAGTGATTGATGTTACAGTGGACTTCTAGCACCAAATTCAAGTTTCATTCTCAATCATTGCATCTGTGCAGTGTGATAGCAATCAGAAACAAATGGAGGTAGCAGTCTCATTGCAGTAGGGTCTTTTGGAAATTCTTTTTGCCTTTACCAACAGTCAAGTGTGTCATTTCATGTTTAATACATAGCATCATACTTATCTGATTGTTTGTTTTAATTCATGGATTTCAGAAAGGTTGATTTCAGGGTTGCCCCTGCAGTGATGACAAGCACTTGCAGGGTAATCATACAGTAAAATGATAATGAACAGTTTAGGAATATGTGGAAATATATCCAAACTGAGAGACACCTGCAATTTCTGATGAGTGAGCTGCATACTTGACTCATCTGTCATTTGCTTTCTCCCCTGAACAGCAGCAGCACAATACCGTTTTCTCTTGTCAATGTGGGTATAAACCTGACAGTCTTACTTCATGAAATAACATGATGATGTCAGGAATGCACACTAGATGAAGGACTGCTACATCTCCCATCCTTATCTTACTGGACAACACATGCAAAGAGACCATCAAAAAAAAAACCCAAAAGCTTTACACTGATATCTCCATTGTGGTTAAGCAACTTTGCAGGATGTATGCCTACAAAAATGGCTTAACTCATGATGAAATGCCCATTGTGAGAGTATTGTATATTTACATTATATTACAGAAAACAGAACAAGAATGGTAAACTGGAATACAGGATTGTTGCCTCTTATTTTAAATTCTTCCATGTGGTTATCATATGACATAAGACTGAGATAAAGACCCTTACTATGCTTCAGTTCTGCTTGCTGAACAAAGAGCGTTAACATCTAGTATGGTCTATTTGGAAATTCTCAGGTGATACTAACTTCCAACTTATTCCAGTTGCTGACTTGGCAGTCAAGTTTTTTTTGCAGAAGTGATACCTGAATAATTGGTTTCCCAGTGCACTTTAAGTTTAAGAAATCAGTTAAAAATAAAACAAGAAAGCATCCAAACTTGAGGGTTCCAAAAAAGAACTAATTTTCTTCTTTTCACTCATCATTGGCTACGTACTTCTAATCTGAATTCCACCCCCACACCCCTTTTTTTCTGATAACTTTCCAAAAAACTGTGGGGTTTTTTTGGTTTTTCTTATGAGGTCAGCTTTAGTTCTGCAAAGATGCAAACACCTGCTCAGATCTGCACACCACTAGAAGTCCTAGTGAAGCCACAGATCTAACTCGATGCACTCCGTCCAAAATCCTGAGGTCAATGCTTTTGCCTCTGTAACAGGACAGGATTTTTCCCTGTAAATTTCAGCAGGACTGTATAAGGACTAAGCATCTATGCAAACCGTAACATGGGGCACATACTGCATAATCATTTCATCAGACTGTATTCTGACTGGCCTTATTTACAAGCTGTATTTATTTTAATTATGTTTTCTAACCATTCACTCTTCCTTATTTTGGGTGTGTAATTGGCCACCTAAGAAACATGCCATTCTTTCAGCTGCCAGGTTGGCTGTCTGAATTATAAGCAGAGAAACCACTTCTCAGGCAGGTTTGAATGAAGTGTGTTTGCAAGAGTATTGGAGTTTAGAATACCCTTTCGCCAACATTCCTTTAAACAAAAGCCACTGATTGTTAGCAGGAAAGAGGCTGAAACATGTTCAAATGTGGCTGAATTTGAATTTCAGAGTTTGCAAACACTCCCACAAAGCATTTACCCATTACTCCTTCCATCTATGTGTAATTCTACTCTCAGACAGCTCAAAAGTTCTAGAGATTTTTTTATTCTGAGTATGCGCAAAGCAATGTCCAAGAAATCTCCTTTCCCATCACAGTTCTGTGTTTCTCCCACCCTGTTTAAACAGGTCAGTTAAATTACAAGCAAAATGAACTGGCTTTAGGGTTTCTGGAGTTAATAGTCTATGCATCAGAGATTTACATTTTTTTATTACTTAAGACCAAGATACATTAATTTTGGTTAGAAAGGTTTTAGAAAAATACTCTTCAAATCCCAGAGAGTTCTTAATTCCTTTTTTTGGAGAATAGGCTTTGCCAAGCCTAATTCTGATTCAGCAGAATCAATAAATAAATAAGACTGTCTTTAAGTTGCAGAAAACTGTGATCAGTATGCTGCTGTGACCCATTGAACAACCAAAGGGCACCAGCCAATTCAGTCCCATTTCACTGTCATTACTGGTATTATGGTGACGCTGGGCTACACCCAAGGAAGGTGAGTCAGAACTCTACAATAAATATTGTAGATCAAATGCTGAAGAGGCTTTGCCCTTACAAGTACATTATATAATACTAAATATATATACGCAAGTGCTGAGTTAAAAAGAAGTCAGTGACTTTAACATGTCATACCTATATGGAGGTCATTGAACCTTCTTTGAAAAGTCAATTTTTTCTAATGCCATCTGCTTTTCTCATGATTTTTGCCCCCCTCAACCCATATAAAATGGATGTGTATTCAATCCTGAACTAAGCATGCTTGCAGTGATTGAGAAATGTCTAAGGTCAGAGCTTACAAAAAATTCATAAGGGAAGCAGAAGGCATAAAAGAGACTTTTTTTTTAAAAGAGTTCATGAGCCTCTGTATGAATTGGGCATGACATATTCATGTTACTGACTTCATTTATTTAATGTGGCTCCAAATAATTGATACCAGTACAGTGATAAAAGTACAGAGACTTCACTGCCAGAATTGCGATAATGAAGAGCCTCCCTGCTGATTTCATTCATGGGGCTGTTAGGCTGCTGGGAAAGACCTCTGATGAAAACTGGGCTGCAGCAAATACCATAAAATAATCAAAGGCACAAAGACCTTTACCTGAGGGGAGCTTGGTCAGGGAGTGATTCAGGGTGGCAGAGGGAAAAGAGGGAAAATTGCATTAGCTGACAAACCAGGCACACCTTTTAAAAAAATCTGATCCAAATTGTGAGGACTGCATTACATACAGAAATCTGCTGCATCTTTGGAAGAGATTCCAATTATGTGGCTCCAACAGCCAGTTAACTGGTATATCAACAGTGCTTCTTACCTTGCTGAATGTGGCTGCAGCTTACTTTATCCTCATCTACCAGCCATTTGTTCTCCCTGTGTTAGATTGTGAGCTCTCAGAAACAGCAGCTGCCTTTTTATTATATGCTTAGCACAATGGGCTCCCTGTTTGGGCTATAGAAAATAATCATGTAGGCTCGAGACAGCCATACAAGTGCCGAAACACAGTTGATGTCAAGAGTCCTAGAGAGGAACTGAATATTAATATGAATCTAAAATCCTTTCTAAGCAAAAATCTCATTTGTCAACTCTGCTCATTTGTTTCACTTCATGTAAGTGTGTCAATGGTTGATTAAAATTCATAAATGTGCAGCAGAGTTACTGGATAAATGTTGAGTTACTGTTTACATATCAGAGTGCACTGAAAGCAGGAGTCTAGATGTAGAAAATTGTGTCAAGAGGAAAGGACCATGGTATGAGTCACTGCCAGGACAGACGCACCAAACAATCCACAATGTCCCTGCGTAAACTCTTCTAGTGATTAATGGTCTGTTACAATACAATAAAATAAATAAAATAAAATGCCTCTTATTTACAGCCCATGTATACCTAGCTTCAGCTTCCAGTGACTGCATGCCTTGCTGATTTTTTTTCCTACTAGATAAAAGAGCTTCTGCTATCAAAAATCTCTTCCTCTTGTGTATGATTGTGAATTATGATCAAATCACCTTAATTCCCCTTGCTGTGCCTTCTCTTCATTACATCTATGTTACCTAGCTGTCTTTATGTCTTTGGTACTTCAGATTCAAAATCTGGGTCATAGCACTTTGTGTCATTCTTACAGTCTTGAAGTTTCTATGCAGTGTTTAAGGATAACTCCATCCCATGTCTTCAGCTACACTTCCAAAGCTGCTACATCAGCAGCTCTAGTAAAAACTTGTTATGAATAATGCCTTATTCATCTTAAAACAAAAACGCACTTCAGGTGAGTTCACAGGCACCTACAACTCCTCCTTCTGCAAATGGATTGTTAGGATGTGCCTGCAAGAAGGCAAGGTCACAGCTGTAGTGCACAGTTATGGGTCACACATACTGAAGTGGATGAAGAATTAGAAAAGGCATTCTGCTAGTGGAGTTTAACATGACTTTTTAATCAGGGACATTTGGTATGCAGCATTCGTTAAACTGGAGAGGCGAGCAATTGCTGAATAGTGCTATATCTATGCTTGCAACAGAGTTTAAAAATGGCGTGAAAATGAGTAGCTGCTGAGATGAAAAAGATGGAGGTATTGTGAATTTGGCTCAGAAATGCCACTGTTCTTTGAGAAAAGGGTGCAGAAAGAGCTGTTTACAGTGCTGAGCACAAGAAAGTCTCAGTATGGGACAGAAGAAGTGCAGCAAACTTGGAGACACCTTCCCATGGCTGAGTGAGGACAAAATCAACACAAATAGGCAATAGTGAACATCATGTGCCAAACAAATATTGCTGCTAACACTGTGCTGGCTGCCTTTCTGTTGACAGAGCTTTCTAATACAGACAAAGCAAATTTGGGGAATAAAGGCACAGTGTGATGAACAGGTAGTGATACAGTTGCCCTCATCTCTATTCTTTAAGAGAAAAGGAAGAAATTTAGACACTTCTTCCAACTAATTAAATTGTCACACTTCCTAAGACCTGGGCCTTGCCCAGATTACAGGATTTATATTGCTGAGTAAAAGAGGGCCAGGGAGCAGCTAAGCACAATCCTCCAGACTGGTGACACTGCTGAACTGTTAGTTCGCATCTGTCTCTGTCTGGGACCTCTTCAACAATCTCTGCCCAGGGCACAGTTTGGATTCCCTTTGAAGGTAGTTCACACCAGTGAACTCGGCTAACAAATGACAAGGACCACACTGCACTGAGTCTGACTTCTTCCATCCCACACAGTACCTCTTTTGTACTCCCATACGACAACCATGTGGCATGCAAAGCACCCTCCCAGCTCCAAGCTAAAGGCAGCACTCTGGTAGTCTGTGGCACTATTTAATATGCTTTGAACTAGTGTCCTCAACCCCAAATAGTAATAGGCATGAGAGGCAACCCGCAGGGCAGGAGACAGAGGACCAAGCATTGTGTAGTGATGGAACAGCCAGTCTGCTCTGGCGGGCCAAGAGCCCTAATGAGTTTAGAAGCAAGCCAGTCGGGGCCACTCTACCTTTTGTGCCAGGTACTGTCCCCTGGCTCTCCTTTACTTGGGTGTGCAGAAGTATCCAAACTGTTTGAAGGCCAAACTAAAAAGTCCACTGCTGTTCAGTGAGAAGACCTGTGTTAAATGAGTACATCTGAGGTTAGGCACTCACCTGATAGCAAGAATATTTTTAAAGAGAGGAACATAATCATTGTGTTGTAATGGTTATACCTATTCCTAGTCCAGCCAGTAGAACTCCAATGGTTAAATTACAGTGAAGTTGTTGAAAGTTTTCATTAAAGCTATTTTACATTGGCAAATTTAATTATGACAAATTATTTGAATAGATAATAAAAAAATAATTATGTTATTTGAATAAATAACAATAATATAATGGTAAAAATAACAACTGAAAAGAAACAAAATACCATATCAAAGCAGTGCTTTGTTTTTAACATCATGTAAGAAAGTTTTGCTTTATTTAAAAAACAGCTGCTATCAGAAATAGAAAATAAAAGGATCCAGGGAAAGATCCAAATGTCAACAAAATCTTTGGATTTAAACATTTGGGGCAAACTAATTATTTTCAGAATTTAATTTTGCACAATGTTTGGATTATTTTTTGGGGTTGTCCCCACTTAATTTAATATGAATATTTAATATGATCTTTTATGTCAAAATTTTTCAAATCCTGACATTAATGGAATGGAAAATCCATTTGACAATCGACTTTAATTTGTATGCTTTTGAATTGTTGTATCAGCTTTTGGCTTCTTGTTCATAATGTCACTTAGCGGTGGCACTCTTCGTTCTTGAAAGAACAAGTATTACAAATACACAATACTTTTAAAATACCAAAGGGTAGGTAAGCGCCATCTGTGTTCCCTTACTTAAACCATCTGCAGAAACAGGATACAGGGAAGAAGCAAAACACCAACTAGAAGGCATCTCCATGGCAAGCTCTTTGTCCATTTGCACTTGCTCTGCTCACTTCTTGAGCAGTATCAGTCGACAGAAGTCAGCCTCCTAGGAAATTACTATCAGTATCAGGCTGGCTAACATCAAACTGGTACAATACAGATTAAGAGCCTGATGCAATTTCATCTTGAAAATGACTAAGTCAGGACTTGGAGTGATTACTTGGGAAAGCAGAGGTTCAGCTAAAACTAGCTACAGTTGCCAGTAATGTATTGATTTAGTATGCCAGCTATAGCATCGATTATCTTCTGTCTGATTCAGCCCTCTGATTTCTGTCTACTGGAAATGCAGAAAAGCCTCTCTCATGAAAAATATTTTGGCTCTTCTGCATCCTCCCACCATATAAACCCCCTGCAAGTTTAAGGAAAGCTTCACCATAGTCAGAGGCACTTCAAACAACAAGAGCTTAATGTTTTTGAAATAAGGTTTCAGCAAGGGTTGCACATATTAATAAGGTCAATTGAGGGCACACCTGCAAACGCAAGGGTATTGACTACAGGCAAGTTAACCTCTCTGGGCATGATCTAACCCGTCTAATCCACTGCCCTTTTCCCCCTTATTACTAAGGCAGCTGGACTCATAAAGGAATTTGTTTTAATTTCTTTTGCATTATGGACTTTTACCTCCTGGTGTTACTATATGTTAGCTTTGCTAAACATGAGCATAGTAGTTAGATCATTTTTAAAAGCTAATTGTATTTCTTGTGCTAATGAATTATTCATTGTATAATCATATAAATCCACTCTCCACATTGATGTTTTATTTTGCATACTAATCTGAACATTTTGCATTTTCCAGGTTTTGATCTACAGATGATCTTTCATATTGACCTATTCACAAATACAGGGTTTATGTTGCCCTCGGTGTTCTGGGTTTTTTCAAATGCAGCAATATACTGCATACATTTCATTAATATATGAGACAGGCTTTGTCTCATGACTACTTCTTCTCTAACAAGCCCTCTAGTTGTTACTTATCAAGGGGCTCCCAGAGATTTTCTGAGAACTGGTGTAGATACCTCTCTAGGCTAGCTATGATACCTGTGTACACAGATTTCACACCCTAAGTCCTCTGCAGTTTTCTGTGCTAATTTCAGTTGCTCTTTTTGTTTCAAGAGACAGAGCAATGCATCCAGAAGTCCCAGGAAAGTAATAGGAAAGGAAGGATATTACCTTGATCTAAAGAACAAAGCATTGGCAGTTGTATAATGCTATGGGCATATTAAGCATCATCATACAATTGAGACAAAGCGTATAATCATTATGTCCAAGATGTGGTCCCTCTTTTGCCAGAAATAGTTTATGTTTTCAAGGTTTTCATCAGCTTCAGTCAGCACAATGGTTTAAAAGTCAAATGGTGAACAATCTCTGTTGTTCAATTTTTGTTTTTTATTTAGTATTGGATGAGAGCAAGTTAAAGTTGTATTGAGAGTGAAAGAGGGAAGCACTTCTGCAGAAATTTGACAGGTAAGACTTTTTTTTGCATTATTCTTTACAAACCTTAGTCACAGCAAGCTTTGTTCACATCCATGAGGATTCCAACTGGAACTACTTAATATTATCAAGCTGATGCTTAGAAGGTACTCAGAAAATTGCACAATAGCTTATACATGTGCATCATGATCTCATACCTCATTGAAAGAAGAGTATTTCTCAGTAATATAGGAATAAGATTTTTTTAATAAGAAAAATCTATCTTGAAGAATAGTGAGACCATAGTCCAATGAGGGCTTACTGAAGCAAGGAGATTTCCTAAAGGAAATTTTCTGTTAGCCTGAGAAGCTGAGATGCATATTGTCAATGAGATGGAGAAACAGAAGGTGAGCTTTTCCTGAAGCAACCTAGGAAATCCTGACCTGGTGTTGTTGATAGGAGGAAGTTACTGACTTCTGAAGATGAAAACCTGACTCTGTATAGGATGACAGCTTTGCTTCTTATGAAAGCATAATTAGCCCAGAAGAGACAAAGTTTTAGGTGACTGGAAAGATTTGACAGACTTTCAGCCCAGTCATTTGAGACCTGACCATTCTCATGCTCAGCACTGAAGTCTCCCACCCCTCAGAAACATCAAGAAAGATTGTGCAGATGTAGAAAATCACTGCTACACAGCTGGCTAGGTGAACAGTATCTGATGCAACTTCTGCTAACATGCACAGATTTTATGATCATGCCTGTAACCAGGGGGCTGAGGGGAAATGTTAATTAATCTGAAGGAAAAAAAATATTGCCAGAGGACAGCTGCTGTCTGAATTGCTAGAGTAGTTCCAACACTGTAATTTCCAAACTGTAGATCCAGCAAGACTACTCTTCACAGTTTTATCTCCCAGGTGCCTCAGGAGTACTTTAACTGTGATCAGGGAAAAGTTCAATTCCAATAGTAACTTTCTTGGTTAAGAGACTGGCTAGAGTGAGGGTCTCTCTGCAATGTGGTTGTAAACTGGCTTGGGACATGGGCTTTGTCTCAGTGATGCTATGAACTGTGTGCTATTATTAGCAAATACCCTATGAAGGCAATTCAGTCCCAAACCGTTCCTCTTATTCATCATCCACAGAAATAACAGGTGTTAAAGAGAAAAGAGGAGATGCAGTAATGATAATAAAGCTGCACCTCTGTAATATAGAGGTCTGTTTTGATTTAAGAACTTCCTCTGCAGAAGGCAATGTCTGAGAAGAAAAGAGCCTAGCTTGACTTTCAGGTCCCTCAGGTGTATTGCTGAAGAGATATATGTTGTCAGAGAAGTTTGTCATCATCCAAAGTGTAAATAGAGTTGATTGCAGGTTCAAGCACTTTCTTTCAGCAAAGAGTTCAGTTCCAATTCCTAAACTTTTCATCATTAATTCTGCCCTTTCAGCAGTTATGCCATACGCAGCACTAAACAATTGAGTTGCTATTTTAATAATGTTATCTCTAATCACTGAAACAAATGAACCAAAGTAACTTTCAATTTAATTTTGATCCTTATCTTTCAGCTTGCTTAAACTTTCTAATCCTGTGCCTTTCCAACATCAACAGCTCTATGCCTAAAGGAGCTAAAATTCATAGACATATCTGGATCCGAGGAGCTTATCTCCTTAACATAATACCTGTCATATTAGTGAGCCTAAAGTTACATATACTTAGATAAGTATACATTTTATAGACAAATTTTAAAACATTTGAAAATTAATCAAATAATGTCTTTTTCTGACAATTTATCCCCTAATCTTACATGATGAATTGTTGAAAAGAGCTAAATATGTGGTAATTGGTCTAATATCTAATCTTACGTTGCATCACTATTTTAATATGTGACAAGTGTTGCATGTTAAATTTTCTTCAGGCATTTCAGAGGGACTTGTTTATAGGATTTACAGAAGGAGAATGAAGGGCCATGCAATCAATGGCTTTATAGCTGAGAGAGTGTCACTATGAGGTCACTGTTTGACAGAGAAATGATGAATTTTTAAGGGTGATGCTTTATTCTGTAACCTTTTGACTTTTAGAATTGCCCTTGTAACAGACAGCCATGAGCTTCAGCAAATAAGTGAAATGTGAAAAACAGAAAACAAGGCTTGTTATTGGACCTGCTTGTTCGGAAAAGCTTCTTTTGTGTGCAGACTGAGCCTAAGTAAATCCTTGAATTGGGATTGTTGTTTTCTAACTAGCATCAGAAAATAAAGCTTGCATCATGTCAAACTCATCCTAATGACTAGGATTCTTCACGTTCATGTAAAAGATGCACAGTTTGACCAGGACCATGAGGTAATGTACAGTAAATAGAGGATGATGTTAGTGAAGAGATCTTGCTGACAGGAATAATGTGATTCAGCCTCTAATGACTCAGGGTTTTAAGAAGTGTTTTGGAGTAGACTTCAATTTACAATTCTCCTTTGAATTGCACTTGCTTATCATTAAACCCTCAGAAAAGGACAGCATCTTGCCAGGAAGAAATGTGGCTAATGTTTTGCACAGAGTGATAAATAGTCACACACATATAACAAAGTCCCAAATGCCAGAGATGGCGTCTCTTTTGTAGTGCCTCAAGCAACCCTAGGCCACCCAAGGTGATGGCCAGCCCCTCCTCCTATAGTCCTGCCAGGTGCTGCACCCCTCACATCCCTGGAACCAGGGTCCATCTGGCTGTTTCTTTTGGCATCTGTAAACTTTGGTCATTTTCAGAAACAGTCCTGGGTTTCGGTGTGTCCCCATTTTTGCCTGCCCAAATCTGAGGATTACTCCATCTTTGAGTGTCTCTTCTAGAAGCAGGGGAGTCTGTCTCGGCTTCCCTGCTTTTGTTTTCAGTTCTCCCAGTCTCAGCACTTGTATTCCCAGTGCAGCCCTGGGTCCTCTCTGGCCTCTCAGACTTGTCCTTCACACCAGTTTCATGCACATCTCTGAAAGGTGAAATAGGAACTCCTAGTGATTTCACTTGGTATTTTTTTGTGTCCAGCATTTTCAGTGTCCTGTATTTTCAAAAGTCGGACACTGCATAGAGAAAGAAAGCAGGGTGCCAAGATTTCCCTAAAGGATGAGCAGCAACAGGGAAGAGAAGACTGAAATGGAACATTCCTATTCTGCAAAGCAATTCTGGTAACTTCAAAATTTTTGTCCATCACTGGGAAAAAACCTACACATACTGAACTCCCCTGCAGAAAATATATTTCCACTGCCTACAAATAATTAAGAAAAACTAAAATATATGGTTCCTAGTTAGCTAACTAAGTATTTCCTAATGCTTGTTTTTATTGCACCTTACTGAACTGCTCCTAGAAGACCAAAAGCCTTTCAAGGTTAAGGTGAGCCTTTTCATTCATCTAGATGTTAGCCAGACTTCTCCAAGCTTCTGGAAATGTGGAGAATTGAGATATTGAAAAACTTCTGCTACAGCCTGGGTTTCCGGGCTCCCAACCATGCTTCAGGCACCTTAAAACTTTGTGGCCTGCTAAGTCTGTGGTAGTCCATACAGAGGGACCCCCACAGAAATCTTGACTGTAGAAATCTGGATTCCTTAGGAGCCTCTAGGCGGAAAGCAATGCAGTTTCCAGTGGCCACCTTTTTTTAGCAGAGGTTCATCTAAATTCATGTATTTCTGCAAAACATTCTGCTATTGACAATTTTACATGCTCACTAGAAAAGGAAACCAAACCTGATTTTGTCTGGAAACTCCCAGATATCTTTATACATTGCCTGGCTCAGGATGGAAAACAACTACCAATGCCACAAAATCAGAGACCAATTTTTGAAATCTTGCTCATGATAATAATGCCTCAGTTCTCCTATCTTGAAATTGTGAATGAATCTTTTTCTATGAACATTGCACCTCTGAATCTCATTAATATCTGCGGAGAACTTGAGAATCACTAGATGTGCAAAGAACAACTTTTCTCATGCCTGCAATTGGAGATGCATTTGTTTGTGATGCTCTGTGAATCTCCAAACCTCACTTGTCTTACTTAAGGCTAGTTGGGCTGCTTTGATGTCTTAGGGAGATAGCTTAAACTGCCCAAAGTAGAAAATTAAGTTGAAACTTATTTCTTTCATGTGGTGTCTTATGAATAGGTGCTGTGGGTGTTACATTTAAGTATACCAGGCTTGTACTTTTAGAAAATACCTTTAATACAGTCTGTGTGGGTGAGAGTGATTTCCCTGTAATCTTTGATTCTCTTCTTTTTCTCAACCAATTATGGTCTTCTGAGATGGGACTGTGTCAATGGGCATTTGTGAAAGTTGGGAAAGTTAATGTTCTGTGCTTAAGAGGGATGTGGTTCCTTCTCTCCTGTCCTTAAGGGTTAAGTGGTTACTCAGATAACCCAGATTCTGCAGGAAAAGACCTCAAATACAATCGATTTTCCCTCCATCAAAAAGTAAAATTTGCTAATCTGTCAGTGTGTTGATTCAAAGATCATATATGATTCACTCCTAAATGGTGTGAAGACAAAGAAAGGGAAAAAGCAGCACTCCAGTAATACTTCTAGTTACCAAATTCTCTGCAAATTCTCCAGCATGCTAATTTCTTTAAATGTGGTAGGAACAAGTTCTTTGTCTCCGCCTGTCTGTATCTTCAGGTTGTAAATGCAAGAGAAGGATTGCACCTTTTTCTTTTCTGCAAACTCAGCTCCCTCTCAGTCCCTTCTGATGGAGGTCTTTGGGCAATACAATATATAAATATTTATTGCTTTGCCATAGAAAAGAGTTTCTTTCTCTTCCCAGGGGCATTGGCCCCATGAAACATTATGAGTTCTGAATATTTTACTGCACAGTAACTCCACTACCAGTTCCACCTCTCTTCATTATACAGCAGCTGAACATTACATTCCTCCTCAGGGATGCTGAAGTTTTCTCATACTTTCCTAGGGTATGTTTTTCTGGAGTCACGGGAACTTTTTTTACTAACTCGAGGGTATAAACATCAAAGTGCCAACAGACTAAATGCCAAGAATCTATATTTGACCAAAGTGAGCAAACCATCTTAAAAATCTATGGTAATGAAGTTTGTAGTTATGTAGAACTCTGTTTCATTGTACAGTCAACCAAGTCAAGCAGAATTACAACAGAGAGACTTTTGCTTCAAAAACCAAAGGCTGCTTACTCACTAACAAAGAACTTCTGTAAAGCTGTCGGAGCCTCTGAGACTATTGAATGGCTCCAATTTCTTCTGGGTAGGAGGCAGTGGTTCTACACTCACCTTGGCAAGCTTGAGACAGTTTTACTGCAAGGAAGGCAATGAACACTGTAGTCCTTGCAGCAGACTTGCTTAGAATCTATGGCTTTAAATAAACTCGGCGGGCCACTATTTTCTGGCATGCCTCATAAATCTGCCTATATAAGTCTCAGTACATTCTGCCATCTATTACTCATGTCCATATTAGAGATAAAGTAATTCTCTTTGAACTTCCACTGCTGCCAAAAACCAGCACATCATAATGCAGAACAACTATTTCTTCATGTTATATCCTCTTTATTTTTGTGTTTGACCCTTGCATTATGTTGTAGGTAAAAGTTTGCAACTTCTCTTTGGTTTGGGATGGCTTCCACAAATTTTTTGAGCCCAAGTGCAAAGGGAAGAAACTGACTTTGCAACATGTCCTGAAGTGAGTAATATCTTTAGAATAATGTTTTGGAACAATTCTTGCTCTTTTGTTCTATACCCTGGAGCAAACATGTAGCCGATTAAAATAAATTAGCTGCATTTGTGGGTGAATTAAAAAATTTGGTAGCTTACACAAGCTTTAAATGAGGCTTTACATCTTTGATACAAAAATCTGATACAAAAATACTTCTCTAGAGACTTTGGAATAACATTCCCATGAAAGTTCTTGTCTGGAAAGTTTCTTACTTAATTTCAGATTTCCTTTATTCCTCACAGTTTGAGGACAGCTCTACTTTTCCCCAAGTCCAGTAGGCTCCAGACAGAGGCTGCAGATGGACAGAAGAGAAACAGGCAGTGCTGTTCATGTACAGCAAATTTAATCTATTCACTTTCGGGATCCATTTTAGACAACTAGGCAAAGCTTCAGACATTTCTTTTGCTCAGGCCAGTGTGCTTTCTCTAATTAGAGAGGTAGGTTAAGTTATCTTCTCATTGCCGCAATTAACACTTGCAGTGACTGCCAGACAATTTTGTAATGATTCAGGAAGAGCATCCAACTTCAGAGAAAACTGTAGTGTTCCAGTACTTCTTTGTCAGAGATGAAAGTTCACATTTCAGCTAGGAACAAGCTGCTCCAGAACACCATTAGACCATCCTTGCACATAGTGCATAGTGTGCTGTATATTAATGTTCTTGCTATAAATAAAACATTAAGTTTATCCCATACATCTGATTTTCACATCTAAGTAAACCCTACACAGCCTTGGGTTACAGTTGGGCATGTAGACAAAAAGCATCATAGCAAAGGCAAACAATAGACTACTCCACTTAATTCTGTGTAAATGAATATTCCCTGTAGCAGTTTGCTGCAGTGAAATTCACCCATTTGGCTGCCTTATAAACACTTAGACTGCATGTAGCAATGTTAATGAATAGTTTCAGGCACTTATTTACAGAACCTAACTGAAAAAAAATATATTTGTACTATTGTCAATTTTGTTGTATTTGAATGCTAGACAGCTTCCTGTCTCCTGTGGTGTCAGGAGTGACTCTTAGTGTCAAGTAATAGAAGCAGAGGTGCATTGCTTCAACACCCTGGCATGCATATGGTTGATAATCCACTTGGTGTTCCATATTACTCTTCCTTTCAAGAGATTTTAAGGGGAATCCTTTCAGATACAGATAACAGTTGTCCTGCTTCTCCATGGATTACCTTTTTTAGCTTTTACCTTTACTCACTGTATGTCAGAGCATACTTCACCTCAAGTCCTTCACCTTTCAGAAGGGATATGAACAATAATTAGGCGCATGTGGCAGTAGCCTGCTGTTAAGGCATTAATGTCAAGATATTAAACTTTCAAATATGCAAATATATAGCATGATTTTTATACCAGGACAACAGGCTGCATCACTGTTTATTTTCATTTTTTTAGTGCAGCTTAAGACTACCGGGAATCAGCCTGAATTAGATAAAGTTAAACAAATTTTAAACTTAAATAAGTGTTTACATACATACCCATATTGGTTTATCTGGATTGTTTAAAAACCTTACAACTCACCATCATGGTCAAGGCTTCTGTTAATCCTGTACAATCCCACTGAACTCTGTAGATATAAGTGAGAGCAGAATGTGGCCTATGACATTGTATTGGCAACAACATCTATGTGAAGAAAAGGATTGTTTTAACTAAATTCTACTCAAACTGAAACAAGTCACCTTCTAGTAGGTACTGTTCTGGAAAACATTAGCCCCCAAAGTGACGAATAAGTAAAGACGGGATTGTAATGGAATCATAACCAATGTTGCTGTAACTTGCCAAGTATATAGCATTTAATAATATGAAGTGACAGCAACCTTGAAATTCTAATGCTTTATTGCCATCCACATTCAGAAACAGGTTGAAAAATAACAGCACAAATTGATATGATTCATGTAAATTTCTACTGGTCTGTCTGGAAAGAGTATCCTGTTAAATGAAATACCATTAAAAGCCCCCAGCTAAGAAGAAGCCAAGTGATACCCAGTGTCTAACCACATTTTAAAAATACATCCTCTACTTAGAATGGCAGTCAATGAAAGTTGTTAATTCATGAGTGTTGCACTGCATATTCCTAAATAGCTAGATTGTGTCCCTAATGCAAACAGCAGAGGGCATATGGAAAAGCTGCAGTAGTCAAGTCAGACAAACAAAATATGGATTAAAGTTTTAGCAAGTGGGCTAGAAAGAGCACAGGTCTAGGCCCAGCTAGATTCCAAAGACAGTAGTAAGACACTTTAATTACATGATTGATGTGGGCTTCAAAAGAAAGCACCGAATCCACAATGACCCCAAGGTCACAAGCATTATCTGAAGGATAAAAGAACTACCACAAATGGAAACTACCACAGATGACACCTGAGACCTCTGTGCCAGTGAACTAATCAATAGCAACTCAGTTTTGTCTGTGTTAAGTTTAACAAAATTTGAAGTTACCCGTGATTAAATATCACAGAGGCAATTACACAAAACATCAAACTTCTTTGTAGGCTCTGCAGGGACTGAGAGGATATCCGAATATCGTCTGCATACAAATGACACAGCAAACAGGGTGGCTGAATAATGTTAACTAAGGGAAGTGTATAAATAGAAATCAAAATTGAAACCATAAGAGAATCACAGCCTTCCTAAAGAATGAATTCCCTCCAGCAGAAATGAATTTTGTCAATAAGTATAAAACAGCAAAGACAAACTAGTCCAAGCTCCCAAATGGAATTAAAGAAAGGCCTGATAAATAGTCATTGGAAAGTCAACATCTAGTAAAATATATGAGCTGTTAAGTAATTTAAATATTTTATTCACCTTCATTAATACTTCTGGAAGCAGGAAGCCCCAGTTAAATCAGTGGCTGTGTTTCATTTAAAAAGAATAGCTTAAGCTATGTAGATGTATTAGTGATGTGCTCTGCCTTTCTCCATAGACATCAGTAGTATTGTTGAATTGCAATAATGCACTAATATGAGGACATAATTTCTGATCAACGATATTGTCTCTTGAAAGGCAAGTCTGGAGTGACTTCCAACATCTCAGCTACCTTTGGAATTAGAAAAAGGGCAGGCACAGACAGAATTGGTGGTAGGTCATTGTTAAAGAAGTGAGAGTAAATATGTGCATACATTCAAGCCAGATGGAAGCTCAACCTGACAGGGAAAACATCAGTCCACGAGTGGGAGAATTTCCAGACAAACTGCAGCAAAATTCTAGGCCATTTCAAAAAAATAATGTGGAAATTAATAATGATTTATGACTGTAAAACTGACATTAATTAAAGCAAGTTAGCAGTATCCTTATCACTTAGATCTGATGCTATTACAGCTAGCTGGAAAGAGCATACAAATTACCCAGAAAAGGACTTTTAGCTCACCTACAGGGTTTTTTTCCTATCATGTTTTCATTTCTTGACCGTTTTAGTGCAGGATCTGAGCCAAAAGCAGTCACAATGGAATATGGATAGAGGATGAGAACTTACTAAATCCTACAGGTATTGCAAGGAGGGACAGCAGCAGAGTTCAACAGAAGGCAATGTCAGAGACAACAGCTTAAAATGCTCCCTGAAGTAAAAAGATTCAGAACATCAGCTACCTAAATAGAAACCTGCATAGAAAGGTTTGCTGGTTTTTTAATGTTGTTTAGGGTTTGGGGTTTTTTTAAGAGATCTAACTGATGCCAAATAATTATTTGAGAAAATAAATGCAAAGACAGTTGTTCCCCAAAATCAGATCTT
Organism: Elanus axillaris; assembly: GCA_026212715.1. Classification (NCBI taxonomy): domain Eukaryota; kingdom Metazoa; phylum Chordata; class Aves; order Accipitriformes; family Accipitridae; genus Elanus; species Elanus axillaris. The sequence continues at coordinate 22,672,122 of JANZLQ010000031.1, forward strand.
GGTTTCTAATAAATTGGGACAGGGAGGAGGGATCAACTGTGGGCCATATGTTTCCTCCACCACCTTGATTTAGTGGCAAAATTTGACCTTTGCTCTTCAGTTCAAAAGCCCAGGCCTTCTGTGAGCTTACATAATTAGATGTCAGCTGTAAGGCAATAACGTAATGAAACTCAGGTGTGGATTTAGCAGGACTGCCAAGGGGGATATGACCTCCTTCTCTCCCTGCCATACACCCCTCTCCTCTGCTTCACTTTACACACCACTGCCTGCCAGTGTTCTGAGGCCTATCCCCATGCTGGTGCCAAGAATGGGGGTGCCTGCTACCGCGTCTGTGCAGTCCTGCTATGAGCCCCGTGAGGAGGTAAGAGTGGCCCAGACTCCGCAGGAGGAGCCATGATCCAGGGCTTATCTCTCCTGTTTAGATCAGGTAGTGTCTGCCCTTGAAACAGTGCTATCAGCTCCTGCTGTCTGCAGGGTTCAGGACTGAGATTAGGTGCAGGAATGGGCTCAGAGAGCCTGAGCGGCCTCAGAAATACTTCCCAGCTCCAGGCACACATCGCAGCCATCTTCCAAGTATTGGGGGGGAAACATTAAGTGTTTGTTTCCCGTCTCTGCCCCCATGGCCTGATGCCCATAGGAAGGAAACTCCACAAGGTGTGCAGGCTACAGAGGGGCACAGCTGTTCAGGTCAGGTCCCAGATCTGGACAGTCAGTGCTTGCAGAGATTCAGTCATGATGGGCTAAAACTTCAGTATGTGATCCCACTTGAGTAACATAAAAACCAAGATAAAGCATGAGTAACTCAACCAAAAATTATCTATGTTTTGCATATAAAATGGAATGGTTTGGACAGTAAAGTCTGAGAGAAACCCACTCTATGTCCTCCTAGTTAGAAACTACTACACAGAAGATTATCCTAGTTCTACTACCTGCTTTTGAAGGAATCTAAACCTGCATCACTTCTAGACTGGAGAAGAGCCTAACTGCATGTGTACATGGTTAGAAACATAGCCTTATTATAGCTACTATAACTAGTTGCAAGGATCACCATTGCTTCATCTGTTTTTTTATAGAATTCTCCCATTGTTTTCAGTTTTGGGGTTGGGTCTTTTTGGTTGTGGTTTTTTTTTTTTGCTTTTGTGTTTGGTTTGGGGGTTTGGGTTTTGGGGGGTTTTTTTGTAACTTTCAGAAAAGTATAATATTTTTGTCTGAGTTTTTTAAAAAATATATGATTTGACTGGAAATTAATAATTTTAGACCTACAAAAAGCTTAAGAGGAAAATGACCATGAAGCAAAAAAAACCCTGTCAACAGTCCAGACAGCTCTGAGCACAAGCAACAAAAAAGAAATTCACCTGTCTGCCTTCATAGGGATTTTCTTAACCTCTTTGATTTTCTTAACTCTTGAGAAAAAATAAGTCCCTTCTTTAAGTCCCCTGCTGGCTATGTGACATACAAAACTAGCTCTTAACTCTTTCCTGAAAGCTTTGCCAGGTCACTAACTCTTTTATAACATTTCAGGCTTTCTACAGGGCATAACATGTAAAGCAGAGGTTAGTATTTCACACTGTCTCCTTACCACCAGTATTACAAGGACAAAATCCATCGTGGCTCCAGAATGACCTTCTCATTAGTCCTACTTGGTGTTGCCCTGCTTTATGGTTAAATATTATTTAGATCAGAAATAAGTCATACAAACACTGATACTTATACAACACTTCTGAATTTTTTTGCACACCACCTTCACATCTCTAATTTTGGAAATTCCAGACATTTAGGCTTCAGAAAGTTGAGAATTAAGCTGCTCTGTTTTGTAAATCTGGGAAAAATAATGTCTGCTTGTTTTCAGCGATATTAATATACTTATATCCCTATTAATAGTCTACATGTGCATCTTTGATCCTACAGTCAGGATTGGTGAGTTGATTACACTTCAGTCGGAGCAGCTGATTTGGAGCAATTCTTATTTCTCTTTTTTTCTAGGTTTTCATATTTATGGGAACAAATCCACATAAAAGATTCCTTAAAAAACTGTACTGCTTGAGTAGAAGTCATATACGTGACATCTGCCAGGTCTAGCTGTGGTGGTCTGAAACATAGCAGCCCAGCTGTACCCCCAGCCTGCAGACGACTTATCACTTATAGCAAAGGATGCAAAAGCAAATATTTGCAAGTTCTCCATTGGCAGCAGTTCACAGTCCAATGTACAGGAGAGAAGCAGTGTTGAGCATTGACAACTCAATTACAGTTATAGTTCCCCTAAGCCATAAATTCAGGTTTAGGTTTTCTACTACCATATCAAGTATACCATAAAAGAAAGAACTTATCTAGTACAAACACATCCTGGCAGGACTGGTGTGCTGAAAAGACACCGGCATACTACCTTTCTCTACTAGCATGGCCACAAGGTCCCAAGTTTTTTCACCCCTCCATCCTTATCCATGTTTCACCCAAGTTTTTGGCTACTCTTCAATGCAGGCTCCAGACCCCTGTAGCATCTTTCTTTTTGGACACTGGCATCAGACCCTGGCCATTATGTCTATATGCAGCAATTACAGCAGATGCCATTGCAGTCTAGCCAGAACCAAGCCCCAGGCCAAAACCAGCTGAGCTGGACACATATACACATCAGCTCTGCTGGGAAAAGCTTAACATTTCCCTTCCTTGCCCAGGAGAAGTTCTTGCAGAACACACCTGTGTGTGCTGCAACTATTTTGTTGGTCCATGCTTCCCATTTTCTGCCTCTTGCCTCCTGCCTTCTCTGTACAGTCCACAGTGAAAAAAAAGCCGACGCCAATCCTCAGCACAGCCACATCATTTGCCTGGTCCTGCCAGGCGTGGATACACTCTATGGCTGCTATTTCTGTTGCTCAAGGGAGAGGCAAAAATAGCGCATGGTACTTGTAATGCCAAGATTCCCGAGGCATTTTGGCCTGCCAGTGGCATGGTACTTTTTATGAAGCTATTTCCTGGGTCACCAGTTGACCTTGGAAATGGAAAGCTGGCCCTGTCTAAGTGAACTGCCCCAAAATATTCCTGCTGTGCGGCAGGGCTGGTGTTCTGGTATGCACAGGGCAGACAAGCAGGGAGCTGTCTAGGTTACCAGTGACACGTGCTGGCAGAAAATTACCACTGCATGCTTTTGCTAATTTGTCTATGCCTCTTACTGATTTCTAAACTGGCTTCAATCTGCCTTGCGTGGTGATCTAGCAGGTTAAAGGCTCTGATACCTGTGGTTGGTAAGGGCTGCTGCAAGAGCTTCCAGGAGTTCCTCCTCCCAGCAGAACTGACACCCTGACTTTTAGAAGCTTTCAGTAATTTTTTCATTAGTGTAATACGTGTGCTAGGCTGCTATTCTTTCTTCAAGTAACACAGGTATCTTTTACAGGACTATCATAAACTGGTATCCTCCCTAGTAGTTAGGCTAGTTAATACTCTCCTCGATAAAGGGGTCTTGTGATTTTTTCCATTACGAAATCTCTCACAGCTTCACTGTTTGCTGTAAGGCTTTGATACACCACAAAAGAAACACCCTCAAGCTTCAGAAGTGTCTGTTTTCTCTAAAACTCTCCTCTGCTACAGCTGAGCAAAAAACTATTAAAGAAGTTAACCCATTTTCTTTTCTTGTGCATATACATCACATACACAAACTACAACTAATTTTAACCTTACCTTAAAATATTCCTCAGAAATAGCATATCCAAATTATATAATTTTGCTATAATTAAAATTGAAGCTGCAAAGTAAAGTACTCAAAAGTTGGAAAATGACACAATCAAGGTTGGCTGTGCAATCATAGTTTGCCTCTAGTACATATGCATTCTGGTACTATTTGAAAAAATCTGTTTAAAATTTATGATCTTTCTTCTGACAGCAGGTTCCCCTACACCGGGTAGCTCACAGATCAAAATAGAATTTGCTTGTGAAATAGCGATTCTATCATCTCATTATCTTCAAGGTTCTGTAGGATTGGGGGGGATGCACATTAAGAGAAGTAGGCTTTGAATTTTTGTTTGCTTGTTTTATACTTAATAATAAATACTCTGCTGGGGGATAGAATCATATTGCTTTCAAACATGTCAGTGCTATGGACCAACAGGTTCCAATCTTAGCCATGCTGACTTGTCTGCCCACAGATTGTAAGCTCTGTCTTGACAGCTGCATACCCATCCTTTAGGCAAATTTTTAACCAATCCCTGCCCCCCCCC
>JANZLQ010000031.1:22676429-22709220 GCA_026212715.1 Elanus axillaris
GATTGTAAGCTATGTCTTGACAGCTGCATACCCATCCTTTTGGCAAATTTTTAACCAATCCCTGCCCCCCCCCCCCCCAAATTCTAACCTCCTAGCCCTGTTTTCCACTGATCTTAGATACCACATAACATTTCATTAGAAATTTTCCTGTGATCATTGGCCAAAGCATATAATCTTTATTCAGTATTTTTCTACCACTGACTACACATATTGGTTATTTTTATTTGAAAGATTTGTATGCACTTACCATCATGGTATTTGGATGCATGACAGTACTATTCTCAGCTATAAAAGGATCCAAATAGGACCAAAGGGAATATGATGAAGCAGCCAAGACAAATTTCTGTGTTTAAAATTTGTTACGTTTGTAGATTTTTTTTTGTTAGGGTGATGGTCTTTTAAGCCAGTCCTGCTGGCAAAATGCACAATAGCCATACAAATTGTAAAGCCTGGCAAAAGTGCTTCCAAATTAAAGAGTTTGAAATCAACAGAAAATAAATGTAGATCACGTTCAGACCCTTAAATGAGCTGCAGTCACAGAAACAAACCTGGGCATACCTTAAATCATAAGTCTTTCATTTCTCATTAAACATTAAGGACTATGATTGCTTATTAGAAAATAATGGTGTACTGAATGCATTCTGAATGGCTTGGATGCATTACACTCACCAAGCCAATGTGAGAAACAAATGCAGGCCTTGTCATGTTTTCAGAATACAAAAAACTGGTACCTCTGTGTTGACAGTTTCAGGCAAATGAAAATTACCCCACAAATGACAGCTTTTAAAAAAAACGTAATAATAGTAAGGAATGGCTGCAGCAGCTAACTTGGGACCTGACAGCAACGTGTGCATGTTTCTCATTGTGAAACATTTGTACTTTCTGCACTCAAATGGATGTGCTTGTGCCATGAATTTGAGGCACCCAAGGGCTCTGATTCCCTTGACCTACTAACAGTCATGCAAAGCAAAGAACTTGTACAGCACAACAAATTCCTGTCTTTGTATTTCCCCCTTGACAGCAGGGCCCGGGAGTTAGAGCTCTTGTGCTGCTTACAGGGCTTTTCGTGCAGGAGTTATTCTCAAGAGGCTGTTTCCATAAAGTTTAAGATCCTTTTAGATAGAAGGGTGGTTAAAAAAAAACTTTAGCATAATTGAGAATCAGGTTTGTTGTGTACCTTGCAGAATACTAAGATACCTAAGTATTTAAGAATTAAAGATGGGAACAAATTTGTGTATAAAATTTTGAACATGGCTATGTTCCAGGAATGAAAAATAAGTATTGTCAGAGTGAAAATGAAGTAATGACCAATTAATAAAAAAAGATCAAGATGTCTCACAAATTGGTGGCCAAATGCAATGTAATAAGGCTGGCTTTATTATGAAAGAAGATATGCAAGAATGTTGAGAAAATCTGCCCATTATTCCAAATAGGAAAATCTTTAGTATTCTATAATTGATACAAATGTTACTTAGCATTTTAACCTCTTCACTTAGTTTCCAACAAGCACCAAGACAGTTTAATACTAGCCACTTGGTTTTAGCTACTGCTTTATATCCAAAAACCAGAACTGGTGCCTATGTTTTAACTAATTTTGCTATTTCTGTGGGTATGAAAAAGGATTTTCCATGGTTTATATGCCAAAAAACCAGGCAAAAATTTACTGTATGATGCAAACAGCTTATGGGAAGTATCTGACAACAGATGATGTGTAAAGGCAAGAGAACAAGGAAATCATGCTAAGCAATGGTCATAGCATATTAATCTAACAACAATCAAGGTAACATTAATGGTGAGAGAGAGCTTAGATACAGACATGAAGTACAACAGACATAAAATAGACAAGAATTATAGTAGTGTCGCTGTATTTAGGAACATATTGGCTGCAGCACTTATGAATTCCTAACAAAGTATCTCATGTTGGCATGAAGCGTGGTCATATGGAGGTAAATCTGGCAGAAGAAACATCAAGTGGTAAATAACTACAGTCATAAAGATTCTGAGCAAAGGACTTGCCAGTTTCGATCAGCTAGATCAATTTGGCCTACTGGTAATGAAGAAAATGTCAGAAGCACAACCCTCTAAGACCATGCAAGACCACTCTTGAGGTTAAAGAGTTAGGCTTTCCATCCTGTATACAGACACATTTGAGGGGGTCTGACATCAGCTAGGACTCTGTGAAGCTGCATGCATGAACCCTGTGGTTCATTCTGGCAAGAAAAGGGCACTTAGTCAGCATTGGCTTTGAAAAGTCAGAAATGCACATCTATAAAATATCAGCAGGAAAAGATTTTCATGGTTGGAGATTCTTGGAAAGCAATCTACCAAGAGAGAACTGGAGAGAACAATGTAGGACAAAGATTTTTTCAGTATGTCCACAATAGGCTTAAAGGTTTAAACAGTTGTTAACTAGAAGCTTATTCAAAATGCTAAATGAGCCCATAGCAAGTTCCAGTTTTTGAGTACCATTTGTATATTACTGACTGACCTATAGGTCCTGGCCTGTTTTTTGCTTCTGGCTGTATTAGGGCCAACAATCACTCACACACAAGTGGATCTGAGCGCACCACAGCCACTCTGAACTTCCACTGACTTTCACTACAGACTCCAATTAGCAGGCATGGGGCAAAGCAGCTGTGATAGGATTGTCCACATGCAGCTTGTGGACCCAGAGATATGAGATCTGCCCAAGGAAAGGCCATTAATAGTGAATTTCTCCCTCAAGTTGGACAAGCCCAGTTATAGAAGGCAAGGAAGAAATAAGGGGAGGCCATGTAGCTAGGTGTCTGTGGTTTAGTTTCAGATGTTGGACAAATGCACTTCAAAGCCATCTTTGATTTCGGTGAAGTCCAGCCTGTTCTTTCCTTGCCTTATCCAATGTGCAGCTTCTTGGTATGGGTACCCTGCATGAGTAGAGTCTCATGAAGTAGCGCTAAACCTGGGACTTCCTTTTCCCAAATCTCCAGCCACATGAGCAATTTGAGTTTGCTTTAGCCTCTTTGTGGCTACTTACCACTTAAAGCTCATAACACAAAGGCCTTTCAAAAGAGATTCTAGACTGTTTTTTTCTTTTAGTACTGCAAAAGACAGACAATAAATCTAAATAAAATAATGCAAGTCCTCTCTGTATCCCCATGCAACCATTTCCTCATTTTCTGGAGAACTCTTTACGCTGAGGCCCAAATTCTCCAGGTTCTTTCCTTTTTTCTCTCCCTCTTGCATGTGGTTCTCCTCCAGCCTGTGGAACCTCCTATTGTTCAGGAAAAAAAACTTGTTATTATTTCTTCTTCAGTTCTCTAAAATGGCTTCTCAGACTTTCTTTGATGGCTGCTGGCCTCTTTTTCATATTGGTAGGTTGACTTCTGATCAGTTTTGTCATATAGGCATAGCTCCCTGGAAACTGATCCACAGCCTGGTAGCAAGCTCCCCTAAATTATTTTTATGGGCCAACTCTTTTTACGATAGTATTTCATACAAAATAGGCATCTTTGAGGGAGAGAAGATAGAGGACAGAGATGAAAAAGCATGGGAGTAGAGATGGAATAGGGAGTACCTGGTGAGAAGTAATAAGAGCAGGAAAAAGAGAAAAAAAATAGAGAAAATAAATGCTGCTTTCTGCTTAGTGCATTGCATTTATTTGTAGTTTATGTTCTTACAATGGCATTTTGGAGGAGAATGGACCTATGGGTTGTGATTAAAAGCACATTGAGCTGAAGAATCAGCAGCATCCCCACTAAGCAGCATCCTGTTGTGAAGGCATAAACATGATGATAACAACGCTTCGTACCATACCACAGCCTGGGGCTCTTTGGGAGCTCCTGGGAGCAGGAGATGTTCTGTGTCAGAGTGCACGGGCCTACCAGCAGCAGGTTGTGACACCTTTATTGCAAGGGGGTTGACGTACATTCAACGTGAGTAACTTTTTGCTGCAGAATGGGCATGGTTGTGACTAGCCAGTGAAGCTGTGGATTCAGAGTGTGGTCATATGAAGAATGCTTGTGGAAAAGAGGGCAGAGGAGAATCAGAAGGGAGACTGCATTAATCGGTATTTCTGTTTGCACTGAGGGCGATCTAGGCTGGAAAGACTAGTCGTCTGCATTGCCTTCTTTGAGGCTGCATATTCCTATTAATTACTAATTACTCATGCTAATGAAGAGAACGAAGATACGGTTCCAATTATGATTAGAAAATCAGTGCTTGGGAGCTAACTCAATGAACCTGCAATGACTTCTCTGACTTCTTAGTAGGAAATTGGATACCTCTTGTCACTTTTTTATGGTGTGCTTCTCAAGAATTTACGGGAGGTAAAATGGAGTAAAATATTAACCTTACAGAGAAAAAAATATTACGGTTAAACAATCATATGAAAGATATGTATGAACTGCCTGCTTTTATTTCTAAAACATGTGTTTATCTAGAGGTTTTAACTGCAATGCCTTTTATTTGCTATATGAATCCTAAATAATATTTACTTGTTCCTCCTCTAAATGCAAGGAAGTAACAGAAAAGCTAAGGAAAATAAACAGGAAACACATGACTTTGGGAAAGGTAGCTGCAACTTATACAATGTTTACTGGTTTTACCATATCCAATTACTACAGCCGTTTTCCTTAGCCCTTAAGAAAGGTGCCCGTGCTAGGGATTAACTGCTTGCCTAGTGTTTCTTCTGTGTCAACATTTACTCTCTAGGGATTTCCAAAGAACTAAGATGCTGGACTAGCTGCATTTCTAAAACAATAAAAAAATTTATACACACTGGTTTAGTTTCTAAATTTCTTTTGTGATGTGTTAGATATTAAGTGGTAGATTTTGATGCTTGCTCTTTGAAAGTAATTGCAGCAGAAGTCATTGACAGAAAAAAAAGCCTACAATGAATTTTGCTGTTTTGCATGTAGCAAGCACCTTTAGCTTTCAGCCAGGCATGTTTCATGCACGTGGCTGAATGGTGAGATGACTTCAGCCTTTCTCAGGCTGGTAGTGCCTGATGCAGTTCTGACCAGAGAAAGAGAGCACAGGGAATTCTTACTCATCACGTTGTTTGATCAGGCACCCATGAAGAAAGGACAACATCGGAAATGCTGAGATTCTTGCTTTTAATGTTTGGCTATGAACCGCACTTTAGTTGTTGAGATATTTTTGTCACCCTTTTCTCCCTTCTGCTGCTTCTTTTTCTATTAAGACTCTTAGATCATAGCTCTGAGACACAGACAATCAGTTACGGTATATCTCTACAATGTCTAACACAATGATATTCTGAATATAGCCTAATATTTCACTTACTAAAGTATAAATTATACTACTGTAAAAACTTTTGTGAAACATCCATTATTTCTGTGTTATCTCAGCTAATTGTGCTGCATTGTACTATGTTTCTCATCCCTGTTCTTTAAAATAATTTACAACAATTGTGTTGAGAAACTTCACAGAAATCCCAAGCAATGCATTTTATGTTGGCTGACAGCAAAGAACCACATTAATTTTAACATCCAAATAGTATAATCTGCTCCTAGTGCATATACAGCTCAAACAAATGCTTCTCTTCATACAATTAAAAAAAAAAAAAAAGAAAAAGAAAAGGCTTCTTCAACATGGAGGAGGGCCTACTGATTTAGAAAACTACAGTCTTAGCATGTCCATTCTGACCACTGGCCCTTCCTGTAGAAGCGGTTGAGCTTAGCCTTCAGCAATGTGCAAAGAGACAAGCCATCGGTGCCTCAGTACACTGCAAGATGGAGATGCCCTCTGCACAGCTTTCAGCACAGACTAGAAGGTATAACCAAGGTGATTAGCTCAGTAGTCAATGGAAACATTCCCACATCTCAGCAAAGGTCTCAGAGAGCTGGACTGCATTCCCTGTCCCTCTACTGGATGTGTTGGCCACGTGTACGTTATTTGAGGAATTCAAGCTCACCCTCTGCCCATTCAATTACTAAAGGAAATGAGAAAACGCTCTGTGTGGATCATCTTTTTGCATTTTTGTAGTACTTACAAATAGACACAGTGGGGTAATCTTGTCAAAACTAGGTATTACCAAAGCAGGAAAAGCAAATAACTAGAGATACAGAAGAGTTAAGAGTGTTTGCTCCTGTGCTTTGTTGAAGTAGATGAAGTGTGAGTATCTCATAAAATATGCTCGGGTACTTTGATTTTTTCATCCTGAACTCACTCCTCTGCAATCTGCTTACCATGACAAAAGTCACCAGAGATACAAAGTGCTGTGATAATGAGAGAACTGTAGGTAACTTCCAATCAGTCCCCTGGGGCACATTTGGAGTTTACTACCCATAGGATATAATGGTTTCTCCATGCAATTGCAGCTGACTCCACATTTCTCCTTCAGTAAATATATGCAACCACTGAAAAATAAAATTAAGGTTTACCTTAAGAGAGTGCTGAGCACATCTCTCTTTGTATGCCTCACATTTATCCATCTACAATCTTGCAATCTTGGGAAATCAGAGTATTGGCTTTTGTTATAGTAATCTCACTATTGGAAGCAAACATCATTCAGCTATTCTAAGTTTTATGTAATTAGTAATTTAAGGCCCCTAATTTTCTCAGACACTTTTTGCAGCTGAAGCTGCAAACTACATTATGTCAAATATTAAACCTCTGGAGGCAGTGTACCTAGCCTGTCAAAACCAAAATTATACCTCTTTAGGAGGTTTATACCCCTAACAAATGTTTATTAGGAAAGATTTCTTTGTATGTAAAGTACTAGCATACATTAGAATATAGGAGATTTAATAATTAATGATTTTTTTCATTGTATTATTTTGATCACCATTACATTTTCATCAATTAATGAATGTTACTGAAGTAATACCTTTACTCTTCCTAAGATATGCATCTGAAATGACTTCCTGGGGTAAAGTACACATGTAACTCCTTTTAAAAGCTGTGTTACATGTTTCTTTTTTTCAGCTGTTGTTTGCAAGTTGCCCAGGTTACCTCCAGTAACACTCTGTGCAGGACTTAGAGACATGAAACCCTTGCAGCCACCTCATGACATTAGCATTAAATTATCATTCCAGTTTTCAAGAAAAAGAGGAATGTGTTTAACATTTCCTTTCATTTTGTTCTGCTTTTAAATATCCCTAATGCTGCGCCAGAATTAAAGTCAAAAGTTAACACCATACTAATGGGGTTAATGTGTGGTCAAAGTCTGCATTTTTTTCTGGCAGAAGAGCATTTGACATTATTCTTGTTGAATAAAGACAGTCAGTAGTGATATGTTACAAGCTCGCATCTCTGAAAAGGAAAACCAGGCTGTTTACAGAAAAGTGAATTGCTGTATTTTTTTTGTTCTAAGCAGGTCATGCTGTGCAAAGATGTGTGTTTTATTGGTACTTGCAAGTGTGAGGCTGTTGCTTTGCAGTGCAAGGAGCACTTTCAATGCACAAGGGCCTTAAGTATAAATATAATGATGTGACTGTTTATTCTCTATGTTGATCCACTGTAGCTCTATTCCAGCTTCATCCCAGCTGATTTCCATGGTGTTACATTGCCCTCGGCCCAGCAGCAGCACAGTAATGAATCAGGCATTTCTCCAGTTTCCAGTGCACAACAGTGAATTTTCTAGGTAGCCTGTTCCGAGACCTCTGCATTCCCTTATGCTGTAAGACAGATGAGGATGAATAGGAGCTGAAAGGAAAGGTAAAGCCTCAGAGAGAAGCCATCTGCTTTCTTTTCACCTCCTCACGAAAGTCTCCTGGTAGCGACATTGTGTGCTCTGGATCTGGTTAGAGAGGGTTAGCTGAGTTTAAGAAGGAAACATTTTGCCATGCATGGTTCCCTGCTAGGAACCCAGTAGAAAAGGGACTGAATGTTAATGCTGTTCCTCTAGCTTGCTTTCTGTCCTGGCTTCTGCCTAGAGGGAGAATTGGGAGAGATGAAGTGCAGCCATAGCTACTGGGAATCAAGGAGAGGATCCATGTCCGTGGCCTCAAGGCCATGAGGATGGGGAGTCAGGGTACCCATGCAGCTCCTAGGAAGTCCTAAGACCAAATGCTTTGATTTTTGTTACCTTCTAAGGACTAGCAAGTGTCACCTACAGAACTGACACCCGCTCACTGTTTTCCACATGGACTAAGAGTCCTTCACAGGTCTTGAAGTCAGACACTTCCAGCTCTGTGCCCATTTTTATGGAAAACTTCATTCACAGGGAATATCACCTGTATGTAGAAGGGGTTTTAAGAAGCTAATGTTGTGTGCTTCTTGGAGCTTCAGCCTCAGTTTGTCCTTAAAGCAAAATGGATTAGTTTGTGAAAGAAATCAGACAAAGAGGGCTCACCCAGTGGAAGGCTTTGCCCTGGAGCTGTGGGACTGGACCAGAGGCAGCACCAGGGCAGCCGGGCGAGGCTGGGGGCTGCAGGGCCACCAGGGCAGCTTGCTGCCCTCCCTCCCTAAGCAGCCCCATCCTGCAGACCCTAGCCAGGTGAGCTGGGCCAGGCTGGGGATGGCGACCAGCGTTGGCCACTGCCTGGCCATCCCCAGGCACCATGGGGCCCAGCCAGGAAGGTCTCCCCTGGGGTGGGATGGGGTTGGGGTTAGGGCAGTGCCCAGCTCATTGGAGCCCAGGGCCAGGTAAGGACAGGGCTGTAGCATCCGTTCTGCATATTGAAGAAGCTCTCATTGCTAAATGAAACAGTATGTTTTGGTTAATCCAGTGGAGAAGGGGTACTTAATTAATTTCTACTGAGGTCTGCTGGGAAATTCTTCTAAGGTCTGTTAATTCTTACAGAGATCAGATCAGGAGGAAGCAATGTGCCGGTTTCCCTGTGCCTTTACAACTCACAGCTGCTTTCTGAGAGAGCAGGGTAATGGTAAGAAGTACCGGATTGCCTGCAGATAAGGTGAGGTCTGGGTAAAATGTGCTCGTGAGCTAGATGAGAAACTGCTATTCAAGTAGCAGCACAGTACTGTATCTCTGGAGATGTAAATTAAAGTTACAGGTGAGAACACAAGTAAAAATTAATAGTTTGTTCCACATTATATTTTTTCCAGCAGAAAATCCAGCTTAACAGGTTCCTGATCTTTCCCTTGTCTCACACCTGCTATGTCAACAACCACCACAATTTACCAGCCCCTCAGCCAAGCTGCTACAACTCTTCATAAAGACACTCTCTGAACCCAGTGAGTGAAAACATCCATTTTTTAAAATAAATCAGAAAAAAAGTGTAGCCACATATGGAGCACAACTGAGCACTTTAAAAAATGGCTCAGGGGAAGCAGGAGAGACCAAAGAGCTGGAAAACCCTTCCATGAGTCTCACCTCTCAGAGCAATCTAGCACAGAAACACCCAAATGACCACAATTCTCAACAGAAATTCCTCCAGATAATTGCATCACCATGGGTGCCACACACTTTCCATTATAAATCCCAATGTTGCATTGTTTTTCAAAATTGCCAGGCTTCCAAGAAGCAGGACCAGAACTGTACGTGCTGGAAGTATGCCTCTTCTGAAACGATTCATCTACAATAAGGCAGGCATCTCCAAACACAAGGGTGTGGGGGGATGGCAATGTTTTGTTTTAATCGTGTAAAACTGTCCTGGCAACTCCTTATTTGAAGAGGGTTTTAAAATTCCCCTGCCTACACAGCCCTGATTCACATCCCACTCAGGTACCAGGAGCCAAGGAATTGAGGCATATATAGACATGGCTATGTTAATATTTCATGGACAACATTATTTCTGGTATTTCCTAGCTTTTGCATGTTTGCCTGAGCAAACATGATCTACTTTCATGTGGGCTGCTGGAGGGTTTTTTTGTAACCAGATCCAAGTCACTTTTAGTCTTTTCTGTCTTCATATAACTTTACTAGCTATACATGCCTGTTACAGAAATGTCTAAACCAAAGTCGTTCATATGAAGAGAAAGCAACTGCTTTAACTGAAAGTAAACTTTCTCCAATCACATACAAGGTTATCTACATGTAAGTTATGCACAAGAACAGCAGTTATCAATACAGCTAGTGATAACTTGATTACACAGCCAGTTTGGTTTGGTTGCTTGTTACAGGAGCCAGCCAGGAGCTAAAATAATCCAGCCAACATTGCTTGTACTTTTAATCTAATGCAAAAGCTGAATTTCAGACTTTTAAAAGTGAAAGGTTAGCATATGTCTACCAGTGATACTTCCTAACTGCACATACTTGGTAACTGTGGAAATAATAACAGACAATACGTTTAATTTCTAATGCTGAACGATCAAGAATCATTACAGGAATATGGAAGACACAAGTAAAGCAATTAAGATAAGTGGAATGTCTTTCATTGCTTGTATCAAACAAGTGAACTATTCAGAAAGATGAGCCAAGTTGGCAAACTTGCTCAAAATAAATGACTGATGCAACTTTTCATGTGTGCTTACTGTAACTCATACACTAAGTTAGCTGGGTTGGCTAACTGTCAACGTACTGATGTGGCACACTCTCAGTTCCTGTTTAAATAAGAACATCACTTGTTTTGAATGAAATTAAAAATAAACTGACTGTTACAAATGAAAAGGAAATTACTAAATTTTGTTTGTAGAGAAAGCTGAGTACTTATATGCCTGAGTGTGCAAACTTATAAGGAAGAAGTGACGTCTGTTCAGTGGGACTGCTCAAATGTGGGAAGTTACTCATTTGCTTAAGTGTTCACAAGATCAGATCACAACATCCAGAAACTCAGCTGCTACACCCAAACATTTTTCCCACAGCACCCAGTTCTTAGTCACCACTCTCCAGGGAGAGCAGACAGCATACAGCAGAAGTCATTGTGGTCAGTGTATGGCCTATTTAGTAAAAGAATTTATTTTACTCATTTTCTATGATTCATATTTCAAGACTGCATTATTAATTTCTGTCAGTCATAGGCACTAGATTTATACTAAATGAAAAGCTGAAGAAAAGCTTTTCACTTGCTCTGAAGTCTAGAGCAAGAACCCCGACCTCACTGATATATACAGGGTGACACTTAATTTGGGATCAATAGTATTAAGTTTATTAATGATCAGTAGTTTCAAACATTACAAATGATTTGGGGTAGCTCCATTACAGAGATGCCTTCAGGCAGTGGGATATTCAAAAAGCAGGTCCTCTGCCCTTCCAAAAAGCCAGTGCCTCCCTAAGACTTCTTGGGAGGGTCTCCTGAGACCCTGTACCACTTTGAAACATCATTGCCAGTCATTTTAGTTACCCTGCAAAGAAAAGGACCTGCCTAACCTGCTGCTGTTTGCTACAGCCCTTACGGAGCCTGCAGTGCTGTAGTCCTTTCAGAAGCATGTAAGTAATTATATTATTGTCTGACATAAGATTTAGTTAACCAGTAGTTAACCTACTGGTTGTGGACATTCTTAAGGCCAATATTCACTCCATTCATGGGCCCGAAAGAGAAGTAGGTCACCTGAAAAGCCTGCATATCCATTCCCAGCAAATGACTTCAGAGAGAGCAGCCTTTTTTGCCTGCTCGTCATGTCCAGAGGACCTTTCCAAATGTCCTGGCTCCTGGTAAGAACTCAGGGGAGAGGCAGTTCCTGCAGCTTACAGGAGCAATTGGCTTTGCAGAAAGTGATGAGGCGACTTTATTAAACAATGCAAACTTTACACTAAAAAAACTACACCAGGAGAGCTGTGGAAATAACATAGTAACATTTTTTAAATACCTTAGTCAATTCATTCAAAAAATATACATTGGCAGGAGGAGGGGAAGTAGTTTAATAATTTTAATGGCCAACACTTAAGAAAAGATTAAAGGTCTAATACATTAAAAAGGAAACTCTGCTGATGGTAATCAGTTTTCTGCTTTTATGCATCATTTTGTTCCACATTTGTGTATGAAATGAGGTGGGGGAGTGAGGGGAATTTGAAGATTTAGGGAGATTACTGCTTTCATGACAGTGTTTTATTGCACTTTGGCAGTTCTGGATTCAACCAGAAAATCCAATTGTGGAAAAAGGATGAAACAATCTGTTTTTCCTCTAATCAGTCACAAGGTTGCAGGATGTATTAAAATAAATTTGCTACCGCCATTCTTCTTCCTTCCCACTGCTGTCATAGCAAATGATGATCCAAAAGCTGATTGACACTTCATATATCAGCTCTGATGCCTGCTGCCCTCCTCCTTTTACCAATTCTTATGATCACTAACAAATAACTTCAGAGCTGTTACAAGAACATGGAGAAAAGCCTCATGGTAGATGAAGCGTTTTAATAGGTGCTAACCCTAAAATATTGGCAAAATTACAATCAGTCACATGAAACAGTATAATAGAGTAACGAATATTTTACTGTAAAGTGTTCCTCCTAGATTTTGCCTGCAGTTGCCTATTTTTCCTAAGCTACTTGTTACCTCAGATATAGCAACTACCAACCAATATCAAAAGCAATGTTTTCAAATCAATACATATTGCAGAATCATTCCCTGCCATTGCAACAAATAGTAGTGGGTTAAGGCACCATACTCCTGTGCAAAGTCTCAAATCCAAGATAAACAGAATTTTACACCTCTAAATGTTCACACTTAGAATATCAGAAATGTGCATCACACGTAGACTACTGGCAGACCACTTGTGGTACTGAAGCAAGCTTGTTTCTGTGACTGCCATGTAAATATACACTAAAGCTGGGATACAACTCACCTTATCTTCTTAAAGGTAGGCATTTAGCTTGTAAGGACCTAGGCTATAAGGCAGTGTTACCGGCACCATGTACAATAAGACTTGTCATTGCTGTGAAAACTTTTGTTTCTGTTGAGCCCAGGTATAGAATAGACAGTTGATTTTTAGACAGTTAAATTTAGATTAATTCCATCCAACAATGACTTTTAGGAGAAGCAGTTATTTAGCTACTGCTGCGTCACTGATCCAAGATGAGACCTCTGTAAATCTCAGAAGATTACAGACTTTCAGTTTTAGATGACTGAGATAATTAACACCATCTTTGGACTGTAATTTGCCTTATCTTCCTAATTCCTACCAATGGGTCACCCCGCCCACCACAGGCAGATCCCTGAAGCTGTTCACAGGAGCAAAGAAAGGTCCTCCCCCACATATTTTGCCAAAAGCTTAAAGCCAAAAGCTTAAGCCAAAGCTTGTGGACTTGAACTCACTGCATCATCAGAGCCCAAATACAATATCTGCATCAGGGCTGGACAGCTGTGACATGAATGAAACAAGATCCCCTGGAGGATTCTAGTAAGAAAGAAACCCAGCTAAGCATATGAACAGCACTCATAGTCAAAGGCTCCATCCTATGGCCTTTTATTGTGCAAGAAGTCATTAGGATTTGTGAGGGCTAGTATCTATGCTTGTGAGCATTGATATTAGATGATACCAAATAATATTTTTTTTGCTAGTGTTGTCCAGCTAACAATTAATTGGGAACAGTGGTGAATAAAGTGAAACTAGTAATAGGTACAGAAAGAAAGTGCTGTGTTAGGTTCTGTGTAGTATTTGTTTTCTGCCATATTTTCTGGAGCTGTTTCATTTTTCTCTAGTGTCTTTCATGAGCACAATATGAAAGTGGTGAACAAAGGTTAAATATTAATATAGAGTCTCTCATTACTTCATTGAAAATGTTAGGATGTAACACTGCCGTTGCTTAAAGTGGTTGAAAAAAATCTTTGCTTTCCAGTATGGAAATAAAATGCTGAAGTAGAAGAAGATAGTTAAGCAAAGTACTACAGCCTATCCCTCCTCAAAACTAAAGCAGCAATGGTCAGGAAGATTTTGCTGAGTAACAGTTCAGAGAAAGAGAGGAAGAAAAACTGAAAAAGAAGCAGAAGAAAATAGAGAAACAGCTTATCTCTATGCACTGGGAACATGGCCTTGAGAAAAGTCCTTAGAGAGATGTCTGGGCTGAGAGCTAAGTAGCAGCAGGCTGAGAACATAAAGTAGTATCACCTGTTTGAATCCTCCCATCTGCAAAAGTATGCATATGGTGCATTCTTTGTGTAAAATGCACAAATAATAAATTATTAGCAAAGATAACAACTCTACGGATCATTTCTAGTTCTAATTAAATGAAGTCACACCCTTGAAAACTACCTGTACTGTTACCTTCTAATAAATACAGCTTTACATGGGAAAATTTTTTTCTGTTTTTCATTCACAACAATCTTATGCTTGTTTGCATCCTGCATAAAAATAATGATATCCCAAGTTTTGATCGTATGGATATATATGGTGACTATATGTTACTTCTAAAGTGCTGACCACATAAATATTTATCACACATATTTTTCTGTGCAAGAACTGCATTTAACTTCATCAATTCAATTTCATTTAAAAAAGACCAAGCCAGCATATTGAACTGATTTCTGGCACAACAGTAAGATTTTTTTTCTTTACTGTCATTTTAATTCATTATATTACTGTGCTATTTTTAAAAGGTCCCATTTATATTGTACATTGCAGTTCCATAGATTAACAGTTGGAAACCAAAGATTAATTTACAGGAAATGCAAGGAAGGTATCAAAGCGTAGTGACAGGAGTTATCTTAAGAGTTATTTAAGATAATATACCACAAGATCTTTACCATGGCATATTCTATGCAGTTTAGAGTTTAAACTTTTAAAGACAGTAACTATTCTTGATGCTTCTGTGAAATAACATAAGTATACTGTGTCATATGCTAAATTACACCTTCATTCTATTTTAACAAATATCTAGCATAGTAAATGATGCTTACAATTTAAAAGGGGAAAATTAATTGTTATAAAATTCAGTAATAAAGCTCAGAGTAAAACATTCCAGTATTTCAGTTACAATTACAAAACTGAACCCAGTGCAGGTGAACAGCAGCTGAAATTTGTCACCACCTGATGGCTGTTCAGTGGACCATGTGAAGGGAATTAACTTGTCTGCCCAGTCTGGAGCTGAAAACTCTCCATATTGCAGAACCTGCCACCAAACCTGGCACCTTCATTGGCAGAGGCCAAGGGTTAGGTGGGTGTTGGAGAAACAAGTATTGCTGTGCTTTTAACTGCTGACAGACTAAGTGCAGGACTTCATTTGTCAGAGATGATGGCAAAAACATTCAGAAGTTTTAAAAAAAGCCCAGAAAAAAAAATATATCCCCCACTAGATGGTTACAGCCTTTGCAGAAAATTGCCCAGTTCTTGTTTACTTGCAGTCATGGGACTGGGCACTAAAAAAAATCTGTCTCTAAAAGAATTGTATTCACACAGGCAGGAGTTATGGTCTTGGGGCAGAAATTAATGGATGAGGTTCTCTGGCCCATGTAAATACAAGAGGTCAGGCAAAATGATCATGATGGTCCCTCTGGCCTTTTAAATCTATGAATCGGTGATCAGTAAATGGAAATCAAATTGTTTGCAAAATCAGGCAATGTCTCTTTTCATTTGGTCTACATAGTGGCATCTGCATTTGACATTTTATGCTGGAAAATATACAGAGGTTAATATGATATTCTGCACATGTGAGGGCATTACCCATTCCCACAGAAAGCTTTTTGCATCACAGTCTATCACATAAGCCATTTTAGATACCCTCCTTCCATTGTCAGTATGGCATACAGCACTTTTTCACTTGAGTAATGCAAGTACTAGAGAAAGCAAAATAGATCTGTCAGTGCTCCATGGATTCTAGGCTTGCACTTGAGGAATACCTGAGTAAAGGCAAGGTTATTCAGCTCTCACATAGCGCTCACTCTGATGTAAGCATGACCAGGGTCTTTGTACCACCAAAATAAACGATAAGCCATTTCCCCACCAGGACTATAGATGTGTACAGCACTAGCAATTTTCCAACCATCCTCAACAAGGTTTTCTTAAGTTTTCCAGTCTTCCTGACTGTGCTGCTTGGTCACGATGGAATGGCATCAAAAAGTAACTGACAGATTTAATTCGGGGAGGCTAGATTTTCTTTTACTAAGGCTTTAATTTTTTTCAGATGAGAAAATTCCATAAAAAAAGTCATAATGCTGTCAATTGGATGGCACTGCAAACACAAAGTGATAGAGAATGGCTATCCAAGTGAAGCATACAATTAGTTCTGAATACCTTTCTTTCAAAATTATACTGATAATTGGCAAACTTATTCACCTGAGTTTGCATTTGGCTAAATGACAGAGACTTCTATTAACTGATGGAGTTTTTTTAAAAAGTTCATTAGCAAATAGCAGGATTTACTATTTTTGAAATGCCAGTTTTCTTTCTATTAAAAAAAGAAAATTATTAAAGTAGTTCTAAAGGCATGATTCCCATTCCCAGCATATAACATTTATCACCAGATTTAGGATTGTGGAATAGGCTTAGAAGTCAATACACAAGCTATATGACAGCAATACCTCCCTGTATTTTCTTAACTACCTTTTTTTCTCATAGTTCCTGCTCATATCTGCCTTGTGCCATGGTGTTCTGCCTCCTCCCTGTGTGCCGGCACTGCCGTGTGTCTGGCCATGTTGTGAAGCAGCCCCAAGAGCTAATAGGGCTTAAAAAAATGAAAAACAAAACAAACAAACAAACAAAAAACCAAACACAAACCCTTCAAAAAAAAGGGAAAGTTCTTTTCAAAACTAATTTTCCAAGATTTGGTTGCTGGCAGGGCAATGGATTCTGATACAGCAGAACAAGGTGCTCATGGGACAGGGTGGGCAAGGACTCCTGTGATCTGCTCCAAGCATCACCTCCACCTGGAAACAGGGTGGCTGGGCTCTCTTTCGGCTTAGTGAGTGACATCTGTAAGGAGATAATTTCAGCCTCTCTAGTTTTGCATGCCAGGTATTCACCCTTCTCCACACCTCAATAACTGTGTCATTTTCCATTCACCCTAACTATTCCATGACAGTTTGCCACAAATAGATTCAGAAATTGACTGTCAAGTCATTCTTTGTAATGTACTTTATTGCCATACAGGAAAACTGCATTGACTTTCCTCCAAAACAGGAGGAAAGATCTGCACTCTGTGCTTGACGCTACCTGCAGTGAAGTACAGAATAAAAGCCCCAGTACAGGGAAGAACTGGCTATTATCTCTCCAAGATCAGCTCAATGTCTTATGTTAGTCTGGAAGTGAACAGGCTAATGGAAAGTTTTGGTCCTGGTAGAATAACATCTCTGAGGAACACTTTTTGGTGTCAGAAGCTTGGCTACTTTTTCCCCGTCTTAGAACACATTGCGATATAATAACCCATGCCAGGTACTTTCGGGGGGGGGAGGGGGGAGTTTAAAGCCTATTTTAATCCTTCCCCTCGTTGACACCTCATTGTTTTAGACTTGTAATGATAAATGTGATAATGTGTAATGACATCTATTCATGGAAGTGTGAAAGCAGGTCTGAAATGTCAGGATTTGGCATGAGGAAAATGCGTCTCCAGCAAGGTCAGCTGCATTGACTTACTTTAGCCCATCCCTCATTAAAACACAGGCTGAATTTCTCATAAGTCTGGTCAGAGCACATTCTCCGACTCTATGTCTCCATCCCCCTGCGCCTGCAGTTTTTTTAGATGGTGCTCAAAGGCCAAATTATGGGAATTTTCAAACTCATTGTTCCCCATTAAAATGCTAATTCTGCCTGTGATTCCTATTGTTTAATCCCTTGAGTGCTTTAGGACATGCAAGACAGAGTGTACATTCTCTGAAAGAGTGCTCACCCTGTATGTTTCTCTGTCCCATTGTCAACAGCGGGCCAGGACAAATGGTGCGGCTTGGCAAGGGGACAAGATGCTTTACCAAGGTGCAGCAAACAAGCTGTACGCACAGTTGTTACACCGATTGTGCTTCTGGTGTTACATGTGATGTACCTTTTCTATTCTCTTCCACACAGGCTTTTATAATGCCCTCATCACCATAGTGCCTGAGTGCTTTCTAATAGTGCATTAACAAAACCAGCTAACATCTGTCACCTCCTTTCATCCTGCCCCCAGGGAGAGGAGCCTGGGTAGAGAAAAACCTTTGGTAGAGAGGTATTTTTTTTTATGGGAACAAGATAGGGAAGGAGGATTGCTTTTAAAGGGTTTATTAGTGTATATGTTGTTGTAAATTTATATGGGGCAGTGGGGGGAATGGTCAAAGAGGTGTACTTGGAGCAGAAAGTGATGAAGGGGTACAGTGGTTCACAGACTCTGGGGAATTTCACTCAAGGGGGTTGGTGTGCTTTTCTGGAAAGCTTTGCTCTGATCAACATTGTGCCAGAGGCCTGAAGGTGCCAACCACAGTCCCAGTATATCGAATTATTGTTTACATATCATAAGCCAAGGCTGGGGATGTCTATGAGTGAGAAAGACCAAGATTTTGAATCTGACACCCAAAATTCTACCAGAGCACAGCACCGACAGCACCAAGCTGACCCTGTGTGGGTAACTACTGTTAGATGACATAATTGTGCTTTTCCATTGGTTTTGGTCTAACTTTTGTAGACCTTAAGACAGGTGAGACAAGACACTGACTTTTGCTTCCAAAGGAAAATGAAGATTTGAAACTTTCACCTAGAAACTGGGACCCTTCCACTTACCATAAACAGGAAAGAACTTCATTTGCCACCTATGCACATGCCTGGTAGAAAGAAAGATGCCTTCCTCACAAGAAATAAGAGGAAAGGAGTGACAGACAGATGATGAATTAAAATCTTCATGACTGAACTACTTTCTGCAGGTATGTGTATTCTCATTTTCATTCTGATACCTGGCACTGCAGAAGACGTCTTTGTTTCACTTTGTAACATTTTGCCAAAATAGGACTAGTGTTGTTTACAGCCATGATGACCTAAGGATACAAGTGAGGAAAAGGAGAGGACATATCATTTATTGTCAGCTAATATACTGGGAAAAACATTATGCTCTTGGATTTGGCATTAAGGGATACCAAGTCCAAAAGCATCTCCATTTTATCCAACTTGATCAGTTTGTCTAAGAAAATATGTACTTTCTTCTGACATACTGCCACTAACCTCTTCTACATTTTTTGTGACTATATCTGGTTTTTGAGGTTCCTGTTAAATGACTGATGGTTCTTCTTGCTTCTCTGACTTCAGTCATTCCTTTTTACTTGCTGGACCATTTGGTTTCTATTCCATAATAAAATTATCATACATACCTGGCAGACATTGCCTGAGAAGACTCTGCAATGCTGAGTATATGCTATCTAGCTAGTTTTAAAGTGTACTTTGACAATCCTGAATGGCTTGTTCTGTCTTTATAGTCTGGTTTATATTAATTCATTCTGATTATTGCTACCTTAATTTAACACTTGGGAACTTTGGCAATTTCCACCAGTGTTCCAGCTAAAATTACCACCAGAATTGTTTTGGTTGGGTATTTTTTTCTGAACTTTTCATCATGGATTGAATAGACATTACCTATGGTTACCATGGCAAGGTATGAATCTTCAAAGCTAGATGAAGGGTACTAAGTAAACAATTATTAATAAAACTTTGCCTTGAGTCACATAGCAAGAACTGATTCAGACATAGCCCTGTGGTGGGCCTGTATTAGCAGTACACCATGATGCCTTCCCTCCTTGTATTAGCTGTGCCTGCCAGCAAATGGAATTTTACAACACAGATTTTCCCCTCTCCTTTTCTTCCTCCTCTAGCACCATGCAGCAGACAAACAGGCAAACAGTCCAGATTAAAGTTCATGAGAGCCATCTCAAGTACAAATAAAAGGGTTTCCACTCCCTTTCAAGGGGACATGGCCCATGTCATAGTCTTGGTCCTGGAGAAGTCTGTCTTGAAAAGAAATGGAGAATGTTAAATTTAGAGAACAGAACTACCTGCTTATAGGAAAGTAGGTAGATAATAGAATTGTGTTTTCTTACCTGTAGATCTTAGGTTTTAACCTCAAAGAGTCTTGCAATTGGATTGCATTGTTCTGTGGAAGTGTGCACTCTTTTTCTGTGACTTTGTAGTATTTATCCATACAAGCACCCCTTTATCAGCTGTGCCTATTGTATAAACCATACATGTCATCCAGCATCAGGTAACTAACACTAAGGTAATCAGTCTACCATTTCACAATGAAAGATATCCTCTTCTTAAGTCCATCAGGAAGAAAGGCAAGATACTTAATTAGCATAGTAAGGTCTAGGTACTAGTCTGCTTTCTCTGGGCTTAGGTCAGCCTACTGAAAGTCTGTTTGCTTTTTATCAGTATGTTTCAAAAGCAAGTATAAAAAAGCCAGAAGATCATGTTTAGTAGGAAATATTATATACATTTTATTATGCTACCAAAGGCATTAACATTTGTAAAGTTGTTGTATGCTAAAACAAAATGCCACCCCTGAAGGACAAAAAATACACAGTGTTAAACCATCAACATTTTTGTTGTGTCATATGTTTTATTTTAATAATTATCATTCCTCTCTTATTTGTTCCAGTTAGGGCACGGTAACAAATCTGTTAGAGGAAAAACATCACATCATCACACCATAGTTGTGTCTTCAATACATATACTTAGTGAGAGAGGATCTGGCTTTTAACATAAATGTACCGTGTACGTAAGAATGTGTTATAACTTGAATACATATAGTAGACATTGTCCAAGTAAATCTCTATTCTATTCAATAAGCACTATACTGTTTTCACAAACCAGTGGATTCACAACATATTGTGAATCTTTATTATTTTCAGTGACTGCATCCCTTGAGTACAATAGTTTGTAGTGTCACAGAAAACAGTCATGTGACTGTAACGTTCATGAGGAGGAATTAAAAAAAATAATTAAACCCAAGTTTACTTACACATCTTTTATTGGTTAATTCTCTCAGGCCACCTGTTCTGTAGCTGCATGAAATCAAGCAGCTGTGAACCCAGTGAACTCCAGGAAAGTGCATGAGTCTAATATTACAGATCAGAAGCCAGGATGTGACCTAACTTTGGTTTCAGAAACAAAACAAATAAAACCCAAAGTGGTGTTTGCCTGACATTTTTAGTGGCCTGAAAATCTGCGGTATCATGTTGCACCTAATTTGGTGCAACTGCAAACTGCTGCTGAAAGCAAGTCCTGCTCCTGCCTTTCCCTCCCAGCCAGCCCTCTGCCAGCGGTGGGGCACCTCCAGCTCCCTGGCAGAGGACCTAGGGCTCTGTCTCCCTTTGCCTGTCTGGTTTGGTGGGTTTGCTTTCTGTTGAGCCAGCTGATTAATCCAGCTCACCTCGCAGCTGCACAACCATTAGGTCTGCTAGAGGAAATGCAGAGGGAACACATAGCCAGGTACAAGCAGATTGATGGGGGACATTAGCCCTTTCATTAGCATTTCCCCATTAAGTGGGGAGGGTTTAGCATGAAAATAGACGCAAAGAAAAAGCAACACTTTTTTCCCCTGGTGTTTCAATAGTTTCCATTAAACACTAACATATTCCCACACTCACTAAAGTCAAAATAAAACAGTTTGTCCTGATCATGGGGGTGAATGACATTTGATTAATTTTTGAGTGTGAATGATAGAAAAAGGTGAAGATTTTTTTGAGAGTGCAACAGTATGTATAAAATATTATGCATGTGTCGAAACAGAGTGAGATTTACCATGCACTTCGGTTCAATCTCACAGCTTGGTTAATTGATTTGGATGCTGCTTTTAAAATCTTTTCCCATTTTAAGCTAAAGGCTGAACATTTGAGTCCCTCAGCATTGACCTCATTCACACATTTTTATGAACTAACCACTCGGATAGCTAGGAGCAAAGGACGTGGTCCTGTACTCCTTATCTGAGCTGAGCAGGTCATTTAAAAGAAGAGAGAGTCCTCTAGCGGAGAATTCTGAGTTTTACTCTTAATGTAACACTAAAGGGATTTGACTTTTAATTGGTTTTGTAATGCGAAAATACTTCAGTTTACACGCAGGTACTGAAAGTACAGTCAGTATTTTAAATCCTCCGAGTTCATGCTCGTTGTCAGCTGCTTTGACAAAGTTTTTGGCACTTTTTACTCATGCCTTTTTTTCTTTTTTTTTTTTTTTTAAGGAGATTACAGCTATTTAGGAATGAACAAATATACACATGATTCAGTAATCTTATTCTTCTGCTATTAAAAAAAGTGTCATCTGATCAAGAAGGAGCAGGAATCACTTGTTTTATGTGACTCTCCTAACAATGTGAATGATCAAATTGAGCATTTGCAAATTTCTCACTCTTGCAACTAATAAATGTGCTTCCAGTAACGAGAATCGTTTCACAAATAATGTACCAGTAGCAGAAAGCTAAATTAGCAATGAATATCAATCACAATGAGGCACTCGACCAGCTCATGATGTGACACAACTTGAAGGGACACAATGTACTTTGAAAGGGCACTGATGTAATAGGATGAGACACAGTGACCTTTGTATGGTTGCCTTATTTGCTGCACAGGCAGCAATCAAGCAACTTTAACCAGCCCTGAGATTTTGTTCCTGACCTCTCCTGAACATTTTTCATTTAATAACGTGTCAGTGGCTTCTACATTCTCCCTTCCTGTTTGGACTGCACAGAGATGGAGAAAAGAGAGATCAAGACAGATGGCAAAAGCCTGATATAGTAGAGGAAGGCTCTCCCCCTGTGAAAGCCCTCTGTGACTTACAGGGTTCAGGAGACAGAACTTGTGCTTGTGTCAATAAAAGGAGCCAAAGCCGGTCAGTTCAACTACTCCCTTATTTTTCTCTGACATATTCCATCAGTCTTCTAGCGATCTCACACCTGATGGGGAATTTCCTGTGCAGCACGCAGCCTTTATTGTGCCAGACGTACTGCCAACTCTTGCAACTTTATCCCAAGCCTGGCAGTTTCTGGAAGTGATCATAGAGACCAGCTGCTAGACCATAAAATTTCAAAAGAATGTAGCTTTTATTTAAGGAAAAATAAGAAAGAAACAAAAATAGGAAAGAAAAAACAAGAAGTCTCTGAATCCAGAGCATAAATGAAAGAATACAGAATGTATTATTCTAAGTACATTTCATACTTTTTAAAGCCCCATGGCACTATTTTGAGGCCTGAACTGTGATTTCCAAATGTCTGGAGATGGTAGTTCTGTCCCTGTGAAAATTTCTCATGTGGAGACTTTATTCTCCACCACACAGCTCTGGCCACTTCTGAGTTACAGGGCACGAACCGAATTTGGCAGGCAGCAAGATCTGTCTGTGTGCGTCAATCACACTTACTAAAATGTCTCTCCTTATTCATAACATTCAAATGCTTTGTGAGTAAACTAAGACTCAATTGCAGCATGGAGGATGTTTTAGTGGCTGGAAGGCACAGTTTGGTTAGAAAAATGGAGTAGGAAGATGTAATCTCCACAGCACCCTCTTTTCTTCCTCGCCTCAAATGCTGAAGTACTAGGAGACATAACCTTCAACAGTATTCCTACATGTTTGCTTTCTAGTATTATACCTGTGCCATCTCCCCTTTCATTTCCTTGCAGGCTAGCTATTTGTAATTGCTCATCTGAGCAGAAATATCTGAAAACCTGAAAATGCAAAGACAAAATAAGTGTAAACCAGAATTTTTCTACTAAAGATGAAGATGAATAAATAACATCAAAGATAAAACCATGAAGTTATAAATACAATCTTCACATGATTTTTCTTCAGCTATATTCCTAATATTTTGCATTCTTTTTTTCTTATATTCTAGCAGATGGCATTTCTGGGTGGGTGTGCAGAGACACAGGACTCTGGCAGTAACCTGTGTTCAGTCTCATTTGTTGTCATGAAAATTCTCATTAGTGTTAAATTCATCCAATGAGAAAATGGAAACCTATCTTAAATTACATGAGTCTTCTCAAATAAATTTTTAGTTGGCAACAAAGTGCACTACCATCCCCATGGCTACTCACTGAGTTTTCAACTCATTAGTTTTCTGTCCCTCAAGCATTTCCAAAAATACTGTCTTTACTCTAGCAGGCTTCATCTCGCCATGCAAAGTAGGAATAAGAGCAATTCTTCACTGCCTCATCATCAGCTTAATCCACTAAGCTTATGTCCAGCTTAATACTTCATTAGGAATGGAAGGTATAGTTAACTTATGTGGGCAGGGAGGAAAAAAAATCTCAAATGCTTTGAATAAATTGTAGAAAATGTATCTTGAATTTTTTGAAGCCTAGTGAAGAGTAATTGTGCTGTGCTTTTAAGAGACTTTGAGAGCTTTCCCATGGATTCTCTGAAGCCTTGACCACTAAAATAAAGTAAATTAGATTACAGCATGAAGTGAAGCCTGCATTTGGTGCTTTGGGACTGCTTGTTACATGGTGCCAGAGGTTTCAACAAGAGTGGGCAAGCTGTGAATCCAGTGTTGGCACAAAAAGCATTAGAAGCACAGCGGACAGAGTCATTCAGAGACAGCAAAGTTGATTTCTGGTCTCTTTTTCAGCTTCTTAGAAAGGTTTTCCCTAGGTGAATGATAACCACTATCTCAGCTTTGACTGCTGGTGCCCTAGAAGTACAGAGGTAACCAATCGAGAAACCATTCCCTCGCATTCTGTTTTCACCCGTTGGATTGCTCTCACCATCATCTCCTGGAATGACAGCTTTTCTACAAACACTCCTAGACTGAGGCCTAGAAAGGGAAAAATCGATCTTCAGTATGAAGGAGAACTGGTTTTAGGACTGAGCTTCAGTGGTAGATTTGCTAATGACGACACCTGTGTGCCTCTCATCACTCCTATCACAGTCCACTTTCTCCTCAAAAAACAGGGCAGGCTAGTGTTACCATTACCTTCTTTACCTTGACTTTTGCAGATCCTTTAAGTAGTTGATCTAGTATTGAAGAGTTAATAAAACCTTATTTATCCCAATAGACCCAAACTCAGAAAAAAACATAAAGTGTATAAAATTTCACACATATTAATGTAATTATTAAAACTATGTAGTGCTTTATATCACAGCATTTGCAAATAGTCTAGTGATGAAGGTTAGCTTACTAGTAAAGCAGAATTCCTAAGTAACATATATCACCGCTTTATTCAGATTGCCCGTTTGACCATGCTAAACAGCATCTTTCCTTGATACTTGCAGCCTATAATTATATCTCTATGAAAGTAATTTTTGGTCAGACGTATGTTTTAGTTGGGTTTAATCTTCGTAAGACAGTTCTAGTTCAGTTGCTCAGAGTAAGTGCAAAAATTATTGAAGGGTTTGAACACATGCTTCCATAATTTGTGCTGGGAGGACTTGCTTTCTGGGGTGTCCCATCCAGTAATTTATGTGCTTCTAAAGCAAAGCTGGATTATTCCAAATTATTGTAGGTAGAACTGGGAGTAATAAGGAAGATCGTCCCATGCCAGGTCTTATGCTCTTGACTTGCAGCCACCACTGAGAGGACTTATAAAGGTTATAGTTACAGGAAATTTTCCTCTAGGTTTTAAAAGAAAGCAGCATGAGTTTTTTGCAAAGGAGTCAGTCAAATTTGTCTGGCCTGAAGCATCAGATCACTGATGCTGACTACCTTCATGCTCATTCTTTGCTCTTGTTAGTCTGACTGTTCATAAACATTTATAATTTATTTTTTTATAGTGAGACTGGGAAAGAAAATGCTTTTCTTTTGGTTGTTTTCTCATTAAACTGCATTCCAGTCTTCATATACAACAGGCTCCTGACATAATACAGTAGTATTATTAACAAATAATGCAGTTTGGCCAAGATGAAGTATATACAATGAGAAAAAAAATTCATGCATCAGACAATTCTGACAGATTGTCAGATCATCATGTACATCAACCACTTGCAATACGTAAAGAAAATCAGTGCCTTAGGAATGGTTTTCTGAAGATGCCTCATCAATAGTTTGATTACTCAATTATTTCGTAAAAAAAAAACAGAATCACAATGGTCTAAGATCATTTGCTGACAGATGAAGCAAACCCAAAGTTCAGTCTCTGGCAACAAATGAGGAAATGCATCCTGTCCCATCCATCTGTCCCCCTTCCTGTGTCGTTTCCCCCCCCCCGCCCCAGCTGATGGAGATCAAATTTCTGCAATCAAACTCTTCCACCTTTTTTTTTTTCTTTAGTTATAGGGATGCAGAAAACTTCAATGGTATGAGGGCTTTGGGCAACATATAAATGCTTTGTCTTAAAAGAAA
This sequence comes from Elanus axillaris, assembly GCA_026212715.1. Classification (NCBI taxonomy): domain Eukaryota; kingdom Metazoa; phylum Chordata; class Aves; order Accipitriformes; family Accipitridae; genus Elanus; species Elanus axillaris. The sequence continues at coordinate 22,702,420 of JANZLQ010000031.1, forward strand.
ACCTTAAAGAAACGCATAGGTAAGGAATCTGGGCTTGAAAAGTGTCACTGCAAAATGTCATCGGTCCTAAAGGTTATGAGATAGAAACTACAGGAGGTGAGTGGTTTGCAAAGCAAATAATCTCAGACGATCCCTTAATGCAGTCAGTGTACAAGGGAACTTTTAATCAGTTCAAAGTTGGCTCAGTATTTTTATATAAATAGCTCATTTTAACTTCCAGCTAGCTGAGTGCTCCTGCTGCTGGGCACTGAAGGAATCTCACCAAGGGCACAGATACTGAGAACTGTGTTAAGGTAACTTTGAATGATTTAATGTCTGTACAAGAGAAGTTAATTTATCATGTGAGAATGAATTCAGAAAATAACTTCTTATTTCTGCTAATAAAATATCTTCTTGCTAGAAACCTAGTCTAGGTTTTTCATGCAGGCAGCAATTTTTATTAATCTCTACCATTTGACTGACATACATTTCAATTTTCAGATGATTTTTTTTTACAGTGCTGGAACAGTATATTAGCTGAAAAATACACTCTGGAATGTATGTGTAGAGTATGCATCCATTATGCAGCAGCATCAAGGTAGAATTAGACTGCACTTTGAGACAAGATATAGTATCTGTCACTCCTGTGAATGAGCCTTGATTAAATTAAATTCCCTACAGGGACAAAAGTTCAAAAGTTCCTGGTTTAATAAAACATATGGCAGAAAATGTGGGAAATAGTCAAGTATGTGAAGCTTTAGCACTGTAAGTGGTTCTATTTCTCAAGTATGTGCATTTTCTCTGTACACAGCTATTCCTTGTCAAAATACTTTTTTCTTAAATAACTCGCTGTTTGCACTGTTCACACAGTGTGTGTGAAATATCCCACAGTGGGCATAGGTATAGCTCTGTGTATGCTTTGAAAGCAGAACAGAAATTCCAAGAGAACATACTGCAAACTAGAAACTCTGGGATCGTTCATTTAATTAAAAAAAAAATATATAAAACCTATATATTATTCATTTTGCTATTCAGCTTGACATGTTATAACTGCATTCACATTTTCAGCCTTTAGAGAGTTCTTCCATCCTCTCTTAAATCTTTAATAGATAATGTTTGGAAGAAAAGCTGAACAACTGGTAGCTTGGGAAGATGATGGGAGGCAATTATCAGCTTTTAGCCTATGATTTTTGTATGAGCATTTAATAGTGTCAAGCAAATAAAAAACCAGTTGGTTCCAGAATATATGAAAAACATGGAGGATGACCTACTGCTCAGAGATAGTACTGACAATTCTCATTCTACAATAGCTGGATGCATAAACTGAAGGAGGTAACAGAGGTCTGGGTTTTCAACTGTCATCTCACCTGAAACTGCGGCCAACTGTAGTGCACGTTGTTACACTTTTCCTGATTTTCCCATACTGAAGACCCAAATTGTTTGGTATTGCCTTCTGGGAAAAAAGTAATCTTTATACAATTGTTTTGATAAAAGAAATAGCACTGCAAGCAATGCACAGTTCTCACAGACTGCTTTCTGAACATGTTCATATATCTGAATTTAGAGTGAAGTGGTTCAAGCAAAAAAAAAAAGACAGTTTATTTCTCATTCTTGCCAAGAGACAAAAAACCCCTACCCCAGAACAATAAAAACAACAAAGAAGCAATATGCTTCCACAGGCTTGTATTGAGACAGAACACCACCAAACACAAAAACTGAGTGGATGATTTTATACACCATTTTAATGTACATTTTCACAATTTTTTTTTTTGCTTTCCATAAGCACAAGAGTGCAACTTCAAAGGAAAGGATAAAAACAGCTGATGCACCTTCCACAGAAAAGAAGCATGTACCTGACCACCATGACCACTGATGCTGTCAGCATCAGGTCTTACCTGCCCTGAGCAGCCTCACCTGGGACCCCCCCGACTTCCCTTGCCCCAGTTCTCTGACAGGGCTTCCCAGATGGACCTCAGGTTCATGTTGTCACCCGGTCTCCAACTGCGTCTTCAGCCTCGTCTCCTGTCTCCTCTTGTGCTGCCCCTGGATGGCCCTGGCCCTGGTTCATGCCCTCTCTTGTGTCAAGGGCTGCTGGCAGACGCTGTTACCAGCCCCTGGCGCTGCCGGCTCCGCTTAGGTGCTGCATGCGAGGCTGCGCCCTGGCTGGTGAGGGCATCGCCTGTGCTGGAGCCACCCTTGGCTCCTGGCTCATCCTCCCTTGGGGAGCAGCCCCACTGTCACTGTTCCCTGACAAACAGGACAAAAGTTTCATGAAATTGCAACGAGGTAAGTTTAGGACAGCCATTAAGAAAACTTTCCAGCTGTAACCTGCTCTTAACGTCCCTTCAACTCCTAATTTCCATGAACCTGTGGGATGCCTGCAACAGCCAATGTTTGAAGTTAAATTCACTGGTTATAAAGCTAGGACTTTTTTTTTTTTTTCTCCTGTGTGGCTCCAGGGTATATTTGCGTGGTTCTTCACAATTACAGCTGACACCTCCTCTTCAAATCTCAGTAGAATTGTTGCTCTGTGATAGAACTGTAACTGACCTTATAATAAAATTTCAGTTAGATGTCAGCCTTGGCACCAGTGGCAGTTCCACTAACCCAGCAGCTTCCCTTCAGCTTTTCTCTGGCAGAAGGACAACTGGATCTGCAGAAAATCTGCTTTTGATACCACTAAGTGCGTCTTGAGTCTTTTCTATCTGCCACTAAGGTATTATTCTGACCATCTTCAGAAAAAGTAGACTAGATAAACCCATGTGGGATTCTTAAAATATCTGTAACATTCCAGAGCAACAGATTTTGCTATTTTGCAAAATACCACTGCAACCTTTCCTGTACAATACATTTTGTATGAGGCATGAATAAATTCTCTTGGTACTGAGATGTCCAGCTGGGGTGTCTCAGGCCACAGCTTGTGTGACACAGTACTGTGGCATCAACATGATGGCTGCCTCCAGACAAACATGTTAAATTAAAATAATCATGAGTGCAAACTGGAAAAATAAATGAGTTAGCTTTGTATTTGCAATGGAAATCAACCAGGGCACACAAGAGCTTTTGCTTTGATGTTCTAACATATTTGTGTAATGGCTGTTTTGATGTTTGCCTGAGAAGTGCCTCCAGATTCTTCCAGTCATGTATTAGGAAGGTGAATGCAAAGTGTAACAGCTGCTTCTTTCTTTCTTCTCCCTCACTTGACTGTGAAGTCTTTCATCATGTATTAACACAAGGACGGTGACCCAAAAGATACATTACTTCAATTAAAGAAGTCAGGTACAGGCAATATGATGGAGTAGAAGATAAGGACTACGGGTATGGTCAGAGGAACTATCTTGGTTACAGCGAAGCTGAATTGGTATTTTGTTGACACCATCTCCCCCAACACACAAAGCTGCTTGTTCTCACCTTGATCTGCTGCCTCTGCCAGAGATCCCTGCCACTGGGTTTGTGTTTTGTTTGTTTGTTTCATTTTGAATAGGCTGAGTTCTGTAGGCTCTAAATCAGTTCTGAGAAATTACCCAACTCAAATCCCTCTTTACATTTATGGCACCCTTATCAGGTGTCTTTTTCTCAAATGACTGAAAGTACTGATTACATCAGTTTTAGGACACTGCAAAAAAATGTGAACTCTACTATCAGTTTGGGTTTTTTTCCCAACCAGGAAGTTGAATCAGACTGTTGTTAAATGAAGATTTTTATGAAGTTACTTTAGATTATGTTTATTATCAGGAATTTGATAGCTCCTGGTTTAGCCTCTCCACTGTCTAGTGACATGCTTTTATACTTGTCAAGAAAAATCCTTCTCATTTAAAAAAATATCTGAAGAACTAACCCATCTCTAATTATTACAGTTCTATGCTCTTCATCCTACTGCCTGCCTTCCATGTCTTGTTTGATCAGTTTTTCTGTAGCATTCATAAATAATTGAAACTGTTGATGGTTTTCCTTAAAGTATGACATCTGTCAAAGAGCTTAAGAGAACAGCAAAGATAAAATAGCATAGTATAGTTTCTTATCCAGAGGAGAAATAAAAAATTCCAATTCCTGAAGATGCATGCCCCCTAGGATAAATTTTTCATTACTGTTACCTTCTATTTTTTGTCTGCCTTCCTTTCTGTGTTTTTCAGGTCCTTTTAAACAGTATTCAGGCTAGATCATTCCTGTTTATAAGCAAGGCAACACTTGGATTCTCCAGCACATTTTGTATTTTGGCATTCGTAGAAATACAAAGTGCTGGAAGGGCTTCTTGCTAAATTTTTGCCACTAAACTGAAAGGAAGAAAGAGGTGATCTTCTAGCCTATTTTCCTGTCAAAGTAGAAAACTTGCTCTTGTAAGGTATGACTTTGGGCTTCATAAAAATGGGCATGATGCTTTTAAGCTTCCAAAGGAGGACACTTCTTTACCATATAGATGCACAAATCCGTAGGCTCACTTTCCATTTCATCACGTGAATACCCTGCTATTGCCCTATAGTTTGGGTACAGGTTTTTTTTCAGAACAATGTATAAATATTTCTAGCTTGGCCTTTGAAGACAGTCTACTTACTAGATGGTGTTGCTTCTTTCCTTAGTTATGATTATACCGAACTAGATCCTTTCTTGTGACTAACTGTATGTCTGAAAATGAGGAGCTAATCTGTGTTAGTCCCAACAGGAGTTACACTGGCTGGTAAGTTTCGTCACACAATTCCAGGTACCGCACGCTAAGGAAGGAGGACAAGAGTTACGAGATGAGTATGCTCAGCAAACTCATGGTAGTCTTAGATTAGCCATGAAAATTTAATCTGGTCAGTCAAACACTTTTTGAGAAGACCACCAGCTTGGTTGGGAAAAGAACTGCTCATGAAACAGTCTTCTGCAATGCGTTTGTCTCACACCTATACTATTATGGTTTGACTTTCAAAAATATATCACTGTCAGAATGAGTGTAACCTCTAGTAGCTGCTACCATCTCAGGGGAGAAAAGGGTTAAGAAGCTATTGAAGAAGATTGGGCACACCTGCAAGCTGTTTGTAATTCTATGAGTTAGGGATAAAAACCTGAATCCAGGGGGAAGAGGGTATATGTAGATCAATATAAGAGAAGGACCTGGACTTCCTATGCTAAGGCTATGGGTAAGGTTTTATTTAGAAGAAAGGGCCCTCTTCTAGAACTATGTAGGTCTAACATTATGAAAGACAGTCTTTTTTTTCTGGTCAGAAAGCTGAAAATTGACATGCAGTCTAATTGTTCTGTGAGCAGGCAGGCACTCCACTGTCCTAAGAAAGAGATGTGACTCGGGAGGTGATGTGGTGTTTGGTTTTTTTTTTTTTTTTTTGGTGGTTTTTTTTGGTTGGTTTATTTTGTTTTCTCTTTGTTTTCTCACCAGTGGTGAGAGCGCTTGCTGAATGCCATGTCCAATTCTGACATCAGTGCTTCAGAAAAGATGCTGAAAAACTTGGGAATGCCTCAGAGAAAGGCCCTGAGAATGACTGTGGATCTGGGAAGGTCCAAGAAAGAAACAAAAACTGTATCAGTGAGTACGTGCTGAGCCTGCACAGAGAAAACTTTGCTGAAGATGCATGCAGATAAATTAAACCAAAGTTTTGTTTTGCTTGCCCGTATAAGAAGAACAGCAACTTATTCAGGATTCCCCATACCAAGCAGAAATGCAGTCTTTCAGTTACCTCAAATGGAAACTGTGGATTTCTGAGGAAATAGCTGGGGCGAGACCCAGAGGGGTGTGCTCTTCAGAGGATCAAAAGCCAGGGATGCACTGTAGCCATTGCAGGGTGGCTCAGGGTAGCTCATGCAGGTTGCTGATGGGGTACAACAGGTCACCCAGAGCTTACCTTTGTGCTGCAGCAATGCTGACAGCAGGACTCTTGCTCCTAAGACGTAGCACCAGGGCCATGCCTGGGTGGGAGTGTAGTGGGCAACCCTAGACTGCTACAGCCACAAGAAAAGGCTTCAGCTCTGTCTTCCTTGCCCAGCTACTGGCAATGCTTGTCCCCAGTTGCTGGGCTGGCCAGAAGCTGCAGCGCCACAGGAGGGACCTTGGTAACGGCAGGGCACGGGCTGAGCTGTTGCTCTCCTTCCCTTCGGGTTCAGGACGTTTTCACCTGAAACAAGCTGATAATCTGTCACGTTTGCCCTTACGATCTGTAAGGCTGGCTGTAAATCTGTGCGTCTTATTTGACTTATGAAAGCCTTAAATCTGTAGAAGGAAAGTATTTCCTTCACCTCTGCAATAGGTGGATTGACCTAATGGAATTAACTATATTTGGTGCTCAAGGGTCTCCATTTCCTGGAAGACGTTAAGGTGGGCAACCGGCAGGTGAACGCTTCCCAAAAAAGCCCAACCCCGTGCTCGGTTGAACCAGCAGTGACTGTCCTGCTCGAGTCTTCAATGGTACCGGCCTGAGTGGAAGCATAAAGGTACCAACGCAACCAGCCACTTAATGTCGTCCTCCCCCTGCCCCGCAAAACCGGCTCAACTCGACTGTCCTGCATTTCCTCTAACTGCGCTTTCCTAGAAACGGCCTTTTCCCGTGGCCGTACCCGGGAACAGCCAGGGCCGGGCCCTACCCTCCGCCGCAGGCCGGCTCGGGGAGGCTGCGGCCGGGCGGGACGCCGGGTCCGGGCGCGGAGCGGGGTGTCTCGGGCGGGACGGAGCAGGCGGAGGGCGCTGCGGACGCCCTTCCCTCAGCCGAGCGCGCCCCGTGGCGCTGCCGTTACCGCGCAGCGGCTACAAGCGCGGCCGCTGACCGCCCGGCAGAGGGCAGCGGCCCGCCTCCGAAGCGCGGCGGGCCGGGCCCCGCGGCTGCCAGCGCCACC
>JANZLQ010000031.1:22711991-22732453 GCA_026212715.1 Elanus axillaris
TTTAAGAATTAACATAGAATGTACTTTTATATAATCTAATATATGATGACGAGAATTGTACTGTGCCTGTGTTAAAGACATTTGCATAACTAATGAATATGTATAACAGGTGTGTATTTAACCTGCACAGTTAGACTAGCCAGGTGCACACGCCAGGTGGAGCGATCCCCCGTGTGCCCAGTGCTGCAATAAAGGGGTGCCTGCTTCTTAACTTCTCATTGCTGTTAAGGAGTTTTATTCCAGATTTCGGCAACAATATGATTTTGATGGCTTATATAAAATTCTAGCCCCTTATTGCTGACCACAAATGTGAATTCAGAAGATAATTTTAAAATCAGTTCTCCTGTGATGAAGGAAGTCTTCTCAGATGTTAGATGGAGCCTGACTGATTAAGAAAGTGTTTTCAGGCTCTGATAGAAGATCAGAGGTTATTCTTGATTCGCAACTTAAGAAGAAATTATTGATGATGTAAAGAGTTCCTTTGATTATTTAAATATGACATGAATATTAAAACCTTTTACAGGTAAGGACATGTTGATATGAAAGTGGCACAGGGACGAAAAAGTCATTACACTTTTCCTTTTTTAGTGTTTCTTCTTCACATTGTCTCAGCAAATCAAATTAGAGGGACTCCAGCATTCTTATTAAATTCACTGGTTGGGAGCTGAAAAACATTAATAAGTGCTGGCATTTGCTGTTTAAAATATGGCAAGAAGCAAAGATGTGTAAGACACCGGTGAAGAGAAAATTTAGGCCTGGTACCTTCAAGCTCACCTTTTTATATATTCTATATTACGTGTCATTCCTAGTCCTTCTTCATGTTCTTATTGTCACCTGCAGAAGAGAAGGAGACACATACAGCACAGGCAGAGTAGAATAAATAATAAAAGGAATGAAACTGAAATGTAGGGGGAGGCAGCGTCATAATGAGATTTTATATAATGTTCTTTATCTTGAGTACTTCTTAAAGCTGAAGTTAACAGTAACTGTAAACTAGCAGCTCTTTCCTTCACTAGCACTGTCAGTTGTTAGCCAGAGTATGGCATAAAAAAAAAAATCTGTCACTGAGACCCTATGAGTGTATTAAGTACTGCGGGTAATGTTAGTAAGAGGTTAGTCATACCATACTCTCTCACATGATGTAATTAATACAGAGAAAATTACTACGAAATCTAACACCAGTCAGAGTGTAGTAATTGTGGAATTGTCCCAGATCTCAAAGAATGTGTGAGTGGATGGTGTTAATAGCCTGATTATGTAGCAGCAAGGGTTTAAATATAGATTTTGAGGCATATAATTTGATTCCTCAAGGGGCAACTAATTTGACAGCAGGTACCTCATAGTGGAAGCCGACTTTCTGAAGAGCTGTGAAACTGGCCAGGATTTATTTCAGGGAGCATGAGACATGTTGGATGCTGCAAGTATTCACGTCTGATCTGCAGTACTCCAAGAGCATTTCCAGACATCCTGATTCACCAGGATGTCTCTACTCCTGCTCTTGCTTTATTTTAGGGTTTAGCATTTTATGAACAGTTCTACCTTGTTCACACCACTACCGTGTCTACAGCCTATAGCAAGATTTGTATCAGATGTCACAGACTCACTCTTTAGAAGTCTCATTTTATCAGAAATTCATGTTTCAGAGGAATGGCAGGTACTCAGCACTTGCAAAAATCATATCCAAAAACTTCATTGGCCTTATGTGAGGTATGTTAAATGACATATATTACAAGGATAGTAAGCACTAGTTGTGTGCTCGAGTTTTAACTGCACAAGAAAAACTGCAATCATACTGGTACACAGAAGGAATCTCCAAAGATTATTCTTAAAAAGTTTTATGCTTCTTAAAATTTTCTTTTCCAGTTATTGATAATGTCTGATTTGGAAGGTTATCATTTTTTTATAACACAATTTGTGTTCAATAGCACTGTCCCAATTCTTGCCAGAGATTGTTGGAGTACAGTTGTGCCTAATGCTATAGAAACACAACGTGACAATTATTCTTTCAGAGAAAGTTCAGATTTATTTGGGCTGAACAGCTGGAAAAAAAATTTAGATACCCCATGACTTACAAATGGTTCTGAGTTCTCTTAGCTTTAAAAAAAGAGTATCTGATACCTACACAATAAACTAAATTATTCTAACACTGGGAATCAATCAGAAATAATTCAAAAATATACAGAAGCTGTATATATGCAAATATCAAATGAGAAATTTCATAACAATTCCTTCAAAAAATTAATTTGCAACTTGAAAACTGAATAATCTGATTTTCGTGGAACTGTATTTCAAATACGTCTTGATTTGCAGCAATTGATACCTCCTAATTTGAAGGACTTTTTCAAGTCTGGGCTAATCCCCATTTTCTTTTTAAAGTGAGAGAGAATATGTAGGAGTTGTCACTGGGAAGACGCATTACCATATAAAATACTGTTGTTAAAAAAATGTTTAGAAATAATAAATGGGAATTATCAGTACTTGAACTAGCTTTAGTTTAGCCATTGAGGTATCAGAAGTGACAATACAAGAGTTTGATATGGAGTAATTGACTCTCAGTAGGTAAGCTGGTTAACACTCAGTTCCATGATGCCATGGATAGCCTTCTAATATAAACTTCTAATACTTAACCAGCCAGCTTAAAATTATCTTGGCTATCTCTTAACAGTGCTGCACTAGCTGTGTTGTCTTTGTGTTACACGTGCTATGACTTGCTGCTGGCTTAAAAAGGTTTCTGAATCTTCTTTTTTTCTTTCTCACTCATTCCAAAATAATAGTAATACATGGTCATTCATATAGTAAGACGTATTTTTATTTTAGGAGGGTAGAATTTAATTTCTGTAGTCCAAGTCCATCTTGTATAAAATTTCAGTTCCAAGAAGTTAAACCCCCACCTTCCTTTCAGCTGACTGGGAGAGAGATTCAGATGTTTCATCCTTGAGATCACCACCTTGAGCCTCAACACTGAAGATATCTAAAAACAGCAGATGGATTTCTTACTGTACCAGATGAAGTAGAATGAGCTAAGTAGGGTGCCAAGATAGATAACCTGTTTCAAGACATGTCTTTTATGTCAAATGACCCTTAACATTATACTCTAGTAATAGTCATTCCTCAATTATCACTATCGGGAGTTTTACCATACAGCAGTACATAGTGGTTCCTGTTCCACATGCTCAGAAAATAGGTTCAAAAATCAAGGGGAATGTGTTTATAAAAATTTTAAAAACTCTTGCATTTGATGCATTATTCTAAGCTGTATCCTTAAACAAAAAATTTACGAAGGTAAATACTGTCTTTCTCAATTTTAACAGCACAGTTACAGGGGAACTTGTCAACTGATGTGCCGCACCCTCTCCCTTTCTAATTTTGCAAATACATTCATTTTGGGAGAGGCAGGGGACAGAAGAGAAAATGACAAAAGAGAAAAGATGTATCTGCAATATATGACTGCTAGGAAATAAATATATCGCATTGATTCCTCTATATGCCATATTTCAGCAGGAAATTAATGTTTTTCAGGTGGCTACTTTTTTTTCCGGTGTAAAGTGTTAATTAAAAAAGTTGTTGTTGTAAAGACAGTGAAGGCCCAGCCTTGCCCTGCCCTTTGCTCACAAGGGAGTTCATACAGATGGCAGGATTAGACATGCCTGATCTCAAATCTTGTCGTGCGGTGACTCCAAGTCGTAACATCACCACCAACTTCAGAGGGCAATGTGTACGACTAGTGAGTGTCGCTGGCTGACTTTGCCCATGAGAAAGCTGAAGAAGTTATCAGCGTGTCCAGTTCTGTTCTTACTTGTTTCATTGGTATGTGCTTTCTCCACAGTTTTCTGTTAAAACCTTGAATTTTGCTGCAGTGTTTCAGAAAACTGTAACATGTAGTATGTGTTTCATATGAAAATTGTCTAGCTGCTTCTAATTACAATAGCTCCTTGTTCTGCTGCCAAGGAAATAGCATCATCAGCTACCTGGATTATACAGAATATTACAGAATAAAGGCAACAACATAAATACACTGTTATTTTTCCTTCCTTATATCCTGCCTTATGACAGGAATCCCTCCCATGCTAAGTTAATTGGTTAACAATAGACAAAGCTGCTTTCAACAAGTGTCTCACTATAGCTTCTGTGGAGCTATAATAAGGTAGAGCCATGATAGTATTAAAAAAATGTCTTACCATGATAGTTTTGATTTTTTTAATAAACTTTATTTGACTTGTAGCCCCTCCTAAACAGGGATGATACCCTTTCTTGCATACACATAGAATGGGACATCTATGACACCAACAATAAAGAATAGCATAAATAATTTTCTTTAAGTAAGTATTTTGCTAACATCAGCAGAGAAGAATGTTCACTGCAAGAGATACAGTGTCACAACAAAGACTCCAGCAGTGACCAGAGGTTGTAGTTCACTCAGCTGGGGGATTCTGGGTTTCTTGTACCTTTCATTCCTATTAACAGAAGTTTTTGTCATTCAGTGGTTTTGGAAATTATGGAAGGGTGTTTGGCTGAATCTCAAACACTGATATCTCAGAAAACATTTTTAAGCCTTAAAAATTTGCCTACTTTGCCCAAGGAAAATGCCTTGAAGAAAGGGTAAGGATTTCACATTCCCTAGCTTTAGGCAACTGATTTTGGTCACCAAAATTAAGACTTTCATTTCCAAGGACTCCCTCTGTATGTAGCCAACAGAGAGAAGGAGGATCTTCCAGAGGATTTACAGCCAGAAGTGTCTCAGATATTCTGTGCTACCCTTCAGAGGAGGCTTGTGAGAGAGACAAGAAAACTGTCCGATAGATACCCTTGGCAGTATGTGAGGGGTGGACATGCATTGGAGGTCACAGGTTTTCAGTGCTGGAGGCTGGCTGCCAGGTCTGGGGCTCTCCTGACAGGGTGGCATGCACAGACGCAGAGGGAGGTACCATTTTCACCCTCTGTCATGCCCCATCGCCTCCAGAACTGCTGCAGAAAAGGAGATGAGTTAGGACCAGCTTGTGTGCCCAGTACCTGACCTGCGGGCCACCAGTTCAGCCACCTGTTCTTAGGAGTATCAGTCTGTCCTTTCTTTTCCCTTAAAGGTGCTCTCTCATACCTGGCTTTTGTTTTTTTCAAGAATATTGTAGATGAGATATCTGACATTTGGGGGCATGTCTTTTTGCTCATGTTTATGCCAGGCAAATGATATGACATTAAGTTCTGACTAATGCTTTGTTCCACTTGTGGTTGTCAGCTGTGGGTAATAACGTCTGTATTCAGAAAGCACTGACTGTGCCTTTGCACTTGAAGAGTGGTCTCAAGAACATGTGCAAGCACCTCAGGCCCTCTGACCTGCCACGTGCTGTCCCCACAGCTATCCCACAGGCTGACCATGAGGATCCTGGTCAGTTGTATCTATGAGACTGGAGTTGCTCAGGCATTTCAAGTTGTCGGTGCACCTTTACCCATATCTGGGATTATCTTTCTAGCTTCACAGTTTTGGATCTACCCAAAACTGGACTTCAGAGAGGTCACCAACAGACTTCAAAGATAATGTATGCATTTACTGACTGATTTACTTTAGATAATCCTCTGGGTGGGCACTGACGTCCTGCATCTTTGTGCTGGACAGTCTCTGTTAAATAGTCCTGTAACTTGCTGTTCTCTTTTGCACTGTACTGCTATATCCTCTTATTTAGTTAGTATTAAACTTTTACTCAAACAGAATGCTTTAAGTGTCTGGATCTTGAAATTTGTTGCCAGATTCTTTAGTATTCATCCTTCTCATCCAATAAAATTGCTCAGCTCTCCTGCAGCAGTTAAGACATAAAAAACTTCCCTGAATCTGAAACTTTGGTGGTTACAAAAGTCTGAGGGCTACTGGATCTTCTGAGTATAATGGCTATGCTATTTTATTTGCTCTTATCAGTGTTCCTTTTTATTAACAGATAATATGTTTTTTTTCTCATTTAGCCTGCCTGGCAGCCTAATGTTTAAAGTAGGTGAGAATCTGATTTTACTTACAGAACATTTCATTTATTTAAGGCTATTTGAAATGACTTATTTAATGAATGTATCGCAACTCAGCTGATGACCTCATCCTCTTTCTGTGCAATTACAGTTCTGCATCACAAAGAGAGGGCCATATGTATCCAGGGGAAACTGAATCACTTACACAGAAAATAAGTCTGTCAAAACACCACACAAATGCTGTACATGCACCTTTTTTAGCAGAGCTGGGTAAATTGAGAGATTTCCAGTGTCTTCTGAAAATTTAGTGCCTGGACCAAGTCAACAAATGGTCTGCCACTCCTCTAGGTAAAGTACAAGTCCCAAGTCATACAACTAGTCCTTTTAAGGAACAGCGAATATATGTAAATTGGTGATTGTTTTAGAGATCCTTTGTTTGACTCATCTCATGAATTTATTTTATCAATTAAGAAATTTGCTGCATTGAGAACTTCACTGCCATCCTCCTCACAGAGATGGAATCTAATGCGCTAAAGTACAGGCTGACATAAAAAGGGTTTGAAGTTTACAGAGCTAATCAGAGGTGTGCCTGTATTCAAGAGTAGCTCTTACAGGACATTTGGCTTAGCACACGCAGAAGGCCTTCAATACTTCTATTTTGTAATGAGAGCTTTAAAAGCCTCCTCTCATAGGGAGAAGACTTGAAGGGAGGGGAAGAGGCTTTTTCACTTGGTGATTCCTTTCAGTGGTTCACTGCTCTGCAGTGGTTCTCTTAGCTGCTGTGGATTTTAACATTTGCTTGAGCACAGCTGGGCATTTTTTTTTCCCTGGCATTTTTCATTCAGATACAAATAGCTACTAAAGCAATAGTACCAAGAATATTTTTAAAGAAATAACCACTGAAGCCATAAAAAAAGTCTTGAACTAAGGCCTTCCAGAAAGACTGCCATAATTTTTATGCTCCTATTCTGAGTGCACATGAGGCTGTCTAGGAACTGTAAACTTAAGGAAAGAAATAGAAACATATGTGATGAATACAGTAGATGGGATCTTTAATGTAGCTTGTTCAGAGATTCTTTTTGTTAATGCAGCATTATTTCTGTCAAAATTGAAGTGCTTTGAAAAATACGCTAAAATTGATGAAAATCTGTTCAAAGAAGAATTGATAAAGCATTAAAAAAAAAAAAGTCCAAGAAAGAATGTTTTGACCATTTTTAGAAAATCTAAAAATGTGGAATGTTTTATTTAAAACAGTTCAAAGAAATTTGAACTCTGTATGAAATGCCTCGCAACTACAGAACAACAGAATTTATTTAGGTTGAAATGGGTTAAAAATTGGCAGCCTGAAGTTTCCTGTGAAACGGAAAATCCAGTTCCTGGCCAGGTCTGTTCAGTGACAATTTCCTAAATCTGTAAATACTTTTGATTCGGGGAATCATGAATCATGATTCTGTAAATACTTTTGATTTATGGTTTTAAAGAGAGAGAAAATTCTTGAATGTTAACTGACAAATGCAAGTGGATTAAAATCTCCCAAGCTACCTCCTTGCTTTAGCGGGGATTGCTTGAACATTGTGTGGAAACCCTGTTCCACACATTCCTCAGGAAGGTACCTCAGTACTGAAGCTAGTCATGCCCTTCTCTGAAAGCTGGCTGAAGATATTTTCCTAAGCTGTAGATGTTAATGATCTCAGACTAATTATGCTTTTTGTAAAGTATAAGACTCTTAGTTACCTGAAGTGTAGGTTGCTGTTCATTTGCTGGCTACTGACATCTTGTGAGCTCAAGTTTGACCTCTGTATATTTTAAATTGGCATTACCTTTGAAACAAAAAGAACATGTCAGATGAGCTGTTACCACATCTCATATGCCACCGCAGAATGCCTTGGCATAGATCTTGCTGGGAGCTGGACAGTGATGGTGGAAGAAAGCTGGGAAATTGTATTATTATGAACACCTTTGTAAGTGGAAAAAGTGTTGGTGTAGGCAGATGCTATTAGTGTGAAGGAAGCACAGCCCATTCATTAGCTCTCTTTTCTATGTGGGAAATCAAAACATGAAATAAAAAGGACTAGTTGCTGTGCAGTGAGTTGCACCATGCTTTGAATATAACAACCACTGAATATAACAACTATCTAGTGGCCAGATTTCTTTTTTCTGTGGGGATTTTGATCCATTTCCTTTAGAGGCAGATTTTTTGTGTCACATCCATGCATTTCCCATCACTTTGTGATGAAGAAGAAATCCAGTCTGCCAAATTAATTAGCTAGAATCCTCCTATGTAGGAGACCACGTAGGAGTGTGTAGACCTTAGAGGAGTGTTTGTCACCAAATGAACGTGTCTGTGCTAGTTCAAAATGCCCTTCAAGCTACGTCTGAAATATTTCTTTGTTCAAATGAGTTACTCCTTCTGGTGGGTGGAATGAAGAATCTTGTCCTTCATCTTAATTCGTATAAACTAGGTTCATAACAGAGTAACTTAGTCATATAAAGGAATGCAGATATCACCTCCCTTCTACACCATGCAAAGCTGTTGTGAGCCAAGGAGTTGTACAGCTAACAGACTAGTAAAACCAGGCCTATGATGTCTACCAAAACAATCTGGTTGCAAACTCTGCATAGTCAAGTTAAAAATCTAATTTAGCTATTTGTATGCATTCTTAATCGTACATGTACAAATACATATTAAAGTTAGAATTAATTACATCTCTCAACTCAACCATCTAAATAAACAATGCTTTGCTGAACGTAGCTTTTTTTTAATAATTGTCCTCCCATTATATATCAACTGAAGATTCCTATTTTACCTTGGCTTTTGTTTGTGGGAGAGGCACTCTGAAAACAAAATATATCCAGTATTAATTAAACTGTGTATCTAGGAAGGACAGCAGGACAATTCTTCTTTATAGTTTTATAATGAGATTTGTCTGTACATGAAAAAAACTCAGCCATTCAACATTTTTTACTTCAATTTTAGATCTGTCTTTACATCTGTGAGAGAGAGCAACAATTGGCTTCTGTATTTTACAACCTGGTATGTATGAAAAATGAGCTTTTGTGAAACTGAATTTTACAAATACTCAGAAAATGAGAAGAAACAATGCACAGGGAAAAAGGAAATAGGGAACAAAACATGGAGAAGATGATGAAGATTTTTGGCATCTGCTGAAAAGGGAGAGAGAAATGCCTGTGAAATATGAATCTGAACATGAAATTCTTGCTGAATCCTAAAAATCATGTGCAGTATGTTAGATCATAGTTTTCCTTCTCTGTTACATCTCTTGCCCTGTTAATCCCACTACATAGACCACATTTGATATGTTCTCATTGTGCTTATCTTCCTTCCTAATACCCCATATGAGCTGGCAAGCTTGCCATGGCTTCCCTTGAAGCTCACAAAGCTGGGGTATTCATGTTTCGTGCCATGAGCAGTTTGCAGAGAATCACCATCAGTCTCGCTACAGCAGTGTGATACAGCTCTCCCTTGGCACACACATGAGCTAGCATGCATATCGACACCGTGCTGTCCTGAGGCCGTGATGCTGCCTGCAGTTCCTGGGTGCCTCTGTGCTGTGTAAACATGCCCACTGTCTTTAATGGTCTTGGCTGGTGGCTCTGATGCAGAACCACAGAACTCAGAAGACTTCTTTTGCTTTCAGCTGTCTGCTGTAACCATGGAACGGTTTCACCTCCATCCTGGATTCAGCAGAGGGCCACCAAACCTGCAGGTGTTGTGAACTAAATTCTCTGAACTCCATGAACAGGAATTTTCCCACTGAATTATTCTGCTTACAAATGTGAGAAGTCACACTGTGACTTCATACATCACACATGTACCCTGTTATGCATAATACGTGCATTTATTCCTTGAACAAGGTAGTTTGCCCACTCTTTCAGTCCAGGGACGAGGACAGAGACAGCCTGGCAAATTGTGCTGAGGTTGCTCAAGGCAGAACCCCTCCAGCTGTTCCATCTGTCCTGCCCCTGCCGCAGCTGGCCTGGCGGGGTGGAGCACCTGCACGTGTCTCGGCGCAAAGTCTGCTGTCTTAGCACAAACCAGCTTTCATCAGCACTTGAAAAAAAATTGCTGGACTTTGCATCTGAAGCATGTACGCACAGCCCTAGCCAGCTGTTTTTCTGCATGGATGTTTTCCCCTGGCAAACAAGCAGCAACAAATTGTGGAGGGCCTAGAAGCAGAAGAAAGAAATAATTCATGAGTACCCAAAGACTTCCAGACTTTTTTCCATGACATTGAAAAAATGAATCCTTAACCCCATCCTTAACTACCATCAAAGGCTATTACAAACATTCTCAACCAAATGAAAAAAATAGGTGGTATACAAGCACCAAAGATTACAAGTAAATATTTTGCATAACTGCCTGTAATTATGCAAAGTAAATTTAATGGAAGAAGTGGCACCACCTAAACAGCAATATAACGTATGCACACGTTCAGAAAAGACAGTCTTTTCGAACTATTGCCACCCACCTGGAATAGCTTGAGTCTTCTATTACAACTTAATCTATCCTAGTAAAATGAATTCTTTAATGTTGGGAGTGGTTCTCTTGTTTTTCACTGGTAAGTGTATTCTTTCTACTCTACTATGTTGAAACAGTAAAGTGACATTAAAGGAGTAGGTAGAATTACCTCCTGTATGAACACCGTATGTGGCAACATGACAGTAGGTCTGCTGCAGCTTTCCTCATGGCAAGGTAAGAAACCCAAAGTTAGATGGCTCAGGTGTTACCAAAGCTGGTTTATAGCTAGTTTGTTGATTTCTCACTTTGTGTGTGAGACCTGAGCAGGTCTCACAATTACTGCTCAGACCTGAGCAGTAAATTTTGTACTAGCAACAATCCTGATTCTTATTGTTTCCTCCCAGTTACCCTCTTTTCGGTGTTTCCAGATGAGTAGAACTGGTCTTGTGGCATGGGGCTGCAGTGCTTCGCTGCAGACCCAGAGGAAACAGGGCTGTTCCAGCTATGGCAGTTAGTATCTGCTGTCTGCTCCTGTGCCATGATGCATGTTCTTCAAGCGGCCTCTCCCGGGAGCTGGACTGAAGTTACAGCACTGTGGCTGAAAGTGCAACTGCCTTGAAGAACAGGAGGAGGATACAAGTTTATATGGGTTGCAAACACAAAGTTCCCTTATCTAGTTGGTGAAATGAGCCAGCTTCTAACTGCCTGGATTTTGAAAGCTTCCAGAAAGTCCATGAAAGGGGTATCTGTTATTTTGATGCAGTGATAGCTGTGTCAGAACCATAAGGTGTTGCAACTTCCTGAGCAGTAATAATAGATGGGTTGATACCATCTACTTCCTTAGTTTGTGTTTTCCTGCTTTGTCATAAGGGTGTTTGTCTGGCAGGGCTAGAAAAGGGAAGACATAAGTTTTGAAAGATTTGCAACTGTAAGCAGCTGAGGAGGAAATGAGTACTAACTCTTGTCAGAAGCAGACTACTACCCTGCAGGCTCTGCTGTGCAGCGGAGCAGGCTGAGTGACGAGCTGTGGTTTCTCCACTACAGAGAAGGGGGAGTAGTGAGTTTGAAAGGTAACAGTCTCCGTTGGCCTTTAGTAATTCTCCTGGTCATCTATGAAAGTCTTCGGGATGTGTCTTTCGTTAGAGCCACATCATTCACGAATCTAAGTTTAGGTTATGCTAAAAAGTATAGCAGGCTTGAAGAAGAAAATTTGAATGGATCAGAAGAAGCAACATTGATTCTGAGAAAATAAATGCCTTCACCTAGGACCTGTCCAGATGAGTCCTCAAGTCCATGACTGATTGTGCAAAATTAACTCTACAGTCCATACAACCTATTCTTTAAGTATGAGCCCTAGAGCCAGTTTTCCTTCCACTGAACTCCCCTAGTGAAGATCCAAATTGTTGTCATTGCTTGAATTAATAGATACACCCTTTGAATCACAGAACGTTACACAAATTTGTTTAATTTGTGTATTATATTGATCCATGTGTCTTCTCTGTGGAGACCAGAGTCCCATAGAATAGAAAGCAGTTTGAATTCTCTTTTATTACATATCCAAAAGAAAACAAACAACAAAAATCCCACACTATATAAGATATGTTTACCTGAACTTCTCACCTTATTTCAGATACGCGTGGTGGGATGGGGAATTGTGTGTCTCTTGCCCTGTTTCTCTTGCTTTGTCACCATGCGCATGGAACTTGTATTTCCAGTACAGCATTGCGACTTCTCTTTGACAGGCCATGAAGGTGTGTGTTTGTAAAGGCTCAGAGAGTGGTGAAGACACCGTGACGTGGCCACGTCCCAAGCTGCATGCTGCAGAACTTCCACGCCAGTCACCCAGCCTGGTGCAGAGGGCTGGTTGCCCTCATACTGTGTTTCCCTCCCCCCCCCAATAGTGTCTCCTTGCTATTGAGTATGTTCTACAGTTAACATTTTGCCATCTCTTAGTACTGTTTAGCCGTACTATCTCCCAGCCTTGGTTAACAAAAATAGAGCGAGCCCTCAGAATTAATAGCTCTGCCCCCATTTTCTATTGGACCACTAACTAAATGTATGAGACTTCACATCCCTGTAAAGCTGACCAGCTACTGTTAAAAAGCCTTCTTACCTGCCTCTGCCTTCAGGCTTAGATAATCAGTCCCCATCCTGTTCATGGAATGAATTTTATTGTCTTCATTTTGTCCATTTTTATAACAAATACTTTACTTAGATTTTTACCTTTGGAGTTTTTCTTGCTTCGAAGATTCTGTGGATTATTGCGTTAAGCTTGTTTTAAATAGCAAAGTATATGCACGTATAGCATGCCTCAGTAAAACATACATGAACTTCTGTTCACAGCAGCTCTCACTGTCAATTGGTATGCAATGTTTCTGATGTACCTAAGTTCTCCAAAAGCACTGTCTAATTGTCACCATCTCAGTCCTTTCTCCATTTTAAGTCATGGACTGTCCCTTCCTTCCCCCAAATTAACCCTTGATCTAACTGTAGAGCACAGAGTCCTAGCTAGTGTAGTACTCCCCTGTTCTGCATGTTGAGTTTCCTGCCAGCAAAGCTTGCCCCAAGGATGGTTTCCCTTGGTAACGTGTACCAAATGGACAATAGTGTAACAAGTGGAATATGGTTTTGCCAATGCAGTACTAAAGATCATCACTGAAAGTCCCCACCAAGAAGCAAGTGCCACTGGAGATCATTTCTCAAACAGTATGACTAACCCCATTTATCTAATGTGTCACCCTTTAAGTCTTATGTTTCACCCCAGCTGTCCATGTTTTAACATTTAAAGGCTTTGTGTCTGCTGTATCATACTGTAGTAGTGAAGGTCACTAAGCTGACTTTACTATTAAGTGGGTTTCATTTTTATATATCAAACATGATGAGGAAAAGTCACAGTGGTCTGTTGACGAGATCAGCTTTAAATGTTGCACGTATTAAATGACTGCTTTCAGCTGGTCATCTCAGCACAAGCAGGACTGGAAATCTCATTAGAATACAGAAAGTGACGGATTTTGCAGAGCCAGCTGTGCTCTTGGAGCCCAGTGTTGTCTTTCATGTGAATGCACAGAGACTATAGTCACATATTTATTTGGACGTTGCCCTACAGCTTTGTCTAGAGCACCCACTGACAACAGACACACGCTACCCTCAATGCTCCTCTGAGTGGGTTAATAGCAGTAAGGAGGTCTTAAGGTGCCATTTTATATTGATTAAAAACTAACTTTCTCTCTGCTAGGTAACATCCCCAATTTTAATTGTTAAAATGTTAACTTTTTAATCACCCAAATGAACACTGTGCTCAGATAAAACAAGTCAAATTATGGCAGGCGAAGTGGTCTGCAACTGTCAGCGTTATTCTGAAAAATTTAGGTGAAGCAGGCTTGTTGGTTAAAATCATGACAAGAAAAGAAAACAAATATTTCTTTGTTTTCTCAGATGCCTTCTGACTTACAGAACTGCTACAGTTGCAGTCCGTAAGTGTGGTCAAATGCCATGGGTCATTGCAATAACATGAAGAATATGTGATTTTCTGCCAAAAATATATTAGAAAGAATTATTTTCTACATACAGGTAAAAAGTACAAAATGTTACGAGCCTGACCATGCACGTATGTTAGTAGCTTCACATATACTTGAATTTTTACATATTTCTTACAGTCAGTAATAAGATACAAAATAAACTGACACTTATTCAAGAAAATGAGGGATGTGTGGTCCCATAACTGGATATAAGACAGAGAAAACCTCTCAGACAATACAAAATAGGCAAGCATGTGCTTCATTTTGAAGAAATTACTACACCTATACTCAGTAGTTTTGTGTGATCCAGACTGAGAAGTATTAAGTTTAAAAAACCTCTGGGATGAGGTCGTGAAAACTTTATGCTATAAAAATCCTGCAAGATCCTATTAAAGTCCTGAAAGTCTGTTTTGTCCTCTTTTATTTTCTTGGAAAAAAAAAGTTATTATCAAGTCCTGCCATGGAGGCCACGGTCATTTGTGAGGAACTGTCCGATCTTTCCTCAATGTTTCTCAGGGCTGAATACAACGAACCTTGTGCTACTGCCCACCATGTTCTTTAGAAAGCTACCTGTCTACAGCCAGGTTGATTGAAAATGCAGATCTAAAAGCACGCACAGAAAAAGCAAACTCTGACCTAAATTTTTAGACAAACAAATGTTAATCAGTAAAGTTTCCTAAGTGCTGGGGAAGCTCTCCTGCTGTGTGTGTGCTTCCACCCTGCCAGGGCTGAGTGCCTAGAAACATTCCCTAAAAGGGAAGCGGTGGTATTCCCCAGTTCATCTTCCCTGAGACCACTTGATAGCTATGCTTTGAGCACGCTGATGGAAATGAATCAACATGACACACAGCAGCCTTGGGTGCTTACGTTTAAAAATACAGCCAATGAGGGATGTGGTAATGATGTTTGTTCCTTATTTAATCTTCTTGTGTTTAGAGTACTCTCCCAGGAGATGGAAGATTTGGGTGTCATGTCCTCCTATGCCATCAGGGGTTTGGTGTCAACATTCCCTTCATTCCAGAGGAGCAGCCAGACAGCAAGGCTTTAGACCATGCTGCGATAAGTGGCGTGGTTGGACCTGAGCAAGAATCATTAAGCTTCAGTTGTGAAACATGAATCCTTACGTAAAGCAGCTTTCCACCTGTTCAAAAGCAGCTTCCCAGTCCATAGTAGGGTTAGGATATTGGGCATGTGCCTCTTTCAGCAATTTAGCAAGTCGTAGGTTGCTGGATGTTGTAGATCCAAGCTTGCAATGCCCAAGTCCCTTCCATACCTGGGGCAGGGAGCTTGGTGACTTGGTAAGGGGTTCTGATATTACTGCAAGAACTGAACACCTGAAACCTAGGTGAAATAATGCACTTCAATGGTCTGGGTCCTTTCATTTCTCTATCATTGAGTAGCAGATTATGAGTGACTAGACAGACAGGCATCAAAAAATGACAGAAGCAAAAAATATGAATTTTGTACTAGTCCCATCAGCTTTGCCTTCTAGTTTTATCTGTGGATTACAGGAACCTGATGGAGAGCAACCTTGTTTATCCATGTAGACCATCAGATGTAAGGTCATTGACTAACAAAGCAATTGTCTGTCATTACTTAATGAAGGAAGAGTGCATGCATGTACATGACTGCATGTATGGGAAATTGTCCAGGAGGTATGATAGGCTATCATTATGGTCGATGAGCATTTACTTGAACAGAAAGCAAGAAATGACTGAGAAGATGCATGGAAGACAAGAAAGTGACTTTTTACTTTGCAGGAAGTTCTGCCACTTGGAAAAATATATTCAAAGTAAAAATGAAAAAAAAACAACTGAATTTTCTACAGAACTGGCTTAATTACTTTGTAATCCAAAATAAGTCGTTTAGACCTTGAATATCTGAGTGTTACATACGTTATGCTAAAATTATAAACGTTTGAGCTGAAATAGTTTCAAAAACATTGGAAGTAATCATTAGGTGAAGTCTAAAGCAGGGGTAGTATTAATTATTATTTTAACTAAAAGGAAATTCAGTGGAGATAGTGATTTGTTGTGAAACATGCTCCTTTAAATGAGTTACCTTTTCAATGACAGAAAGAAGTATTTTGGGGAAAAGTTCTGAAACCTTCTACTGCTTAATAAATGGTGGGTAATGCCTATTGGAAAGGCTAGTATTCACTGCTGAGATCTAAATTACCTTCAGCTACATAGGAAAAAACCTTATTGCCTCTCAGGAAAGCTGTATGAAATATATGATCAATGCACAAGTGCGGTCAAGGAAGTAAATAAAATGTGAAGATGGCTAAGGTTAAGTGTAAGGCACTTGAACCAGGTTCTTGGAGAATCTATAATTTCTGTGGAATTCAGCTGCAGTTACATGGACTCAGTACTCTCAATCTCAGAATTTTTATTTTGAATGTAGCACCTGACTTTTCGAAGGTATATGAATAGGCATCTACTGTCAGGAAGCAACCAGAAAGTGAGGGACATTCAGTTTAAGATACATAAATGGTAGAATACCGTGTTGTGTTTTGCATAGCAAAAAAACCTACATTCTCATCATTTTAGTTTTACTTTTAGATTTCCAAAAGGCTTTCAGACAATGATTGGCCTCTTTCCTGAGTTACAACTTCAGTTAGTTTTTGTTTTGGTTCCCTTGGGGAACAACCAACGTAAGATTTTGCAAGTGCAGAAGCAATATTTGAATGGTTACCAGTGACGTAGAGAGTAATTGTCAAATTACTTTTGACTTTAAAAAGTGTTGTGCTTAAGCTTCTTGAGTAGCAGTGGTTTTGTTTAAGGTGGCTGAACTATTTACTGCAAAGCAAGAAAGCTGAAGTGAAAGTGCTCCAAAATGGGGTTTATAAATGTGAATCCAGAGAAACTCTTCTCTAGGGTTAATTACAGAAGCTGTGCATTTGTAGTGTTTACAGTACTTTTTCAAAGCAGTGCTTTCTCATGGCCAATATAGCAGGTTATGCTTTGGGGAAAAGAAAACCAGGAAGTCCTGACTTGTACTTCCCCAGCTGTAACCAATGCAGCCACAGTATAATTAAAGCCCTAAATAAATGATGCACTTAATTAAAGACAAAAACAAGCCCATTGAAAATGGAGGGAAATAACGAGCTATTTCTTGTTGTACATGATCTCTGTATACAATAAAACATGTGCTAAAGTGCTTTGTGGTTGGCTGGTGTTTTGTCTACTCTTTACAAAAATGGGAAGAAGACAAGGAGCCTAACACAATTTGCATCTAACAGGCAGCCTGCAGATCAGAAAGGCGTGATCACTTACCGATTTAAGAAATAGGTGCAACGAAGCTCAACGAGTACCATCGCCAAGCCTGTGTCACCCTCTCTTTTGGGCCGGTGCAGCTGTTCATGGAGCAGTCAGTGAACCATTTTGGGGAACTGATCTAGCAGAAGAAAGCAACCAAGTTAGGGGGGAGGGAAAGCTATGACTGATTGTATTTCAGGTGGATCTCTTCTCCAGCACCGCTGGTGAGGAGACAGTGCAAACAGGGGTAGCCTTGCCGAAGGGACCAAGCAGCTGGAGGCAGAGGTTGCACAGCATGTTGCCAAATGTTTAACAACCAAACTTTCTAATATTGTTAAAAGGGGAAGAGCAACTAAGGGGAAATACAGTAAACATCCGGGAAAATATGTATAGCTACGCCTTATACTATTTAAGATATTAAAGGTACATTAAGGTACATGGCCCAACTTGTAACCAACAATACAACCAACAGGAAGGGATAAAAAAAAGAGAAATAAATTTCAGCTCTTAAGACTCATAAGCAAATGTCATCATGCAGCCTCTGATCGCTTCTCTTTCTGTGCACTAGTACCATCAATAAGACTAGCAAGAAAATGGTTACAGCTCTGGAAGTGTGACAGCTAAATGATCACTGCAGACTAGCAACAGGAGCTCTGAAATTTAAGACTGTGGGCTCTTTGTTAAGATAGCATGTCTCAGAAACAATAGTTTACAGGTACTGCTCCATAGGAAGTTAGGTGATATTACATAAGTGGAAAAAGGAAGTCTCCTGTATGATTCTTTTTGTGCTGTACCAGTGCAGGTGTGATAGCTTTTGGGCCTTGGGTTATCACGCTGAATTCTCTGCTAGGTTCGCACAAAATTAATTTGGGGTCCAGTCAACAGGATTTGAAGGCAGAAAAGGAAGGAAGGGTGAAACCAAGCAATCTGGGTTTTTTTTGTTTGTTTGGTTTGTTTTAATTTCTTCTGAAACAATAGTTCCTTAATATATTATAGACACTAAGGAATACTACTATCATCAAGTCAAGAGCTCTTTCTAAATTGTGGCCCTGCCAAAACTGCTAGTGTTTTCTGATGAGGTACAAATTCCATTCTTGTGCTCAATCTACTTCACACAGAGCTTGTGCTGCAAATGGAATATGAAACTCTGTTCTGTTTGGTTTCCAGCAACACCGTATGTATGATGGAATCCTAATTTGCATGGCCATGGTTCAGATTATGTCAGTATTTCAATAATAAATCTCTGTCTCAGGAGTGCATTGCTCAGCCTTTTTTTATTTTAAAGAAGGTGTGGAAGGGGAGGAGCCCTCAAAAGTGATAATTTTGGGGGGGGCGGAGAAGGAAAGGAATTTAATGAAAGATGATACTTTGTCATCCTATCCTCATTTGAAGCGAATTAGACAAAAAGTAAAATTTCTTTCCAGCACTTTCTTTTTGACACATTTTATCTGTCAGGGAAGCTATTCCACTGAGTTAAATGAAACACAGAAAAGACTTGAAAAAATTATTGCCAGACAAATGTATCTTTTTAAAAAATGCTGCACAAAAGCAAATATTTACAAATAATGAATAGCCTTGATGAAAATTATCTGAACCCAAATAGTGCAGGATGTGTCAAAAACACAGTGTAGAATTGTATGAGAAAATTGTATGAGAAAAAGTATGACTATATATTGGAAGAAAAGGTCAGAGGAATTGGTCTAGTGCTCTGGCACAGCAGTGGAAAAGAAAACTTTTCTTAAGAAAAAACCCAGACTACTACTATTATCTTTCTTAGACGTAGCCATCAGTCTGAGCAGAGGTAATTTCTGCTCTTATCCCCAGAAAAGTAATCTGCAAGCTATTTCTGATCTCATTATATTATCTGCATAGTTTCTTGTCTTTTGCACAATAAATTCTTTGGGAACATTAATTTTAAAAATCACCTTGTATATTGCCGCATAAAAGGCAAAACCATTAAAACTGATACAATCTATGAGCAACAAACCTTAGAAGAGCAAATATTGATCAAATTGCAACATCTCCTGCACAGAGGCTACAGCGAAACAAGGCAGTGTTTGCAGGTTGCCACGAGCTGTGCAAAAATCGGTGTTTTACTTTAAGACCAAGATCTTGCGGCAATGTTATTACCTGATAACTCAGCTGTAAAAAGATTCACACTCTGCTGTGGGGAGAGGGGGGAATTGAATTACAGAGTTGTAAACGCTAAGGCTCTGTGTGACAGACGAGCAGCAGCCACAATTCATTTCATTGCATTCGGTTCCCAGCTGATGATTTTTAGGTACTTGGGGCTATCTGAACCGTGCTGCTCGCCTCAGCTTTTCTGCAGACGGACCAAGCTTTGCCAGCTCGAGCAACCAAACCGGGATGCGGCCACCATTTATCGCGTGGGCATCCAAACCGTGGGCTGGGTTCCTCCGCTGCCCTTCACCTCCTTCTGCTCAAATGCCTTTTGGGCGGCCCAGTACCCCCGGGACTTTCCACGAGTGGCTTTCCCCTGCTGGCGCCGGTGCCCAGAGCCGAGTCGTCTCCCTCCCTCCCCTCGACTGCCCAGAGCGGGGTGACAGGTGGACGACCTCTTTCTCAACACCGTTCAGCTGCGGAGCCAAAATTCACCGCGGGTTGCCGAGAACCGAAACCCTCCCCACGCTTTAATCAGCAGTGAAATAGTTAAGGACGGTCCCGTTTAATGTGACTGCTGAATACCGTCACCTCACGGCTCACCCAGCTAAACCCACGCAGGGAGGGGAAGATCTGCAACTTTAAGCGCCGTTTAGGGGCTAAGGTTTGCTGTCGATACAAGCAGCCAGCGCTGGAACTGGTCAGAAATTTCCGGCGACCCCCCCAGAAAGCGCCGGCTTTTTGCAGCCGGAACACGCTGACGGCTGTCGGAGTGGGCGGACAGCAGGGCCGGCCGCCCTCGGCTCCCGCGCCCTGCCAGAAGCCCGCAGCCGGCCCACGTCCCGCCGGGACGGGCTGCCGCTCCCCGGCGGGGGCGAGCTGCTCTCGGGCTCGCCGCCGCCGCCGGGCCGCGGCAGAGCCGGGGAAACTCCGCTTTGCCTCGGGAGGCAGCGCGGTGGGGGGAGCGGGATCCTTCCCGGAGGAGAGGCCCACGGGCTGAGCGGGGCCGGGCCGCTCCCGCGGGGCCAAGGCCAAGCCCGCGCGGCCCCGCGGGGTCGGGCGCCGGCTCCACGATGGAGGCGGCCGCTGTAAATACGGCGGGGAAGGGGCAGTGCAGCGGTGGCACCGCCGGCGGCG
>JANZLQ010000031.1:22732553-22786192 GCA_026212715.1 Elanus axillaris
CCTTCCTTCCTTCCTTCCTTCCTTCCTTCCTTCCTTCCTTCCTTCCTTCCTTCCTTCCTTCCTTCCTTCCTCTGTTTCTCTCTTTCTTTCTCTATTTCTTTATCCCTCTCCCCAGCAGTCTGAGTAACAATTTACAGCTGTCATGCACACATTATGTACCATCACGTTGACTGGTGACTGCATACATGCTTGATGCAGTGGTCGCTGGCTGAGCCTGCCTTATGCCTATCAGCTCAGGGGGAGCATAAAGAAAAGCCTTTGCTGTTAACGCAAACGTGTTGCCCAGGTTGGCCGGATACACCCGCACGATGCCTGGTGGGGTCTCTGCATCCCAGGGGAGGCTCTGGGGAAGCAGCATCATGGGCTGTACTGGCCATGTGTTACGGGGAGGTGAGGACCGCAGCGGAGGGGAGGGTTAAGGCGGTCACAGCCCTTCTATAAAACCTCTGCCTGGTCCTGTTCCTTCCTGTCATTTTTGACACTTCTGCAAAATAGATGTGATTAACGTTGTCTACTTTTAATTCTGTGTAACTCTAATTTATTTTCTATTTTAAGATTTTTGCTCTCAGCCTGCCCAGAGGGTAAGTAGCTGTGGTTGTTTCTGATGCCTGCATTTATTGACCAGAATGATTAATTCCTTTAAAAGGTCTATCTGGGCTTTAAAATGTGCCATCTGAGAGCCTCAATACTTTCACATATTTCACTAATTTGGACTATGTCCTATAATAAGCCCTTTAAAAGTGTGGTTTATAATTTACCGTATTGGATGCACAATAGCAACATCCTAATGTAGAGATGAAAGAGCTCCCTCAAGTGGTTAAAAATATTATTACAAGTTTCACTTAATTTTTTTCCTTTTAAAAAAAGTCAATAATGTTAGATCTACAATGTAAAGCCAGTTATAAATGTAGCAGTGAATGATCTTCCATATTTGCATAACCAGAAAAAAATGGCGTGGATGTCAGACTGAGGCCAAAACTCAGTCAGGCAAGTGCTGCAGCTAAAAAAAACCAACACAAAAACTTTTAAGAAACTGTAGAGGGCTTCAGCCTGATCTGATAATGCATGATTGAATTTTGGCAGGAAAATCGAAAACTAGCTCCAACAGACATCACATTGTTGAGGATGCATAAAGTGTTTATAAATCATAAAGATGGCTTTTTAAAAACTCCAGTTCAATTTTCCACAGTTCCTGCTATCAACATGTCAAGATTTTGCATATAATTACCCTTGCTCCTCTTTACTTTGTATGAGGCATAGGGTTTTCAAAATATTTGGTGAAAGAGATTCAGAGCAGCAAACTTTGGAGAAAAGACAGAAGCAGCAGGAACTAAACTCCGACTTCAGCAAGCAATTCCTTGCGCAGTTACTTTCCAAGCAATGAAGTTGCTGGTTTTGCTGGCAGATGCAACAATCGGAAAGAAACAACCGTATCTCTCTCAGCAGAGGGCAGTGGTATCCCTACTCAAACATCACAGCACTTCTTGCTACTGAACTGAAATCATCCTTAAAAAAAAAAAAAAAAAAAAAAGTGAAGCCCTACTGCCAGCCAGCAGTTTGCTCACTTCCTCTCCAAGCTCAGAAATTCAAGTATTGAGCTTCTTGCCACGACCAAGGAGGAGGTGCAACAGCCAACTTAATTGCTGTGATTCCATTGCTGAAAAGGGAAATTTGCATTATTTTTTGAAGAGAAACTAATCTTTTCTTTCCCTGCCATTTTGAAGCAATAGAATGAATCATGCCAGCTGGGCTGGTGTAATGGTTGGGTTTTGTTTGTTCAAATTGAGGACGTTGTTTCTTCAGTATATTTAAAAAGGAGAAGATCCTTCTAATCTGGCTAAACATCAAATCATGGAAAGGTATTGAATCTGTACAGGTATAGCTACTGTCTAACCCTGCTAAGCTGACCTGTGTTTTCTGAAACTGTTCTTTACCCTCTGCAACATACCAGCTTTCTTCTTCTGTTAGGCTCAGAATGAATTTCACCTGGGTCCCAACCACATCATATATTACCATCATTCTCCTTGTGACACCAGCTCAAACCAATCTCAGATTTATTTCACAGCATATTCTGCTGCTTATTAAAATTGCATGAAATTATTGAACTACCTCAATGAGAGGGTCTCTGAAGTTGTTTCAGCAGGAATGTACAGCATTAAATGTGCAGTCAGCCCTGGAAGAGTGACTTCAGAGATATTAGTTCCAGAACAAACAGGTCTAGTTACTAATATTGACTCTCTTGCTTATACGGGCTTTCTAAATATTTTTGTGGAAATGCAGCACTGAACTTGGCCAGCATCTCTTTCCCATTCATAAAGTAGCAACTGTACATGGTCCTTGTGACTCCACAGATTGCCAGCTGTGTTACACAGCTGGGACCCTTCCTTGTGAATGTAAGACACAGCAGGTAGAAGAACAGACATTTTACACCTAGTTTAATGACTGCTTACTAGTCTGTAGTAGTAATCTCTTCCTATCCATATTTCATAAATATGTGCATCCTTTCTCTTTTCCTAAGTAAATACAAAATAGTTTGCTGTTGCTCTCCCCATAGCTGCTAAGGTACTTAGGTGGAGAAAACAGTGTAAGCCAGTATTTTCTACCATTTCATTGTCTCCCATTTATTTGTTACAGTATAAATGTGCTGACCACTGATGGACATGGAAGAGAATTAGTGCTTATGGAATGACTGATCTAGGATGATTCCCAAGACAGTTGTTTGCAGGTAATCGTACAGTCCTACCTATTCTGTACTTTGCAAAGTGCAGGTTATGAGGACTAATAACTTTCTATGTGCAGTAATAAACTATTTTTAACCAACTTTTCTAATGTGGGAGCTTTCCATGGCTTTCTCCACTGCCCAGTTGTGAAATAGAAGCATGTTCTTAGGGCAGGGCTTTCATACACAAGCTGTAATATATATTTTTTGTATCTTTTAGACTGTCTTCAAAAATAACATGATGAGGCTGTGGGAAAGGTATTGGACTTGAAAGGTGTGGGAGAAAAAAATTAGGTGCTATGGTGAGAACAGATCAGCCTCTTTGAGGGAGTATGAGATCCTTAGGGTCATCAAGGAGAGATCTTACAGAGAAATGTCACATAGGTAGCCAGTGTGCTTGCAAGACACATGGGGAACACCATGGAGAAGTCTAGGAGCATTGAAATGGCAGCTAGAATCATAATGCCAAAAGTGGTTGACCTTTGTAATGAAAGACTCCAAAAAATATGAGGACATGGGGAAAAATAATCCCCATCAAAACCAGGATATATTTCTCAGAGGAGAACAAATATCTTCATAAAGCCACGGAAGATGGACTCTCCATTGTAAAATAAGAAAGAAAACATGTTTTCAGCTTTCAGTTTCAGACAATTCCTCTCTTCCACCTTGGTTTAATCTCTGCAAAGATAGATGACATCTACTGAAAGTAGTCCCAAGCAGGAGACATTTCTAAATCTGCCCAGCCAGCTCTTTGGCTGTTTCCATGGCAATGAGGCAGTGTGTCCTGCTGCTCTCCCTTCTGCAAGAGCCTTTCCCAAGCTCAATAGGGACTGACAGCACCATGCATTTGTAGCTCTCCTGCCAAAAATTCCCTCTTCTCTGTTCAAGCCCATTCCCATCTGTTCCTTTCTGCTTCTCTCTCATTCTGGAAACACCTGGCTAGAGAGGGAATCCATCCATGTGTTTGCTCCTCTGCTGCAATGATTCAGGCTAAGGAGGGACTGCTGCTGGTTATACAAGTTGAAAGACTGGAGAGGGCAGTGGCTTCCAACCTTCCTGTTTTGGAAAGAAGTTTTGGGTGATGGAATCCAGATTTCTGTCTAGTCTCCCAAAAGAATTGGACTGAAACTTGGCACCTCTGGCCATAGCAACAAGTAGAGCAGTAAAGAATGTACAGACTGGGTACAATGCAGTGCTTATTGAAGGAGATGACAGGCGTGAAGTAACACTTCCAAAACCCTGAATTCAGACAGATCTATGTCACAGCTGAGTCTCTGGCAGCTCTCAACAGCATTTCACTGAAAATGAAAAAAAAAAAAGTGAGAGTTACAAAACTGAAAGAGGAGCTTTTGCTATTGGCTGAGGACTAGCAGAAATGGAAGTTTATAATGGAACTATACTGGGAGGTGAAGCAATCTGCAGGGTTTGCTGCAGTTGATCTGCATTGGGCTGAGTTGATGTGGTTACAAAAACATCTTTGTGCTCAGCACTATTCCGTTGTTGGCCTAGTGCCTTGAGGCTTACATGCTTTGGAAATATGGATGAGGAGATGAAAACCTGAGCTTGTTCAAAGGATTTAAATCTGAAGATGGCAGGCCCAGGAGAGGGATTCTGAGTTCAGGCATGTAGGTCATGCAAGAGAGGTCTTGTCTTCACTATCAAGTTAATATGAAATACAGTAAAAGCGTTCCTGTTAGTTCAACCCTTGCCCACACAAAAAAAATTCCCTCATTGCATAAAGTGGCTGGAGAAACATGAATTGACAAACCAATCAGAAAACAGGGTAAACCTCGAGTGAATTCACTTCATCCTTTACCACTGCCATTTCTCTACAGTAGGGACCCACATTAGCACCATCAAAACTCCCCACAGTTTTTCCACTTGTGCTTTCCCCTCCAACTGCTTGCTCCTTGCTTCCTAATTCGTGAGCTTATTCAACCAGTTGCAAAAGGCTTCTAATGCCCACCAAAACCCCCCCCCATCTTCAGTGCAGAAGACTTTGTTTTATTATTTTGAAACTGTGTCTAACAAGACTTCGTTTTACTGTTGGTGCTGATCAGACACCAAGTTATGGGAGAATCACTGGTGTGATGCTACTGTAATCTATGATTTTAGGAGGAAAGATCCAGGCTGAAAGCTTTCTGGTGGCATTCCAAGTAAGCTGTCATGAGAAGAGAATCCAACACGCAAGACCTCAGTGCTGAGGGAAAATCAGAGGGTTTCATCTACTCAGAGGAAAAGTGTAGAACTATAAATGCTAACTCAGTAACTCCCCAGGAATGAGCATGTGCCACGCTGAGACTGAATGCATCATTAGCAAATCCCTGAGGCCAGATCTCTATTTCAGACGGCGCAGTATAACAGCTACAGGGAACATGCAAACAGAGGATGCTGATAATTTCACAGTTGCTGCTTCCCTGTGAGGCAGAAAATAGAAGTGCTCCGAAGCTCTTTCCCAGGAACACAGAAGTAATGTTTTTCAGGGCCATCAAAAGCACAGGAAGATAGGTGTGTTCTCCGTGTACTGGGAGAAAGGGAAACAGAATAATCTGCTGCCATGGCTGCTAAAGGAGTCTTTTGGCTGATCAGGCAAGCTTTGTGGACTGAAGCTATAGAACTGCTCCCTTGCCGAAGAGACGTTGGGGAGGGATGTTAAGTTGGCTCAGGTAGATGGAAATCTCAGAAGCACATACAATCCACAGTGGATTCATGCCATATCAGCGTCTCCCCTAGCAGCACAGATTATTAATGCACTAGTATGTCTGCCCTTTATCACAAGCAACCCATAGGAAAAACTTCCAAGACAGATGACTCAAGGTAATTTTGTAGTGTGACTGCATCCTAAGAAAGAGTAGACAAAAAGGGAAAGGCAGACAGCCAGGCGGTCTCTAGCAAGCTGAGGTCAAATTCCCCTTTCTGTCACTCTCGGGTATGAGAAAGTTGAGGATGACACAGAGAGGTAACAGACATACTCCCATGTCTGCTAGCAGAGACGGACAAGGCACCAGGCAGACTTAAACATACGCTTGTGTGAGCACAATATAATCTCTTACTATCAGAAAGAAGATGCCCGGGTTTCACTTCTAAATGTCTCAACTTCTCTGCATAGTTCGGATTGCACAGTAAATGCCTCAGTGGTATGAAATGTGGTGCTGGCTCTGGGGAGGTATTATTTCAGGTTGGCTGCAGCTGAGAGTACGTAGCATG
Source organism: Elanus axillaris (assembly GCA_026212715.1). NCBI lineage: Eukaryota > Metazoa > Chordata > Aves > Accipitriformes > Accipitridae > Elanus > Elanus axillaris. The sequence goes on from JANZLQ010000031.1 coordinate 22,738,480, forward strand.
ACTTCAGGCCTCATTAGATGCACACTTGACAAGCTTTCTGCACAAACATAAAGGGAAGAAAGGTTTTCTTAAGAAAACAAGGCTTATACAGTTGTCCTATGTGTATGGGGAAGGGAGTGTCTGTCTGTCTGCCCCAGCTGTCTTTTACCTCCCAGTAACTTTTGAACCTGTTGGCCAATTTTATGCAAATCAGATGGAGGGACACAGGTTCCAGAAATATTCCATTCCTGTGAGTTTTGTGAAAACCTCAGCCTAGTTTGAGGACAGAATCTTAATTAATGCTCTGAATAGAGGAAACCTGCAGATGAACTCAACTTTTATTAGAATAAGAATTTAAATTGGCAGGGATGACTGGAGCTCATCTAGTTCAGTCTTCTGCTCAAAGCACAGCCAGCTTCAAAGTTAGATGAGGCGGCTCAGGGCCTCATTTCGAAAACCTCTGAGGTGTCTGAGAATCCGCTCTGGACCTCCATTCACAAAACAAGTGTATCAAGTGCAACTCCTTTGGCTTTGCTGAACAAGGAATTAATTTCCCCCTCTTTTAGAAGTGGCAGATGATGGGAAAGCCTGCAACAATCCCCACACCAGGCAGTCCATAGGACTCAGCTTATATTGAATACATTTAACCAGCAGCTAGTTACTTTATTTTGGCATTCTGTGTTAGTTAATAATTACAAGTACAAAGGTCAGACTCAGAGACACAAGGTTTTGTATATCTCATTGTTTGATTTACCAGAAGGTACAAGGGAAGGAGTGCTGCTCTGTGTAAGTGGGAACTACAGGCTACATATCCAGCCTGACAAGCTAATGAGAACAAGTCATTCATTAACAGAAAACTTGCTGCTAGGCAAACACACACAGCTGGTATGAGAGAAGAATATGGATGTGAAATGAGACAGTGTAGTTGTAGACATTTCCTACTTCAGCAAGTTTACAGTCTAAATAAAGACGACACAAAACACATTAAGAGCCTGATCAGAGGAAGATTTGGGCTTATGTCTTTTGGAAAAGGTTTTGTAATGAGCAGAGATGCAGAATTTGCAAAGAGAATGGAAATATTTGCATGTTTAGCAGAAGGAATAAGTTTTAAATTTAAGTGAGATCTGATTACAAATGTATATGCTTCTCTCTTGGGTACCAGTCTATTGTGTGCACATACACACATACATGCTCACAGAAACTTCTTACAAAACCCTGATGCTTTCTCCTGCTTCAGCTGTACAATTACCTTTTTCTTTAGAGTATTTTCATGCTACTGAGCATTAAAGCTGGAAGCTGAAAAGCATGGATATTTAATATTATATAACTGTGTGAGGAATGTAATTTGAAAGATAATCACTTACAATTTTTGCATAATTAAATAAAAAAGCCTGCCAATGAAGAATCTATCCAGACTTTGTAGAATGAAACAATAACAGCATTTTAGAGTAAACTTTGACTTTAAAAAGTGGTTTAATTATTTAGGACCATTGCATAGAGCATGACACCATTCATGGCCAGGGCACATGGTCATTTACCAAAGCGGTCCAGAGCAAGGCTGGACCCCTGCCATCCTAAATTTGTAACACAGAGCACCAATCCTGCAAGAAGTTGTGCCCTCAGGCTTCCTTTTAAGATCAAAGACTAAATTCAGAAGTGCTTACAATACAAAACAATCCCAGGAGTGCAATCAGGTCGAGATTAATTATTGTAACAAGGGCAACTTTGGAAGACACGGTTTTCAATGATCTAGAAAAGGGAAGTGAAGGTGCCAGGAACTCATTGGCTGGCAAAGTATCCTGAGCATGAGTGACAGTGTGAGGAGGCAAGAAGACAGAGGTGAAGGAGTTGTGAGGGGAAACTAGCACATAAAGCAAAGAGCACGGAGAGGAAGCACGGCTAAGGCTGGATTCTTAATCGTCTTTTTCAACATAATGATTCTGTGATTATAGTTCTGTCTTGTTTTAGCTGCACATCTTAGAAAAACAAGATAAGGATATTTTTTTTTCTGGCTAATGTAGCTTTTATTTTGTTTTGGACTATCATGGTGGTCATTCTAATTCAAATATAGTACAGTAGTCACCGGAGGAATCTAAGGTGGGATGAGGTCAGTCTCAGAGGCACTGATGGCTGTACCACAGTATAATATTGTGCTCTGAAGCGTTTGCTATCCCTTATCCAAATGTCAGCTCTCTGGCTACAAACCTCTCAGGGAGAGAAAAAAAAAACACAGGAAGAAAAGCTTCCATCTGCAAACTACAGAACCCCCTCGCTGTCTAATGAGCTAGTAAGTTTTCAAATTAGGAACCAAAAAAATTAGGCTCCTAAACATGAATTAAGTCAACCCTGGAACTCTGGTGGCAAAACACTCTTATTGACCCACCTGCAGACGAATGCCTAAAAGCCTGGATCATCACCAGCGCTGTCGAGGGACCTCATATTACCTCAGCAAATGTACTTTATCAGTGACCACACTGTGCAAGCTGAGTACTAATTTGCAATTCCCAGCAGATGCAGAGACTTGTCATAATTTTTGTTTAGTAGAGGCAACATTTTCCATGGAAAAAGGCAAACAACCAACATTGTTAATGTTCTTATTAGCATACCCTTCTGCAACCTTTTGTGCCTTAAACAGATGCTTGGGGAGGGTGGTGCAGCTGTAGTATTTACAGAAATATATCAGACAGGAAAACCGTTACTGAAGAAGTCCTATCATCTGCTTATTCCATGTCTCCCTACCTCTGGCTTTACTCTGATGGAGGTTGTGAAAAGGTTATGGGCTATACCATCATGGGTATAGTTCTTGCAAAACCTCAGCACAGTTAATGTGTTGCTGTTTACAGTTAATAGACATGTACACAAGGAGCAGCCACACAGTTATGATACATGGGGGTGGTTAGCTACACAGTACACCTAACACAAAAACATAGGACCAAATAAAAGAAGAAAAGGGATACCTGAGATGCTGTAGTGAGCTGGCTGTCCCCACACACAGATACACTCATCTTTTCCACTGCAACATCGTATACCCAGGCCCTTTCCTCCCTCAGCACAGAGCCCTTCGTTTGCTCACTCTCCTGGCAGGTGTCTATGTTTAGACTAGTAGCTGGCAGTGTCAGATGAGTGGTTCGAATGAGGATAATGCTGAAGCAGCATCAAAGAGATAACAAAAGGTTGGTAGCACTGAGGAAAGTGCTGAGTTGGGTAGTGGGATGCAGCATTTGGGGGAGGGTGGGTGTGTGCAGTTTTTACTTCGGCTATGGTGGAAGAAGGAAGAGTTATTAACAGAGGAAAATTCATCTGTCAAGGGCTGCACGTGAACCCTTCTGTGCTGTTGAGCAAAGTCTGTTAGAAAACCATACTTTCCCAGAAAGCTTTTATGTTCATAGACTCTCATTGAACACACGTGAGTACCACAAGCTATCTTGCATGCACTGTACATAAATTCTAATTTAAATCATAGTAATGATTCAAAATAACTTTTAACACTGAAACACTATCTATTGTGCCATGAAAGATCTGTGCAGACAGTACATTTTAAGAGCTGTCAATCAGAGATGAAAGGCTGAGTGCTTGTATGTGTTGCACCAAGAAACAACATTCTCCTTTGAAATGGCTCAGCATTTACAAGCTTTCAGTGTTTATTGCAGAGTAACTAACCTTGTGTCACAAAGCCTTTATCAGATTTTAAAATCTTTCTCTTTTTTTTGTTTTGTTTTATTTTGTTAATTCCTTTCCCAAGAACCCCTCCATCAAGGCTAAGAGGTGGCTGCCTGGTTTTCACACAGGTGAAGTCCGGGGTGTTAAGAGGGACGCTGAGCAGCAATGACACAGGCCATCTAGTGGACATTACACTTTGCCTTCGCAGACATCCCAGGGGAGCTACGGCTGTCCTGAGCTCCACAACTTGTTCTGGTATTGCAATAAAAGCATAAAAATCCTGACATGTTATGGACATGTATCCCTTCCTCTTGAGAACTCTCCAGATGCCTCAATCAGGCCTCTGTTGTTCTAGGCACTTAACAAATACCTTAAGTAATACCATATCCTACATGCCAGCCAAATGTTTAACACAAGTCTGTTCTCTGTGTAGCTTTGATAAGCAGAAGGTATATGAACTGGAAGAAGAGCAAAGATTACTCCTAGAATTAATTTTCAAGGCACTGATGGAGTACTGCTAGTTAATTATTCGTAAGTTACAAACAGAAACTGCCCAGTTGACTCAACACTTAGCTAGGCTCAGGAGTCTCCAATTTGTCCACAGGCTTCTTCTGGCACAGAACCCGTACTTTAGGCAGATGACAGCAGCACGCTTGTGACATGTTATGCAGAGCACGTAAGACTGCTCAGCCAGCAATTATTTGATTGTGTGATTTTTGGAGCACACTGGGGATGTGGAGCAATGCATTGTCAGTGCTTAGAAGAAGCTTCAAGAAATAGATATATGGTGAATATTTAGAGTAAGTTCAGAAGAATTTCTAGAAATATACATTTCTCCCCAGGCACATTACTATAACCTCAGTGCTGCCTTTGTTCCTTGGCCCTTTTTATCCCTTACTTGCACAGCTCATGAGATGCAGATTGACTGGAAGCCTAAAATCACCAGGAGGACAGTCAACTGTTACTGATGCCTCACTAATGCATGGTGCCAGACCTCTTCAAAAGAAATTACCTCCTGAAAAACAACCTATTCCTGATACCATGTGAGGCTGATAACATCACAGCTCATAATAATAGGTAGCATTGATAAAGATTTTACCTCTTCAAAGCACTTTGTAATCTTTGCATGGTTAATAACCATGACACTCTGTGAAGTAATTAGCCACCATTTTAACACTAAGGAATGGTGTGGCTCTGTTGTCTGTGACTCAGTAGCACAGAGTCATTTTCAGTTTGGGGAGTTTCTTGTTTATATCCCCATTGCTCTTCTAGCAGGCACTCTAGAAGAGCAGTCACCAACTAGAGCTCAGCATCCCCTGTTTATACAATATCATATAAACAATATTGTCAAGAGGACCAAGTGGGGTACAGTCTGAGGGTATGGCTTGTTTAGCACACAACCAGCAATGGCTAGGGCACTGGTTTTGAAGCTTTTTTAATAGGATACAGCACGATTTTAAAATACTATTATCCAACAGCAAATGGTAGCCATGCTGCAGCCCTCGTCCCCTTGCAACAGGCCTGTTTACAAAGCTCCTGCCTGACTCCATTCCCAGAGCGAGGTGGCACCACCAGTTAAGACATTTCTGTGCATCAGACAAGTTCCATGCAGTCGGACATTAACATAACCCACAGTGAACTGCTACATGTGCACAAGCTGCTGGTAGAGAGAATGAGGGATTTCATGAGGTCTGAGGAATAAGAACAGTGTTTAAACCCAATTCTCCTCAGTACACTTACATATAATAGTCTCTTGACACTGGCATCTTCTTTTAAAATGCTAATGGCCTTCCTCTGGATAGTTCTTTAGGATCAGCAAGTAAAAGGCATTAGGAAAGAAAACCACTATTTCTGTTGATTTTTAGAGTGGTTCTTTCCTACATGGCAACTGCAAATGGCAGGAGGGAGTTCTATGTTTGTTGTCTTTCCACAGCCTCCAGAGAACATATATTTTGTTTACAAGGCAAACCATTTATAAATGCCAAATCCTGCAAATTCTAGCTGGAATGAGACCAGGAAATATCTCCATTGCAGAGTTTACCCATGTAGGCCAGTTCTGCCTGGGACTGTCCATCCTGCAGAGACACCCTCTGCTCATATACACATAACCATGCCCATACAAGGTCCCGGACTTGGCAATGTGTACCCCATGCTACACCCCAGATGTTGCCAGCACTATTTTAAGAACTGTTTTGTTGTGTGTTAGTAGCAAGTCTATCTGTAATTCCCTATCTCCCCAATCTTCTTAGTCCATTAATTTAGTGAGTTAAGGCATTTCTGGCTGCACGTGCTCCTCACTCCCACTTACTCCAGCCTTTGTCAGCATACACACCAGCCCAGCTGGATGAGCCACCCCTATTTTAAGCAGAATTATTACTGCAGCAGGGTGCAGTCTGAGTGCATGTGACAGTATGGATAACATTTCGGTAACACCTCATAACCCTGAAGGTAGAATATGACCTTAGAATTCCTGTCACTAGGATTTTCATGCAAGTATGCTGATTTTCATGGAGCTCAGAGAGGAGCTTCTCCTAACCTTCCCACCCCAGGACAGCTACACAAAGGTTGGTCCACCCACAGGTTGCTGTGGCTCCTCGGAAGCTGGCTGGCTCTGAGTGCTACCAATCCACTTTATCACTGTCATGTCAGTTCTCAGTGATGTGGTAAGGGCATCTGAGATCAGCGGTACTGTGGTTCATCCACGATGAAGCAACATTGCCAAAGCATTGCTGAAATAGTAGCTAGCATGGAGAGCAAAGTACTTCCAAATGCCTGGGTCCTCTAAACTGCAACAAGCACCATTGAACTTCAAGGTGAAACCTCTTCCCCTCTCCTTTGAATTGGAGAGCCTTATGCTAGCATTTAACAGTGTACCAGTCAGCTGCAGAACAGAGTGTACGTTCAGCCACCCGATGACAAGAAGCTGCTGCCAACCATGCCTGGCCACCAACATGCCTGACGTTATACACACAGCATGCTTTTCTCTTCCTCCACGCCCTCGGCCAGGAGAGCAGGTCCTGGCAGGAGCCCTGGGAGCTTCCCGGGGCCCCGTGAGCCACAGAGGAGGTGAACAGGCCCGCCGCCACTCCCTTCCGCCACCAGGTATGTGACCCTCGGCTTCACACCTCACGCCTGTCTGGGCTCTTGGGCGAACCAGCCCGGCTTTGGCCTACAGGGAAAGCGCGTTCACGGGGCCATGAGCGGGGCAGCCTTGGGGACACGGCCGCGGCCTTCGGTTGGGTCGTCCGCGCCGGGCCTCAAACCGTGGCCAAGATGGAGGGACCCTCGACGGGCACAATCCGGCAAGTAACCCGGGGTCCGGCTCCGTGGGTGCTCCCCCGCCGCGCCCGTCCCCGCCACAGCGGCGCCACCCGTGTCACCCTGCGTGTGCCGCTGTGCGTGACCGCGCGGGCCGGGGGAGGGCTGGGCGGCCTCCCTCGGAGGACCGGAGGTGGCTGCGGGAGCCGCTCTGTCCCCTCTCTCCCGGCGCTCTGTGGTTTAAGATGGCGGCGGGGGCTGAGGGGGCGAGTCCGTGAGTCCCAGGCCGGAGCGCCGCGGGGGCCGGCGGGGGCGGCGAGGCGGGCGGGAGCCGCCGGGCCGCGCCGGGAGGGAGGAGCGGGAGGCCGCCTGCCGGGCCGGGGAGCGGCGTGTCGGTGGGGACGGCGGGGTCCTGGCCGAGCCCCCAGCGTGAGCCGTGGGGCGGGAGGGAGATGCTGCACATGCACGGCGTGACCCTGCCGCTACGGCAGCCGCCTCTGCTAAAGGTGAACGCTATTTCCAGCGTGTGACACGCGGCTCGCTGCGACGCTGTCCTGCTGGAGTCAAAAAGTGCTGGGTTTAGGGGCGCGTATTAACGTGCATCGTGAAATGGGGTTAAGCGGGCGGTAGCGTTTATGAATCTTTTACTGCGCACCAGGAGTTGCTGGAAAAGGCTTGTTTATCAAGAAAAAAAAAAGGACACCTTCTAAAGCTCTTTTTTTGTTTGAAGTGAACTGAACTGGCAAGAGAAAAAAGAAACATAAAATTAAATCACAGTGCTTTTAAAATTACCTTTTTAATTTTTAAAGGTAACCGTTGTTGGTTAACGCAACAGTTCTGGTTAGTGATATGACTACCTCCTCTTCCCTGATTTTTTTTTTTTTTTTTACGGCACGTGATGTTTTTATAGGAAGATGAAGGTATATGTGCTTTGGTATAGTCAGTGTCATAGTTAAATGGCTCCAGTTGTAAGACTGGACAGTGGGAAGGTGGTGATTAAGGTATAATTGTTTAAAGTGGTACAGCTTACATTCAGGAGGCTCGTTTGGAGGGAGAGGTGTGTCTTGCCAAAGACTGCTATCATAGTTGGAAGTAGTTAGCACTGATTTTGGCTGCTTCAGCAGGAAGTCAAGGGCCGAATGGACTAATTTTGTCTCTTCGTTCCTCAGTCAGTAGTGTTTTCAATTGGGGTGTGCTAGCAGGTTAATGTAGCAGAGTTTTGCTGCCAGGTCCCATGTTATGCGTGTCTTCTGTGTTGAACAACTTTCTTTGTTGCCGCTATGCTCCTGGCAACTTTGGTAGAGCAAGGTTATATCTTACAAAACCTGTTGTTGATGGTTTACTTAAATATCCCTTAATTATCATATTGGATACTCTGTTACATAATACCTGATAGACGCTTGTCAGAGCTGCCTGTTGCACTGTCAGTAATCCTGAAGAAGACATGTTACAGTTTCCAGCTAAACTACTGCTTGCAGGTCAGTAGTTCAGGATTACTGTAGTTTCAAATTGAGGATAAGCTGAAAGGGTGGTTGGAGATTGATTGTGGTAGATCACCTGGAAACCCACTGCAGTAAAAAATGAAATTAGCAATAATTCTAAAGTTGTAATTGGCATCTGTGGATGATGGTTACTTGGCTAAGTATCTAGAGAAGCTGTATAAAGTAAGTTTTTTTTTAATGACAGGGATTTGCTTTTTTATTTCTGTTGAATCATCTGATTATTATATTATCTGAAACCCCTTGTCACCTACTTTATCGCTAATTGCATGTTGCAGGGGGGAAGGCCAACCTCGAGAATATTTTGCAAACAAAAATATTTGACTCCAAAGTGAGTGTCTCATTGCTTAGTGAGGCTAATGAATAGCTAACTGGATGGCGAACTTTAACATTGTTCAGCTTACTTGCAGGTAAGAAGAAAAATTGTGAAGGTACAGTGGGGCTGATGCATGGTTGAAAGGTGGAGAGATTACCATACCACTAACTCACCGCCTTCCCTCAAAAGAGGAAAATCCCATGCTCCACAAATAATGAGAGTTTGTTCTGGAGACTTCAAAGTTTGTCATGATTGTTTTCTGTTAGTATGAAGAAACCACATACAAACAGAAATATATTGGATTTCCAAGAGATGCCTGGGTCATCAGCATACCTTATTCAGAACTGTGGTTCCCAACATTGTTCATCAGATGTTTTCTTACTGTCATACAGGAAGTATGTCTCAAACTGCAGCAGTACTTGAAGATGTAGGTTTGTATTAATAAATGCTCTAACTACAAACAGCCCATTTCCCACTGAAGCTATCTTTAGTTTATTGTGTAGTTAAAGCATCTGGATTGGGTCAAAAGAAATTTTTTCTTTCATGTTTACTGGTCATCTTGACACCTAGTTAAAACTTGTAATTTATGTCCTGAAGCAAATAATTAATCACGTTACTCTCATTGCTCACAGCTCTTGTGTGGTTCTCTTAACCTACAGACACGCAACGATGTTATCTGTAATATTCATATTAAGACTAAAGCATGTGGGTAAAGGTAAATGGCCTGGGAATTAAAAACAGTGGCTTCTTGTTTTGTCCTGTCTGTATTTCTGTCCAGTAAAACCCTTTTTGCCAGGCATTTTGCTGCTAAAGAGCTAAGATGTGTATTGCAGGGTTCCCTGTACTCCAGGCAGTGCTGTACTGCTAGCACGAGGGCAGCTTGCGCTAATGCACGTGTATGTTGATTTTCCTCACAGAGGAAGACTCCCAGGCTGCGCCTTGTGCTGTGCAGACCCCTCCCTCGGCCAGTGTCCCTTACACAGTGGGTTCAGCAAGAGGGGCTGGAGTGAATGGTGATTTTTCTAGTAATTGGAAGAAATGATATAGAGAGGTCATACATGTTTCAGCAGCGTCTCGGCTCTAATAATTATCGTGGTGGTCCTCTTGGAACAGTAGATGGAAGAAGCTGGATTTTTAAGGGTGACATTTAGCTGGCTGCTCAGCAATGTGTATTATCAAGTTTTACTGCTTCTGGAGAGAGACTGAGTGTCAGTTGATACACAGATTTGAAGTCTGTTTTATCTGTCCCTTGGTTTCCCGCACCTGCTGTTATTTCAGACCTGTGATTCAGCAGCATATTGGCAGTGTAATCACAGGAATAGTAGAATAAAGTGAGATGTGTCAGCTTGGTTCGCTTTTTTTAAAAGAAGCACAAACCTTTAAGGATATTTACCGCTTGAAATAATGCATGGCTTAAAGCAAGGTCTAATACTACTTCCTCCCCCTTGTTCTTTTTTGGGGTAGTAAGGAGAAAATTTTGCTAGCTTATGTGTGTGCTCGTCCTGTATATTTGATATATTCATTATTGAAAGATTTAGCTAATAATACAGTACTGACTGCTTTTCTTCCCTGAAAGCAATAGCCTGTGATTGTGGTAGTTCTTCATATGGAAGATGATACAGTCCTATGTCTCCAGCAATTGAAATAGGGATGTCCATGCAGTACTGAATGGCAGGATGTGATAGCAACAAATGTCTACTGAGGACTAGGTAAACAAGGAAGGTATTTTGGGAGTTGTGCTTATTTTATTTTTTTCATCTTGATAGGTGGCAACCTTCCAAGGATACAGCCTTTAAAAGTCTTTGTGATTTGATCAGTTGGGTTCAGGGTTTCCTGACTGACCATTTGCCTGGTGGATCCAGGAGGCTGAGGGCTCTGCTTTTAGCACGTGGCCAGAGCCCCTCTTGGCTGTGACCAACACGCAGGTGTCCTCCTGTATCTCAGAAATGCACACTGGGTCATGTAATGAGGACGGGTCACATACCTCCCCATGAATGGGCTGCTTGTGTTTGGATTGTGTGACAGGCAGCCTCCTTGCATGGTGGGCTTGAATATGGGGGCAATTATATCTGCTACTGCTGGTGTTGAAAGCTTTATTACCTCTTTGGGCCAGGAAGAGCAGAATAAGCAGACTAGTTTACTGAAGGTGTTTATACCAACTGCTAAGTAATTTGCAAGAATTATTTGAAGTGCTATGAAGTCACGCTTTTAGGTAAACGCATTTAAAAACAAAGTTCATTAAAAAAGTTCATCTTGTGCATAGTTACCTTCTATGTAGACTCCTGTTTGTATTTTCTGGAAGCTAGAGAAAGGTGCAAAGGTCAATGATTCAAAGTAATTTTAAAAGCCCTTGTCAGACTGGTATGCTGAACGCCTTCTGGTTTTGTGAATTTTCTGATGGGTTTTGGTGGGAGGGGCTCTGTGTGTGTGGTTGAGTGGCTGGTGAAGGTTTGTTTGTGTGGGTTTTTTTTTTTTGTAGCTATGCAGTCTTGCTTTTTTTGGTATATGCTATGAATCTGTATCTTTCTGAAACATTTAATAGTAGCTTAAAACCTGTTGCATTCTAGAAAAACTTTCACAAAAGTTCAGTAATGATTTTGATTAGGGTGGCACAACTTTACAACTATAGTGCTATCACTAGCATCTGTCCGAACTGATGTCTTTAAATATCTTTTGCTCCACACTCTGAAAATAAAAATACTTCTTCAGAATATTAAAATGTAAGGTTTATACATTTTTCTGTTAACCTTTTGTTATATTATTTAAAAATAACTGTAGTACTTCCTAAAAAAAATCTATTTTTAGGATAACCCTGTATCTACAACCACTAGGAAGAGTAGCTACAAAAGATGTCAAAACCCATCAGCTTATATGAAAAGGTCAAAAAGTAAATTACCCTTGTCTCAAAATAGAAAAATATTTGATATTTTTAAAAGTGCTTTGTAAAGATAAGTGGGAGGATAATTGAACTGTTGCTTTTTTTGCACTCTTATGCCTGAAAAGATGTGTTAAAGGCAAGAAGTAGCATCTCTCTAATCCTGTGAATTCAGTTGGTGTTCATGGACTTCTCTAACTGAAGATGAATGAAAGATAGATATAATTTTTGTTATGTTTTTGGCTAAACCTTCTCTTCTTCCTGGCTGAGGAGCACACTAAGTGTCAACAGTCCGCAAGAAGCTGGCTTCTTAACTTCAGTGATGTGAATGGCTGGGTTGAGGGACACTCTGGACGCTGGGGACCAATGCATTGATCTGATGCCACAGCTGACATGTAGGCTGCCTTTTTGGGCTGGGCTGAGATATTAGCAGAACTAGCTGGGACGTGTCTAACCCTCACACATCACTTGTGCCAGGAGTTGTTTGGGGTGCTGCGTCAGTCACCTCCTTACAGCTGTTGCCTGTGGTGCCATGATGAGGGGATTTCTGAGGTGCCCAGGGCCGCTTCTAGGGTTCCTTTATGTTTTATTGCTCCTCACTTTCTGTAGTGAGGATGCTGATTTGCAGTTTCCAGCTGGTCATCTGGCAAAAGCTAAGAGCCAAACGTGGCATTCCTGATATTCCTGAGCATGAAAAGTAAACAAAAAGCTTAAGAACAGTGTCTTCACTTACATGTTTTCATGTAGGAGTAAATTCCTTTAAAAACCTGACTTTTTGGTTTTGTTTATTTGGGTTTGGTTTTGGGTTTTTGTTTGTTTGTTTGTTTTTCTTTGTGTGTGTGTTTGTTTTTTAAGTTATTGACTTCTTGTACTTATTATGGAACAGAGCTCTTAAAATTAGGAGGGAGGTCTTGCCAGGACCTGGAGCGAGACAGGAAAGTCTTTTCTACTTTCACTACGCAGGAAAGCCATGTGTGTGGGAGCAGCTTTTCTGAGAAATGAAAGTATCCCGAGTGCTTTGATTTTCTGGTTCTCTTGTGATAACCAGTGTGATTATGTAAGGGTGGGGAAGGTTGCATTGAGTCACAGTGAAGGTTTGTGTATGTGTTGGGATTTTTTGTGTTTGGTTTTGTTTTGTTTTGGTGTTTGGTTGTTTGGGTTTTTTTTGTTTGTTTCTGTTTTGTTCTGTTGTTTTGTTTTAGATGGATGTGCTAAACTACCCCATCAAAACCCAGTGACTAAGTTACCAATGTGATGGTCTTTAGTCAGCAGGTAGACACCTTGACTCGTGCCTAGGGGTCGCAGTGTAGCATGACGATGCAAATAGCAAGCCAGAGTATTAGCTGAGTAATGTAGAAGAGCCTGTTGTGACAACGTATTTTAAAATGATTTTATGAATTCAGGCTAGACTTCAGTCTTTCTTTCCCATTAGGACATAAAGACCACTTCTGTTAGCTGATATTACACTTATCAGTTGGAGTGCTGTTAAAGAAGTCAACAGCTGTTGAGAGTAGAAAATGTTTGACTGGAGTGAATGTCCAGTTTCACTGGTTCAGTGAAACTAATAAAACTCGCATGTGACTTCTGCTAGAGATCTAACTGTGCCATAGGTGGGGCGGTAACTCTTTCCTTTCACTTTGGGACTGTGATACATGCAAAGTTTTGGTTAATGAGTGGTAAAGTATAATTACTAGGGAAAAGGTAGTACTGTGAATCACTATAGTTAGTTGCATGTAAAAGTATGTAAAGTTGAAACTTTTCTGATAAATTCTTTATCTTTTTTATTATTTAAAAAAAGGGCAAAAATATGATGACAAAGTAATCTAAAGCTCTGAGGATGCTTTACTGTTGAACAGGATAGTGGGGGCATGCCTTGCATGATGGTACAAACCCAGGCTTTGGGCCAAATCAAGGGAAAGACTTTTTCCTGTTTCCTGCATCAGGTTGGCAAATGGTATCTCTTGCTATTTTTTGTTAACACTTCTAAGTCTTAATTTGGCAACACAGCATTCTAAACAGCGATATTGGATTTTTTTTTTTTAATTTTACCTACAGTAATGCTGTGCTGAATATAAATGTTGCTATAAGCTGTATTGTGCTGCCGTACCTCAGCCAACCTTGCAGGTAGAATGGAGAGCAGCTGCAGTGTGTGCCATGGTTGAATACGATCACCATCTAAATCATGATCTAAAATGTTGCTTTCTTACAGCCTTAACATTTGCTCCCTCTCGTTGTATTACAGGTTTTAGATCTCTATCACTAGATTTCTTTAGCACTTCAAAACTTGTGATACAGTAACGAAGGGCTCTACGGACCATTAAATGGAAATTTTCCATGAAACTTCTTTTTGAGTAAAGCTGTCTATACCACCTTTTTTGCTCTATGTCACCATCCCAGTTTCCAGACGTGAATGAAGGGAGCATAAGTCAGTCTCTCTGCTGCAGTGGGTTACACCTCCCTGCCTGGGTATTTGGGGCGCTGGTCTGTGATCTGGAGTGGCAGAGGTGGTGTGCTACCTTCTCCTGGTAGCTGCAGGGCTGGTTCTCCTGGTAGAGGGGTGGATTTAACATGCTGAACTAAGTAGTAGTTTTCCTGGTGAATGTGGTGCAGAATCTGTGGTTTTAGGCTTTAACAGAAATGAGATATTAAACAACATTTTGAATCAATATTGAGATTCCTGTGAAGTGCTATGAAGGACGAATTGGATCCTAAGATGTTGTAAAGGACAGACCGACATTGTTGTGAGTAGGACACGGTTAGTTTCAGTTGTCTGTGGCAGGCTTTGTGAGTTCCTGTCTATATTTAATTATGGACGGGTTTTCCATGTATTCAGTAACATCATTAATTCCAAGAATTTGAAAATCGCAATGAAAGTATTTAATCTATTTAGGTGTAGACTCTTGCAGTTTAAGAAGGCACTGGTGATTTTTACAGTTAGGTTCTATAGCTTTCATTCTTTTGAAATTGACATTAACTACATTCTTTTGCTTTTTGCTTCTTTGCTGTAATGGTTGAAATTCAGGAGCATGTTGAAAGCCATCAGTGTGAGAGCTTTTCTGAAACCTGATGTTAGCTGATGATGAGACTTCAAGAGAAGTGGCACTGTTGTGAGAGGTGGCAACACTAAGTGTCCACAGTTTTAACGTAGCTCTCTGAAGTAAGGGTGTTAGAGAGGTGGAATCCAAGGAACATGCGACATGGAAGATCTCGAAGGCTGGAGTGCAACTAGGTTAACTTTGGAAACATCAGCTGACATGGATTTGTGTATGTAAAACACGTTTTTTTTTTAAGCAGCAGAAATATTGGTATGCAAATCCTAATAGTTTTTATTCTGAGATGCACAGCTTTGACTTGATGCTTTTGTTTGTAGTAGTTTTCTGAAGTATTTTTACTGGTGGATTCTTGCTGAAAAAAATCATACCCTGCACAACATTTCTTTTAAAATGTTTCTGTTACCAACTAATTGGCAATAGTCAAGCTTATCAAAGTTTAGGGGTCAAACAAATGCAGTTTATGCTTATAATATCCTTGACTAAAGGTTTTTTTTAGCCATGAGGTGAAAGCATATTTTTAAGCTTTACCGTAAGCACATGTAGATAAGAATAATACATTTCATAAAAGCTTTTCAGAGAGGTATTAGTGTTTTCAAGGCATGATCCATAGCTATTTAAGTGCAATTGACCCTTGTAGCTTACCTCAGTCTAGACAGAATTTGTGGAAATTAATGCACATGACAAAAAATGGCCTTATGTGCCTTTATGATGCCTTCCTACCAATTGACGTGTCATCATTTCACTTGTGTTGTACCCCCAAATCCACAGGGCTCCCTTTAATTAAAACAGGATGTTCACTGGACATTAGGGTATGAGTCTGAGATGTAAAAGTTTTGGACTGTGAATTGTGTAGCTGTATTTAAAGCCATCTATTGCTTTTGGTGAATAGTAAATGCTAGGCCTGAGTTTTTGCATGGTTTCTGTGACAGCAGTTTTTCTCACAGCTGTATGACTTCAAGAAAAGTCAGATACCTGTGCTGAAAATTCCAATTCTTATTCTCAAACCAAAAATTACTCTTTCTGAATTTCAATAACATTTTAATTAAAAAAATTCACTTTGAGAAGTTGAACTTAGCTGTGTTTTTACTGGGATTAAGCCAGAAAAAAAAGAAGCGCTATGTGGAAGTTGAAAATAGTATTCATCTACATTCAGGTGTATGCTTCAAGAGTGCTTTAAAGTAAGCAGCTGGAAGAGGCTGGGTATGCACAGGCATGTGGCATTCTTCGTTCTCTTCAGAAGAGGAGATGGTGAGAACAGACTCCTACTCTGCTTTCCTTTTGTGTCCGGTTTCATTTTATTCCTCTGAAAGTTAGCTGCTTTGAAAAAGAAATTTCTCCTGGGACCACAGCTGTTGGAAATGTACTTTTTTAAAAACACTTTCCAAAGTGCATGGGTATAAATGGCTTAGTTAGAGGACAGATTACTGTGTATTTCATTGTATCCCAGAAATCTTATGTTACGACTGAGAAAGCATTTCTATATTTTGCAGATTTTAACTTCTGCTTTGTTTTGGTACAGAATCATGGCAAAATATATTAAGAGAAAGTTTTTAGGCTTGTAAATATGTTTTAGGTTTTTTAAACCTAAACAGCTTTTGGAGAGCTTGCAGAGTTGTTTCCCTTCTTGGTATTACCAACTTTCCCATTTGTCAGCTTCTTCAAATTCTGCTTGTCTCTCATGTAATTTTTCACCCTGTTTGAGGACCATGCTATTTTCATTTAGAGACTTTCCCACTACTGTTTTCTTTTCTTACATTAGAACCTTTTAATTATTTGGCAGCAGTAATAAGCCGACTTTTTAAATTAGGTACCTAAGTTTCTAACTTTTTTTTTTAATGGGTTACTAGAATTAAGTCTTCTCTTTCTCTCTGTATTCCTTTACTTGTTTGGAAATTAAAATAACTGATATCTTATTGGCTACTTTTAAAAGTTGCCTCTAGTCTTGCATGTGTTTTATGGGACTTGGTGCTGAAAGCCACAGAACATTTCTTGTGACAACCCTGGCTGGACCATAATTGTGCCCTTGCCTGAAGCTGGCTGGGTTGCTTTTTTGGGTACAGTCTGCTGGGTAACCTGTGGATTTATCGATGGTAAGGATGGACAGGTTTCCCCATCATCACTAGTTCCAGCTCTGGCTAACTTGGCATGTTGCCTTGAAGCTTTTTCTGGGTCTGCTTTAAAGAAGACTAGTAAATGTGCTACCTACTTCCTAGTAGTGGGTGGGAGGGTGTGTGCACAGCGTACAGACTCTGCTGCATTGTTAAAGGCCAGGCAAGGAGTTTGCAGCTGCCTGCTATTCCCAGCATAGGTGACAAAGACTGTTGTGTTGTGACCTTACTGAGTAGAAAAGGGTTTAAAATTTTGCTGCTGGAGTTTATCTGTTGTTTGATGGGGAACATGTTGGCATAATGCTGCTGCTAGGAAGACAGCACAGAATTTAAATTTCTTTATGTTTCAAATTATTTTTCAAAAATGTGAACTCTTTAGAGGAGTCTTTCATACCCCTTTTCCTCAAGTCAGCCTATGAAGTTTCAGGTAGGTGTGTGGTGATGAAGAATGGCAGAAAATTGCTATTGATGATATTGCCACAACACCACTGAGACAGGGAAGACTGGTAGGACTACATTAGAACAATTAGCAGTTATAAAACAAAGTTGTCATAAGTTTCTTGAGACCATGTCCTTGTATTAGAATATAACAAGTTCAGCTTTCTATGGGAGCTGAGGCAAACTTGTGTTTCAAAATCAGGTAATTAAAAGTCCATTAAAAAAATACCCAAGGATTCTCAAGATTATCTTTTGTCTTTCTCCTTGAGAGAAAATGGCCTGGAAAATTTCAGTTGCCCTCTGTGGAATGTATGGATGAATTTACTATTTCTTTAATTGTGAGGTACTAAGAGTATATGCTGATACACTGGTAAAAATCTCAATATATCTTTAAATACTATAGTGTCTCTGTTGTGTTTGAGGTTCATTTTAATTCTAATATCATCTGCATCCCTTGAGGTTATTACCTAATGAAAACGAAAGCTGCTTGCTGACCTTCACAGGCCAACAGCCCATGGTGGTGTTGTGGCCTTTCTGCAGGGACGCAGCACGTGCTGGCGGCTTCCTGGCACTTGACCCAGGAAAGGCTGTCTTGCTGGAGAAGCTGTCAGAAACCCGTCACCTTGCAGGCAACCTGTTAAATAACCTAAAATCTGGGGCAGTATTTACTGTTACCTCTAATAACAGGGGAGCCCTGGGTCTGGCCAGGCCACTGGAGGTGGCCTGGGGCTGCCAGGGCTGTTGCTTTCTAGAGACAGGAGGGCATGTGCACACTCTGTGTTCACAAGGCCTGTTTCTTTAGGAAGTGAGGTTAGTAATTTATTTTTTTTTAATCAGACTAAATGGCAAAGCCTGTGTTGAAAGGCTTTCTGTTAAGTTTTCTTTCTATTCAAGACAGGCAGCTGAGCTTTTTGCCCAAATGTGTCCCTGCTATTGAATACCGTGGACTCTTTGTAATACAGACCTGTCTTAAAAAGTGCAATTTAACTTTTATTTAGGATTTCTATGCTGTACTATTCTGAATTTTGTGTGGGAAAATTGCTTGTGAAATTTTCCCTGGTACTGCTTACTTAGGGCTTATAGCGGAGTTGTTTGAGGTGAGGTGGTATCTTTGATGCTTGTGCCATTAACAGTTGCAGTAGATGAAATCTTTCTGGATGTGAACACCTAAACTGGTGAGTAGAGAACAGTGTATAGGGTTTCAGGCCATGCTGGAGTGGGCCTAAGTGTGTGTGTGTTCATTTGTGTGTGGCTTTGACCACTGAGGCCCACCAGGAGCATCAGGTCCTTGTTGAATTTTTTTATTCAAATTATATTATTTATAATCCTCTATGAATTTTATATTCATCTCTTGTTTGAGCATGTTTTCTGCAATAGTCCCTAAGCAGGACAAGGACTGTGTGAGGCTTTTTTCCCCTCTCAGTTTCCCTCACTGAGTAAAAATACGATTAAAATAAAGGCAGAGAAACAATTTGTTCTCCTAAGTTTGCTGCTCCACAGCAGTTTAATCCAGTGGAAACAGGTGCAGCTTTGGTCTTGCCCTCTCCCTTGTCCCACCTCTGGCTTGCACTAAGTCAGCAGGAAATTAATTCAAAGCAAAGAGCAGCTTTGTGATGGTTTACTGAGAGCCTAGGCTGGCTTGCTGGAGATTCAGGCAAGTGGCAGTGCTGGCTCAAAGGCAGGAGTGTCTCGTGGCTGGAGCGGGTGGCACCTGGCAACGCCAGCCTAGGCTGGCCATTGGTGGCAGGAGCTATGGCCTGGGAAGGACAGCTGATGGGTCAGAAGCAGCTTGTGGTCTGACAGCCCCTTTACACTTTCTTGTTTGCAAGTATTGCAGAGACTGGAATGCCACCGATCCTGCAGCTTCCAGAGTTGGTTCGGTTGTTCCTAGAGTTGTCCTCTTTATCATAATGGCCGAGTGAGGAGAATGAAGGGACTAGCTTGATGTTGTTTTCTTGTGAGCTCTTCTGTATTGTGCAGAGCAGGGTGAGATTATCATGATGGCTATTTGGAAAAAAAACCCCCACAAACCAAACCAACATAAAAAAGCTAAACACTTGAATGGGCTAGTGGGACTGCCCTCTCGAATTGAGAGGTAGATCTTAGCCTTTTGGTGACAGATAATAAATGGGTAATGAAAGGACCGTGAAGAGCCTTAAATGCGAGCCAGAATAGCTTGTGTTTGGCGTGATGGGTTAAACTGTGTTTGGGATGCAAAGGAAAATATTTCAAAGTGAGAAGTTAAAATGTGGATCTTTGCAGCATTTTTTTAGACCTCAGCAAGACAAGATTTCATTAATTGCTTAAAAGACACTTGAGGTCATTTTTAATAGCTGCTACAGTGAAATTGTGATACCCTGGGCAAGTCTTTCCTGTGAGGAGAAAGCTTATGCCTTGGTGGTACTACCTGGGCAGAGACTGTAAAATTTAATGTTTAGGCATGATGGTAAATGAACAGAAATAAAAATTAAGAAGGAAACTTTTACAACAAAAAGTAGCCAGGAGTGATTTGAAAAATCTGTGTTTATTTATATACACAAAGAGTTAGCTCTATATCTGTCATCCCCCAGCTTCCTTCTCCTTTCTATCTGTATAATGTCACCTATCATTGAGCCCACTGGCTTTAATTTGCTGTGGCTTGTGCACACTGTTGGCAGCTCTCTTGATGCTGGGGTCAGAACATGCTGAAGTGGGAATGGGATGTGAACCGAGGCTGGAGTGTGCCACTGCCCAGCTGTTGCCCATGGGTGGGTTCTCAGAGGAATACCTCTGAATTTTACATGTAGTTTACAGATAACATGTGCTGGTGCTTTGAAAGACCCCTTGCTGCCACCAATTACTCTCATCACCCATCAGAGTTGTATTGGAGCAGAGATACATTTATTTGCTAATTAGCGTCACAGTTATTGGAGTGTGTAAGAATCAAAAGCAATTTTTGTGAGGCAAATTTTCCCATGGCCATTCCAGTGAATACAACCTGAAGTTTAAGTTGCATCTAGTTAAATGAAACTAAAGATCTCATTGGTTTTATTGTAATTATTTGATTTTTAGAGGTGCCGTCATTACTACTGCGAAGCCTGCTATTGTACTGAGCAGGGTGTGAGAAGTCATGATGGTGGTTTAAAACACACAGACCTCAAAACTCTCAATAATTTTTCATTTCTGACACCTTTTATGTTTTCAGTAAGTACTAAGACTGCTATCTATTCTTGATTATCAGCCTGTCACTGAAGCTTGTTTAGGAGTAGTTATCAGTAAGAGCTAGAAATGTGGAAATAAGCAATTCTTCACATGCTTCTTCACTCAAGCAACAGAGTTCATAGATCAGTTCATAGACTAATTTTAAGATAGAACTTCAGTTGCATTTCTATTGTTCCTCTTTTGGTTTGGAGGACTGGTTTTAAATGATGTTGCTTTGATAGAAATGACAAGATTTTTGAGCCAGTTCATGCTTCGGTTGTAGATCACACTGTTTATTACCATGTTCTTGTAAGTTAGTTTAAATGGCTTTGCTGCCTTCCTAGTGTTTGCTCTTGCTTTGTCTTTATAATGACTACTCATACTGCCTTCAGCCACTGTTTTCTTTGTTGTTGTTGGTTTTGTTTTGTTTTTCCTACTGGGGAAAACTGAATCTCTTAGTAATATAAACTAAGCGTGTTTAGTTGTAATCCAGGCAATAGACCTGCAGGGCAGTCAAGCTGGAGTCCAGGGCTGAGTTTCAGTACTTCTGTGGCCTGAGGGAAAAGTAGACAAAATACACTAAATGTGTTCAGGGAAGTGTGTTTCTGTTGCTTTCTGAATGCTCTCCATCTTATTGTATGTATGTACTCAGTGGTGCCTCTTCCAGCTGCATTATTGCTCCAATTCTTTAGCACCCCGAAATTTGCCTAGGAAGATCCATATAATAAGGTGGTGCTTCTCCCTTGCTTTCATCTTCTACGTCCTGTGTAAGAAATCAGATTGTAGGGTCTCATTCCTTCTCTGCACTGTCTGTCTGAATGTGGAAGAAAGGGTGTGAAACCACTTTTCCTGCCTATGGGTAGAATAGCTTGGAAAGTCACAGACTTTCCCCCTGTGAACTGACAGGGTTTCCTGCTTGTTGCAAGAGTATTCCCCATGTTAGGTGGTGGTTTGGTTCACATTTAACTTCTATTATTTTGTGAATGTGTGTAACTATGAGAGGGTAGGTTTGCCTTATATTTAATGTTAGTAAATACAAACCAAACATCTAAAGCCTCCCTTTAAAAATCTCATTTCAAAAAGTTTAAATATGAGCTTGAATTAAAATAAATTTAAGAGTTTTATGTTGAGAGTAACTGAGACTTTTTTGGGGGGAGGGGGCATATATGAGGCTCAGAATAGTGAGTGCTTATATGAATGTATGCTCTCAAGTTGTGTAGAATCCTTAATATAAAATCTTGGAATTCATTGAAAAGTCACTTTTTTAAAGCCTTTTCAACTGACATAGTACAGCTTTGTTATTGTTCATGGAAACAGTATGGAAATGTGGTGAGAGTATTTCAAGTGTTTGCTTGTGATGAATGTAGATTATATAATGCTATGATTAAGTAGGATACTTCCTATAATTTTTCAGGGATGACTATATGCATGTTAGCAATGCACTCAAGCCTTTTCCTCGTTAAACTTTTATTTGGTCCAGGCTGTGGTTGGCTGCAAGTTACTGCTATACAGTGTGTCCTTTTGCTTCCTTGAAGTAAGTTTGCTCTCAGTCCAGTTGCAGGTGGGTAATTATCCACTTTGCACAGGCTGCTGCTGTAATTGGTAGGTTTTGGCAGTCTGCACAGAGGAGTCCTGGACTGAAATTCTGCAGTCTCTGTGCACGTCCTTTGCTCTCCACAGGTGATTTTGTCCAAGCTAAAGCTGAGATGCGTTTTGCATTTGTGTGTGTATAAAAATATACCTTTACCTACTTTCTTAGAGGATACAATGTCATGGAAGAGGTTTCTCTTTTCATGACTGAACAAAAGGAAACCCAGTTAGCAGATACCAGGCAAGGGAATCTAATTCTGTTATTCTTTAGGAGGTACTGTAAGAATGAACACCTTAAAGCCAGTGCAGAGGTTTAACTTGGTCTTTGCGTTGGCAAAATACTGCTTTTTAAAATATATGTATATGTATACCCACTTTTAAATTTACATATGTATATATGTATGCTTATTCTGCACACAGAGAAAAATACTGAGGACAGAGATGGCGAGAGCATAGACATGCAGCAAAGCCTTCTGGAGTTGACTGTGTTTCAACTTGGTATTTTCATGGAAGGAGTTAGTTCTTATTTGCCTGTTTGGAACTTGACCAACAGCTTATTTAGAAGATGGTTAATGTATCTGTGTTGCTGGAAGCTGTAATGCTCAGCAGTGTATGTGGGCCTTTTAACTGTTCCTGGGAGATATGATTAAAGTGGCAGAAAATGACATTCACAGTAGTATTTAGGGTCTTTAGTATGCTTGTCCTTTGTACATTAACTATTTTTTGTTTATTTGTTTGTAGCGGAAACGTAAAGCCTTTTTATAGGGGATTAATTCCTCTTAATCTCTCAGTGTTCTTCTCATTACAGCAACATCGTAAGAGGAAACTGGCTTATTGGCTACTTGTCTGGAAGCGGTACCATTAGCAGGTCCTCTGCAGCTCAGGTTACATTAGAAATGTCTTTAATATAAAATATTTTGTGCAGTGTCATTTGGGGTTTCCTCCAACTAATAGCTCTTATAAATCAGTGTTGCACTGGGAAGTAAAGCAAGTGGGTTTTGTGTGGAGGGACTGAGTCAAGATGCTGTTCTCTGCATTTGTATTTTTTCTGCTCTTTCTGTTTTGTCTCTGGTACAAGTATTCATGCCTTGAGAAGGAAGGGATTCCCATAGTTCATTCTCATGTATTATTTAAATGAACTGGTGAGGCAGTAGGCCCAGTTTTCTCCTGGTAATGGTTGGACCATCTCATTTATTACTAAATATACAACTTTTTCTGTGCTTGGAATCTGAAGAGGGTTGTTTTAACTTTTAAGTTTGAAAGTGCTGGTGTTGCAAATACAAAAATTTGGATGTTGCTATGAATAAAGCTGAAGCTTACATGTTCTTCAGAAGCTAGAGATGAGAAAATAAACAGCTCAAAAGGTGGCTAATTATTTTCCCTCAAACTTATCTGCAGTATAATTCAGAATTAGTCAACCTGTGACATTTACTTTGTCTATAAAAACATTTGTGTAATTTAGCTTTTTGCTCTGATTTTGATAAGTTATCAGAGTTTACAGTACTGTCATGGAACTAATTTGGGCACAATACCTCCCTAAGCAGATAATAGTGTGGGTGCTTTTCTGCTTCACTAGCGCTGGCACAGCTACTGAATATGCTATTGTGTGAAGTTATAAACCAGATAATCTTAATTGGGCATTTCCTGAGAGGAAGGGAGGGATGGCTGAAAAAGGAGAGGATTGGAAGTAAGGGCATGCATTCCTACTATACAAATTTGGCTTCCATCCAGGAAAATGGGAGAATTTCCTGTTAGTTAAAATCTTCCAAGAGCTGAAAGCCTGGTGATACATACTGCATACCTCGGGGAGCCAGAGGAAGGGGGAAGGCTGGGAATAGCTCCTGCATGGAAGCCCTGGGGAACTGATTGTGGCGTGATGTGGTGGGACTGAGGGGTGTGAGCAGCCAGATCTCAGGGCAGCTGTAGCATTGGTGGACCATCTCCTTTGTCTGGCCAAGGTTTTGGGTTACCCTGTAGCAGTTGCACCAGCAGGGTCTGGTGTCATTGACCAAGTCCTGGAGCCTTTTTAGAGTTGAGTCAAATGCAATTCAAGCTACATGGAGTATGTGTCTGTTATGTGTTGTATGTATGCGTGCATATACAATGTAACGCATTTGGTGCCACATTGCAGATAGAGGTGCAGTCTTGACTTGCTAAATTCGTGGATCTGTGCTATAGATAAACTGTGAATGGAATCTGCCATGTAAATTTGAGGAAAGGATGGCAAACAGGAGCAGGTACAGGCAAACAGGATCCAAAAGAATTGAAGTGGATTTCTTGGCATCAGTAGTTGCACCTGGTTCCATTGGAATAATCTTTTTGGATCTCCATTTGAAGAGAGAGGTTTCTTATTAAATTGAATTAGAGTACAATGAGTTATAATTCAGAATTTGAACCTCTAGTAATGCAAGGTTGGGAAAAATATGTAATCAGGGAAGAGATGGGTTTGAAAAAAGATGCCAACTTTTTATGTTAGGACTGCTAGTTGTGTTCTGAATCATCCCTCACTGACCTGATTTAATTAACATAAACTAGTGTAGATGCTTCAGACACTTGTAAATACTTACATGCTACCATCTTTGGTTTTTAGTCTTTGCTTTAGTGTAGGGTGAGCTCTTTTAGGGTTTTTTTTGGTAAGCCTTTGAGTGAATTAGGATCATAATTGTTTGCAATAGCTACATTAGTGTTTGTGGACATTTGAGGGTCTGTATGTTACAGTTACTTCAGCTCAAGTTAGCCCAAGCTACAGGAAAAGTAAAAGTTTCTAGGGCAGATGTAATCAGAAGGAGCATTAATAGGAGTAAGAAGGGTGGTTTGCTTTGTATGTAGAAGTCTGTCCTAAGTATTGAATTAAATATTAGTTATGGTACAGACAAGACTTAATCGTTTAGCAGTTGCATTAGAAACTGATCTCCAAACTTCAGTCATGGGTGAGAGTAAAATAAAATCTTTTTTTTTTAAATCATCCTATATGTCCAATAGCCTGTAATAAAGGAATATAATTCAAAACAAACAAACTTTAGCTGTTTTGACTTTTGCAGTCTAGTACAGATGCACTAAGTTAAAATGACATCAAGAATTAAATAATATCAGCTCTCTGAATATGGGTACAATTGTGTTTTGTAAACTTCTTTAGTGAAGAGGAAAGCAAAAAGAAAATTGGACCTTGTCCCCGATTAATGAATGAGGAAAGGGTTTAATAGTAGTTGTCTGCACTGTCATTTGTAATGAAAAGGAATAGAATTACCTGTGTTAATGCAGTTTCATGGCTGATAACATACTGTTGATGTAACAGTAAAGGAGAATATTGGCAAAGTTAAACATGCAGCTGCAAGGAAGGTCTGTACACAGTAAAGATGATGCAGTTATGTCAGATTTGAGAGGATGAGGGGAAGATGCTGAATGCATAGAAGAGAAGGCTACCAGTTGAATGGTGTGTTAAGGAGTTTTTAGCTGCCTTATGCAGTTTGAGAATTGTTTCTGAAGTCTATTGGAAGGTATTAAGAGAACACATTGATCAGGTGGAAACAAATTTTAATTATACTTTTTTGTTGCTTTGTTTTCATCTTTTTCCTCCTCCTTCTAGGTAGGGAAGTGTATTGGTATTCTTTAACTTCTGTGTGATTTGAAATAACTCAATTAGAGATTAATGGCAGCTTGTCCACATTTACCTGAAAAGCCAGTAATGTCTAAAACAGGTGTTTGTGGCCCCAAAGCAGTTCAGCTCCATTTATGGTATTCGGGATAACTGTTAATGTTCCTCTTAATTTCTGTCACTTGTAACTAGGATGCTTGTGGACACTGTTCCAGTTAGAAATTTTGGAGCCGAGTGCCTTAAACTCTTGGCCTTAAAAAAGTATATTTAGGTACTTAAATAATCTCTTGATGAGAAAGGAGCATCTTTGGGCCTGGTTCTGATCTGTTAAATGTGTATGAGCTAGGGAAGGGGGCCTTGAACCACAGCTTTACACTGGAATACTGAAATCTGGATATAAACTACAGATGTCTAGGTTTATAAGTCACAGCTGTGCTCATAAATTAACAACCAATATTTTGAACTGCTAAGAGATTGTTGGTAAACTATATCCCTTCTGTCTTCCCAGTCTCTGTGAACAATGAATATCCTCCAGTCAGCCTTTCCAAGTGTTGTATATATAGTGGAAGATACAGAAATCTTTTATAACTTGTTGTTATAATAATTTCTAGTGAAACTATTTTCTGTTTTATCAACCATCACATTGGTAGCAAATAAAAAAATAAATCCATTTTGCTGCCATGCACTGCCCTTGAATTGCTCCTGCCGTTTATAATGCTATTGTAATTACTTTTCCCAAATACTATATTTCTTTTCTTTCTTTCTTGCCAGACCCAGGGGCAGGAAAGCAACTTTATAGGGGAGACAAGTCCTGCCTTTGTACAGTGCTATGAAATGCACAGAGTAAACAAGTAAGGGGGTGAGGGATGGGGATAGAGTGGGAGTTTGTTTCCTGCATCACTTCACTTGTGCCAATAGCAGGGTTTTTAAAAAGAAACAAAAAAAAAGGCAAATTGGATTGTTAGCAGTGTCCCTTAGGATCATAAGTGAAGGGAAGATTGTGTATGTAATTCATAAACATCCTGAACTATATGCCTTCTATTTCAGCTTATTAGGGCATGAAGGAGTGCCTGCCAGGTTAATTTCACACTGGGGAATTCAGCATTCATGCAGCTCTTAATTTCCTCCTCTATACAAAGCTGTGATAAGGAGAGAATAAGGGTATTTGAATATTTGATTCCAAATAATTATTTTTAAAGAGAAGTATTTTAGCAGTAGCTGCAAGACAATTAGAGTGGTTTTTTTAGTTGAATCTGGAGAGTAACATAGGAATGTTTCTTTGTCATTGATAGGAAATATACTTTTTGTCTAGCAAACAAAACCCTGTACTTTACAAAATCTTCTCTTTTATAGATGAAATTATTGTTTTGAATTCAGGATGTGGTGGGCAAACAATAAAAAAGGAAAGCCACTTGCGAATACCACTAATCTTTCTCATTTTCTGATCTGCCAAAGGAAGAATGGAATTTATTAGTATGGAACAGTGGTCAGTCCTCTGTATTTTCATGGGTTTAATGGTTAAGATGGTTTTAATGGTTAACTGGAGTTCAAGGATTGTTCCAGCCTAGTGCCTGCTTTTTGCTTCTGTGATGTGGTATCTGAGCATGAGTGGAGGGAATAATCTGTTGGCTCTAAACAGGAATGGGACCAGATTTTTATTTAAAAACAAAAACAAAAAACCACCCTCAAAATTCTTATGAAGTGAATATTTAAGAGACCCGGAACCTCTTACTATTTTCTAACTCCAAGTGTTACTTTAAACTCGGTTGTGGATGCTGACTGATGTTGTGATGGGGAAAGTTGGATTCAGCTGGTCTAGGAAGGTGGTTAAGACGAGTTCTTAAGGTTTTGCTTTAGTCTCGAGAAACTCTGTGTTGTGTGGATGTTTTTAGACTATTTCTCTTAAAACACCTAGATGATCAGTAAAGATGAATTTCTTAGTTTTGAGGTTGGAATGGCTCGCAATTATGTATGTTAAGGAAATAGCAGGCTTGAGAATAATTGGGAGTTAGTGGTTTTGGTTGGAATTCAGTCAACTATTCCCCCTACTGCCTTTGGACACCAAGCTATGGAGTCTTATTTGTTTAGGAGGGCCAATTGCGACTTTATGTAGGTTCCTTAAACCCACGTTGCATAAGCTCACCCGTTGTCAATTTTCTTGGTTTTTTTTGTTTTTTTTTTAGAAAAACCCCACCACAACCCCAAACCAACCAACCAAAACCATTACATTTGGGAAATAAAAGTGCCCAAGTTGAAGAAACTAAACCAAACTTGAACAATAAAGGCTCTATGCCTTTGTGGTGCATAAAGCTTATATGGAGACTTTTAATGCTTGTAGAGAAGCATACTCTAAGTAATTGGTTTTTCTGTTATTTGGCTCTTACCTTATTTTGATTGTCTGTTTCTGTTTTTAGCACCAGCAAACATTTTTAAATCAGCTAAGGGAGATCACTGGTATCAATGACATCCAGGTACTACAACAGGCACTGAAGGTAAGATGGATGTGTCTGACCTGTAGCTGAAAGTATACCTCTTAACTGCCTGTGAAAGCCATAAACCCCACCCTTTCTTACTCTTGTCTTCCCTCCTTCCCTTCCATTCCCAGCTTCAATACTTTTTTAGATTTGTTTCAGGGGAAAAAAGCTCATAATGATGGTTTGTTCACTTTAGAAGGTATCTTGATCTGTTTTGGTACTGAGATGAAAATTAATCTGGTGTTCAGAAATGAAAAGACAGGCATAGTATTACTTGCCTTTAACCTTTGGTTAAAGTGTTTTGAGATACCCTGGTGCTACTACAGCTGGTCAACTCCTGATGAGTTAAGTGGTTTTTTTTGTCAAGGTGTAGTTAAGTTTTCTCTCATGAATAGGTTCTGCTTAGTATGTAGAATGAAGAACTCTCCTTGAACTTGCCACCCTTTGCTAATTTGCTATTGTTTCCCTGTTTTTTCAACCGTTATAAATTCTTTCACAGCACAGAAGTGTTTGATGCAAGTAAAGAATGGCAGGTCTCTGCATTCTGCTTCCCCAAATATACATGTGTGTATATATGTAAAATAAAATGCCTTGTCTCCCTCAAGCAGAGCTTTTTAGCCATTTAACATGGTAAATAAGGATTTAGTGAATTTAAATCCTATATATATATATATGTATATATAGTTGTTGCTTCAGATTCAGCATAAATCTTGTTCAAAACTGCCCCTCAAAAGCCAGTATTTTTGGCTTTAAAAATGGAATGGTACATTTTCAGAAGAATTCAGCTGACTGGTATTGAAGTATGTGAGAGTGTGCTGATTATGCTTGTTGAGGGGTTGACCTACACTACAAGACCTTTAATTTTTTTCTGAAATAAGTGGAATACTTCCAAAGTAATTTGTTATAAGATGTTTTATCTTTTATTTTGGTTAAAAATAGAGAAGTATGCAGAATATGTCAAGTTTGGAAGCTTTTTTCTAACCAGTATTTCACCTGAAAGTACAATGTGTGAAAATACAATGTGATCTTATAAATTGCCTGTAATATTGTCCTTTGCTGCTAAGAAAAATCAAAAAAAGGTGAGTGGACTCTCACTTAGTGTTTTCTTGATGCTTAAAGGACAGCAATGGTAATCTGGAGTTGGCTGTGGCTTTTCTCACCGCGAAGAATGCCAAGGTTCCCCAGTTAGAGGAGGCAACTTACTATCAAACAGCCCTTCCTGGAAATGACAGATACATCAGCGTGGGCAGTCAGGCAGACACCAGTAGGTATTTTTTCTTTTCTTTTCATAAGTTTAGTTTAAAGGCAAGGGAACTAAAAACTTGCCTGTGAGATGACTGTTTCTGCTAAAAATTTTTAAATAAGAATTATCAGATAATTACTTATTCTTTCTTTACTTATTTCAGTATTTTTTTTGAGCTATCCGTAAGCATTACCTTTACATGTATGTATGGTGCTGATCAGAGGGTGAATAACTGGGTTTTCTATCTTTTTCCTTTTTTTTTTTTTTTCCTATTACAGGATTTATTTTGGGGCCGTGCAGTAAATAAATAAAGGCAAAAGCTGATTTCTCCCATTTTATTTTATTTTGATGAAATAGTAGAGTCTGTAAGTGTCTGTCTTAATATGCTGAAGCTTAATATGCTTAAGAGTAGCTTTTACCTGACAGGGATAACTTTCCCAAAGGGAGAACCGAGAGGTTAGATGTGCATTTTGTAGTAAAAGAGTAGGTATTTTATATGTGAAATGAACATTAAATACATTCATTTTAAACAGTTTTATTTAGTTTATACAGGAGGTTCCACAACCTGTATTTCTCTGAGCCTTGCAGGTTCTGTTCCTTTGCTTCAAGCGTATAGTTATTTTTATGGGGGGAAAAATGTGTTAAAGATGTTCTGCAAATAAATATGGGAAATAACATGAAAGAAAAAAGTCAAAGGAAGTTTTGTAGTGGGATTGATTGTTGTAAAATCTGAGTTTCTTGATACTGTATTTACATTCCAGTATTCTAAACACAGATGTAGAATATTTTAATTATATATTGATCCTTTGGCCATGTATGTAGTACGTCTATGTAGCTTTTCTTAAATAACTAGAATTATTTAGCTTTGACCACAGCAGGATTTTTTTCCTCTTCTTTCACTAATACTGGGGTGGCTATGGTGGCACCATTGTAAAGAAGTCTAGTTAGATCTCCTTATCAGTTGCACAATTGTCTTTTTGTCTCTGGCATCTTGACATAACCATCTTTTTTTTAATTTTTTTTTTTAAATTTATAGATTACTTTATTTTCAACATCTCAGATCTGACAACTGCATTTTAATCCTTGGTATTACTAGCAACCCTATATAAAAAGCCCTGAGTGCATTATAGGTAGTTGTATTATCCCCCCACTAAGTTGGGTGTGGTGGTAGTTTGTTTTGATTTGTGGTTTTGTTTTGGTTTTTTTATCTCCTTTGGAAAGAAAACACACACAACCCCCCCATGTATTTAATTTTCAATGTCAGAAAATTGACATTGAGGAAATGGAGAATATTTTCAACGAACTTACTACTGTTGTCATAGGCTGCAGTACTGAAGATCTGCTATGGCAGTGGAATAGTAAGCTGGATTCTCTTGCAGTCTGTGTTTAATTAGATTTATTAGCAATCCCATTAATAGAAGCATTTAGTTTTGCTGTCACTTACTGTACTATGTAACCTTATTGAAGATAGGAGGTGACAAGGGATGTGAGAGGGAAGAGTCAAGCTTGCAGAGTCTACAATACCCATGCCTGATGGTCAAACTGAAAAAGTAAGTTTTGAGTTGCACATTCCAAGCTGAATTTCAAGATTCTCTCCCCTTTTCTGGAGGGCTGAAGGCAGACCCAGACTCCTTACAGTTACATAGCACTACAAGCCAGTAATCAAGAAGCCCCAGCTGCTGTAGAAAAAACCAGACAGTTAGTTTTTTGTGGTTTTTTGGTTTTTTTTTGTTTTACATCTTTAATGTCTGGTCAGGTCCTCACTGACAACAAAGATAAGAACCCTTTCCCAGCCTTTTCTGTTTTACTTAGACTGAAAACATGTTATGAGGTAAAGGCATCGTGGCCAACTTTTCTTCATGCTGGAGGACTTATGGGGCAAGAGCTAAACACCACCAGCAGAACAAAAGTCTAAACCAGTCTGATTGTTGAGCACCTTCCCCCCTGCCCATGGAGTGAGAGGTTCTTTCAGAAACCTACAGTTCTTCTGTTGTGATCTGCTTGCTGTAATTATTTTGATTATGAATTAAAAAAATGCAGTGCACTTAAAATGGACAAGTTTCAGGGCCCTGCCTTAGTGAGTACTGTCATGTAAGGGAGTATAATGAAAGACAGCAGATGACTTGGGAGAAGAGAATGGAAAGGTGGGCATAGATGGAAAACACATTCAGCAATGATAGCTCCAACTATCAACACTCCCTTCTGCAAAGAGTACTATTCTCAGAAACTATGCTGAGCTGCTGACAGTATGTTGCTTTTCAAATTTGACTCCCTTTTACTATCCCACATAGGTATAATTACATGAAGATAATTGTAATTCACCCTTGCTGTTTCTTACTGCTTAACTACCTCTGTGCATTTGGAACTTACGATGTTATGAGTCACTGCGTTTCGTGATCCCACCAAGTTAAGTCATCCAAAATAGGGATGAGAGAGTTACAGATAAATATCAGAACTGTCTTTTACGCCCCAGAAAATCTCCAGCCACTTACAAAGGCTTTTGAATGTATGCCTTGCATAAAGGTATATCAAATGTATTCTGTGAGCTTGACTGACTACATTTTTTTGAAATGCTTACTTAGCTAAGCGGTAAAATAAAAATGTATATCTATACCTTAACAATCAGTGATTAGCCTGGATTGTGCACCGGCTCTTCCATAAGTGACAGTGGTCATTCAGATGTTTGAGAGTTGCATTCTGTATGTTAGGAGGTATAAGGAAACCTGATTTCTCTTACTAGCAAATGCAACACTTAAGCAGCTGCAAAAATATTAATGAGTTTGCATAAAATTTACTCCATTTTTAAAAGCAAAGGCTGAGTTGCACAATCAGTGTTATTCATGATGCTTGCCTTTTTGCCTGTCCAAAATGGTGCGTGCAAGCACCTGTGAGTGTAGCTTTTTCACATGTGGAGTGATGCGTGCTTTATCTGATGCCTTTGCAAAGGTGGTGTTACTCTTCTGGATGTTTTTTTTTCTTCCCTTCCTGCAATCTGTTTGTGAGCAGAAGGTGCTTAAGCATTACGGTTGCAGTGTACAAATGAACACCTTTTGGTCTAAGATAAGTTTAGTGTTCTGCTGAGTAGCATAAATCCTAGGCACTGCACTTAAAGCAAAACAAAAGAAGGTTTAGTAGTACTTTCCAATATTTTCACTCTATTGATTTCTCTAGAAACCTTTTTTTTTTCCATTTGAAGTACTTCAGTGTATTTTCATCTATGGCTGCACAACAGAACTGTTGCATTGCTAAACATATATCCATTTCCTTATTATTGGAGATACTTGCAGAACCAAGGGTTAAAGGAAGCAGCAGAATGAAGAGAAGACATGTATTTTGAAGTCCTATTTTCTTCAAATGAAATAGTTGTCAAGATAAATTCTCTCCTTCCCTTCTTTTGAAAACTCACAATTCTTTTTCACAAAAACTAAATTAGTAGTCTTTGCAATTGCACATTCCACAGCTGAAACAAAAGGTTTCCAGCCCTTTTATAAGGACATAGTACAATGTAACTATAAAATGTAATGCACACCAACTTGAGGGTTGTAGACTTAATTGCTTCTGGGAACCTGGCTTTTTCTATCTTCCTGTTGGAGCTTGAGTTTAAGCTTTTGCATAGGTTTTCAGAAGTCATTCAGCCAACCCTTTCCAATAAGGTAGGCTTAGCTGCACCTAAAACCTACTGAAGTGATGTTTATGTAACATTTCTTAAAAACCATTCTGTTTTTGAGACTGAGAAATTTATAGAGTCATTTGATTTGGTGCTTCACTGTCCTTACTTTTAGACTCCTAATGTCTTGCTTAAATCCCTCTTGCTTCAGGCTAAGTCCTTTATTCTTTTTACTACCCCAGTGGAGATTATAGTATACTTCATTCCTTTTATCTTAGACAAAGTGTTGCATGCTTGAAGACTGTGTATCATAATGTACCCTCAGACTTTTCTCATAACTAAACTAAACAGCCCAAATTCTTTCCAAGTCTTTGGATGCATTTCCTATACCTGTTGTCAATTCTTTTTCTGTCTTCTAGACCTTCTCTAATGGTTCTGCCTTTTCTGTGACCTGTGGCACTCAAAACAATAACCAAGACTTCAGCTGAGTTCTTAAGAAAAATGAGTGATTATAAGTGTCCATGTAGTACTGTGACAAGATACCCCAGGGTAACACTTCATATTTTCTTCAATGCTGTGATGTGAACTGCAGGTTGGACATAGTCAATCTTCATTCTATAGCTGTGCATTTTATTGTTTCTGGATGCTAATTTCTTCTGTCACCTTACCTAACTCTGATATAGCTAGGTGACTTTGTGACACTTCCTCCTATTTCGGGGATTATTTGTGTCATCTTCTTCCAGGTTCCTGGGAGTGTCTCCAGCTTGGTATAGCAGGGTCCCTGCTTCAGAATGTCAGGGGTCTTGTATATTGAGGTGGTTCTTTCATCTTACAGATGCATTTGTTCCTTTGTTTCATGACTACCTCTCTCCTTCCCATCCCTGTCAGTGTGAGAATCGTCAGTTTAAGGTGTTATCCTAGGACAGTGTAAATGCAGCTGAGATGAGGAAGTTCCTGTAAGATAGTGGTGGCTAACATTTACTAGCTCTTTCATCAATAGAGCTGTTTGGGTTGGATAAGTAGCTGCTGGGATGCTGTGTATTCTTTCCCCATCCAGTTTTAACCAAAACTGGCATATACAGCCAATTAAGTTCTTTTAAATTTTCATGTAGGAGCCCAAGACCATTATGATATTTAACAGAACAGATGGTAGAATGTAGATTCTTGCTTAGCTCTGCTTGTAATAAGCAAAAATGATGTAGTCTCAACTTCAGTTTTTTCTTTTTTTTTTTCTATGTTGTTAGTGTGTTGAAATTGGAGTCTTGCTGCTGGATTTCCATACTTGGCACTTGTCCATTGAACCTATCAGGGCTGCCCCTTCATTTTCCTCTCCCTGTGCCAGCGGTTGCATCACTGTGGTGCCTTATTGCCTGTGCCTGGGTTCAATTGCTACTTCAGATCTGTCCTTCATGCTGAGTTTCCCAGCCTAGTTGATTTTGAAGTTCCTACTCTCTGCCTCCTCCTAGTAAATCTAACAAGTCAATAACACAGTAATTATTGTAATGACCTAGGCAATTACCAAGTAAGAACCATTTATTTAAATGACGATAGAAACTTCCTAAGTAAACAGATTGGTAGTAAGGTTATTTTACAAAAGAAAGAAGGTACATGGGGATAGATAGATACAGTGTGTGCATTTACTATATATATATATACATATATATACACACTAATATGTTTGTCACAAATTTCAATATATAACTTAAAGTTGCTTTGTAGAATTACAATTCAAACTCTCTGGATCTTGTGTACCAGAAGCAGACATTATAGAATAACGTTGTAAACCAAAATACATTTCTTAGTAAACCAGTTGATTAATTCTGCATGTTAATTTTAGTTGAATAAACATCATGAGTGCACTAAGCCAGACTGTTTTGATGAGCAGTTTCTTCATTCATAAAGGATTTTTTCAGAAGCAAAATTTTGTTTATTTAGTAGTCATGGTTTAGTTAAGAAGATTTGCATTTCCTAAGGCTATGTGACACACAATAAGAAGTACTTCATAAAGTGTTCTGTGGCCTAAATGAGGAGTATTACAAAATCAGCATATGTAAGTTAAACTCAGGTAACTATAAATTTGGAGAAGTGTCATTATTCTTAATACCTTTATGAAGTGCATACTTGCCTATCACAGGAAACTCATGTGTCTTAATAAATACTTTGGGTAAAAGTCAGCTTTTTTTTTTATTTAAACTCAGACTTTGAACACAGAAAACAGTTGGTCAAATAGGAAACATCAGTAGATTGGTTTCATGAATGAATTCCACTACTAATTGCTATAAAATAGTCATAGGTATTTTAAAAGTAGATTAATGTTGAATTTAGTAATGAGTGTGAGAGAAGGCAAAGTGATCATACTTGTAGAATAACAGCTTGAAAATTGGACTTGAAAATGTTCACTTAAAAAAAAATCTCCATGTAATAATTTACAAAACAGGAAGATATTTTAAAACAAACAAAAAAAACCTCGTGCATGAATTTCACATATATGTACATTTGTATATCTATAACTGACATAAATGCAAACTGTGCAAACTGATTTTTACTGATTTTTTTTAAAAAAGAATTTAGTCTCAGACTTTGCCCTTCTGTTAGGACTTCTATTGAGATCACCTCTTTATAATCCTATGATTTAGGATTCAAGTCATACATGAGTTGTTGCAGCTTAATGAGTTACTGTGTCAGCTGAGATGCTGAAAAAGACCTTGAACCTGCTCCAAGTACAGCAAACGTGCTAAAATGCATTATCTTAAATCTCCAAAACATTTTTATTTTACATTTGCTACAAACTAAAAGCTTGCATGGATTAGCTGATACGTAGAAATGTATTTTTCTGATGTAAGTTATGCTAGGCAAACCCTCTGGGACATAAATCAATGGCACTACTCACATGTGGTGGTAGTATCTGGCAGCAGCTCTTCACTGTATTGTCTTTTTTCATGCAGATCAGGAACAATGTTTATGTGAAGACAAGAGTTCTAAAGAGAATCCTGTGTTGTCTGCTCCAAACCCCTTGCACGCCAAAGGAAACTGTTGTGTTGATCTGCTTTCTAAAAGCAAGTGGAAGTCAAGGATTTGGGGTTTTAATATTAGTGATTTAATCACTGGTAATAGGAATGGTAAAAAACATCTGAATACATAGGGTGGTGGTATATGTTAATAAAGGTTAAGGAGCTAGGGCGGTGCAAAGAAGTTGAATAATTTAATGAAAGCGTGAGTTGGAGTTGACCTTGGTAGATTTTTGTATAACAGTGGGAGCTTTTGTTAACCAGATAATTTTCAGCTAGGTTATGAATTCTTTTCCGGAAAATACTCCCCATATGAAGGAGCTTACTTCTTAATCTAACTTTCTTTTTTATTGTTGTATAACAATTTCATCACTCATAAGTGACTAGAGACTAGCTAAAGGAATATTCCCCTCTAAGTAAGTGATCAGAGTAATCCTATACTTCTCTGTCAGTTAGTGTGGCTGTGGGATTGAGGCTTACTCCATCTTCTGTTGTGACCACTATTACTACTTTCAGAAAAAGAGCTCATCTCCAGTGGAGATGAGGTGCTTGTGTGTGACTACTTGCAAATGTGTAGAAAATATAACATAAGCATCACAGTTTAGAGCGTAATAGGTAGTGTGTGTGGTCACGGGATCCTCTCATCGCTGTCGACCTTTCTAGCCTTTTTTCCTGCTCTCAGGCTGTTGAACATGTATGCGACCCAGATGGAGGTATTATTTTAGCCCGAATTACACGGTTCTCAACGTGGCAGCTCATATATCAAAACTCCTTAGGGTGAGACGTCTGATGGTTGTTCTTGTAATTGCTTTAGGATTTCTGAAGGAGAATTTCAGATCTCTGAGTTGAAGTATCCTTCTGATATGCTGGTAGATCTGAGCTGACTATAAAAGACATAAGAATAAAATTATGAACTGCTGCTTTTGTGGTCATAGTGTTTTTCCATACTTCCAGATCATGACAGGTTTCCTAGTTTACTTTGCAGATAAGAGTGCTTCCTTTAAAGGCTCACTAAATAAAATTGAAGTTCAGCCATCTTTGTTTTGGGGAAACAGGGCTAAGTTAAAAACTAGTTTTTGAAGATGCTGTTGTTAACAGAAAAGTTCCTTTCACAACTTCTCTTCAGTTTCAGCTTTCTGTGAGGACAAGTCATCCCATTTTCTGTTCATACACAGCCATGGCAATGAGTTTTGTATCATAAGTTCAGTGTTTTATTTTGATCCAGTGAGAAATGTCACAGACAAGTAAGCCCAGGGAAATAGGGGAAGCTGACTCTACAGCGAGTCAGCCCATCCAGGAGAAAAGTCAGAAGCTAGATGGGAGAAGCTCTTTGTTACGAGTAATTGAGCTGGCCTGTGGAAGGAGAAATACAGACAGGCTGCTTATCTGTCTTTGTGAGCAATCATCAGCTTAGAATCTGTATCTCTTTCTCCCAGAGTCTTTTAGCTTCTAATGTCCAAAGCCCAGGCTGAAGAGTAGTCCCTTTCATAGCTCTTTGGGTAAACATTGGCCTGGGAGGAGGGAGATTGAAACCAGCCAGTGCTCCCTGTGTGTGTCCGTCTAATACCACACATAAAAGTCTCTTCTG
Source organism: Elanus axillaris (assembly GCA_026212715.1). Classification (NCBI taxonomy): domain Eukaryota; kingdom Metazoa; phylum Chordata; class Aves; order Accipitriformes; family Accipitridae; genus Elanus; species Elanus axillaris. The sequence continues at coordinate 22,775,951 of JANZLQ010000031.1, forward strand.
CACTTTCCCTTCTCTTTCTGTCTGTCTGGCTTGCAAAGTGAGACTTTTGGCCCTTGAAATCATGGTAACCAATGACCTTGGCTTTTCTGAAGGTCTTGTGCAGTTGATGGACATTCCTGTTGGCCCTGGCTGATCTGAAAGCATGGCTATGCCTGATGGGAGGGATTTGTCTTGCAGTGTGACCTGTGTAGTGAAATCCTTCCTTACTCAGGAAGGGGAGTGCTGTTGCTACCCTCAGGAAACAAGGAGGTTTAAGGTGGATGTTAGTATCTGATTCTTTAGATAATGGGAGCTGGAGAGGAAGGCAGAAGTAGGATTGTTTTCATCCTCATTACCCAGTCAGTAGCCCATCCGGCATTCCCCACGTGTACAAGTATGGATCCTCATTTTGTCTTAAGTACTTGTTTTCTTAATTCTCCTGGTGAGATGGGATACTTCCAGTAGACAGAAATAGCATTTAAATATGTACAGAAAAGGAATGCACAGACAGGATAGAAAAGAATTGGGTTAAGTAAGGAGCTCTCCCACATGTTATCAAACTGTGTGAAAATATTTGGCTCATCAGTGCACAGAAATACTTGTAGAATTTGGGGCTGTATTGGGAAAACTCCACATGTGTTCCTCCATGAGGAGGGAAAAACAACTGGTCAGTTAAGGTATCCTTTTTAAGAGAAGGTGGTCTTCATCATGTGTTCCCTGGAAGCAACTGATTACGGTAGCTGAAATAATACTTTTAAGTGTATTGCTTTAAGAGGGCTTTCAGAAATCATAGATTCCTAAATTTGTCCCATAGTTTTTTGAAACCTAAGAATGTTAGGAGTAGGGAAGATTTTTGCCTGTCATACCTTAGCAAGAGCAAGCTGCTGAGGTTTTTATCCAGCTTGGAGGCAGAAGGGAGCTGTTGGCAGGGTTAGTGGCTGGAAGAGCACAGAGCACAGGAGGGATGAACTGGAATGGTGCTCAGCAATCCACGTGGTCTTTCTCTCCTCTACAGTAAGACTTGCCTTTCATTCTGTTTCACTTTTAATTTTGAGAAAGATAGTTTTGCTTTTCAGATGTGATTGATCTCACTGGAGATGATAAAGATGATCTTCAGAGGGCAATTGCCTTGAGTTTGGAGGAATCAAACAGGGCATTCAGGGAGACTGGAATAACAGATGAGGAACAAGCCATTAGCAGGTAAACGAACAACTTATATAAAGCAGAAATTAAATTAAAGAGTTGGAGATTGGCCTGTATTGCTTTTTTTTAACTTTAACAAAGAATAACTTGTTTACTTTCACTTGTGCGACTGATATGCCTGGCTTCAGGATGTTGTGTTAATGTATTGTATGTTCTACACTGGAAAATAGTCTGTTATGTGTGGGCTAGGATTTAATAGCATATTTCATGTTGATGTATTTGTTTAAATATTGAGGAAGTTGATGGAGATAGAGGATATATGGTCATATTTAAATAGGATCTAAAACTAAACGTTTCTCATGTGTATCAGGTAAACAATGAAAACAAAATACAATTAATCAACTAATAAATTCTTTGTCCTGTTTTTTACTGTGTTCATTTTACAATAATATTTTCTTACCTCTGTGCTGAGGCTGAGATTGAAGGAGGGGATAGTAATACTATGAGTATGTATACTAAGAGCAGCTACCGTATTTTAGCTGATAAAATATGTTATTAACCTATTTAACAAATAGGTTTTATAAGCTTTGAGTGAAGTTAAGTTCTTGGTTTATGTTTTTATGAACATATGAAACATATGAAAGTTTTATGAACTTTCTCAAGTTGGGTGTGAAAAGAATCTGTAAGTTAACTTTTGATCAGATTTTACAATAATTTTTGGTACAGTATGTGTTTATATGTAAATACAGATATAATTATGAAGTATTTGGGACTTGAACTAAGCTTGGTGTAGGGTTGTGTGGGAGGGATGTTGGTTTTTTCATTTGTGGTTTTCCTTGTTCTAGGGGAAAAGGGCAATAGTTTGATCCTTGTGTTAGAAGGTTAAGTACCGCCTCCTTGTAAAAGGCTAATTTTATAAAAAAATTATTTAAATGGGGGAGACTGACCACAATAATTCTCCTCCTGTATTTGACAGACTAAATGGCTTATCAGAGAAGTCCAACTCTGAGAATATGGAGAGTGTCACTTAATCCGCAGTCATTTTCTTCTGAAAAATAAATATACTAATTGTGAGAATAAACATACCCCTCCCCTCATTTGTGATAAAAGCCATCTTGTTATATGAATTTAAGATAACATTTTAGGAGAGAAAGGTGGGATGAGAAGGATTTATCTTCTCATTAATAATTGGAAGACTGTTTTAAGTTTTTTTTTTTTAAGACCTCAGTATGTGCATGTGTACAAGATTATGGTGGTGGAAGTTCTGTCCAGTTCTGATTCAGAAGTTCAGCTCTTGCATGGTCCTTTTTGAAAGACAGAATTGTCATAATTATGGAGTTGTGATTTAGGCAGGCTCTCATGAGGATGGACCTATTTCTGGATATGGAAATCTTTCTCCTGTTTTTTTTCCTTCTCCAAGCTTTGACTACTTCTGCTGTGCTCACTTCTTGGGAGCCTCCAAGCTTCCATTTTTTTTCTGTGGACTTTGTTTATCACTTTTCAGGCTAAAAAACCCTTTTTGGTCTTATCTGCTTAGCCCATAACTAAGTATTATAAACATTTTATGTAAATTATGGTCTATCTTTTTTCTGGTTGCAGAAAATAACAAAGTATGCCATTTTTTCTGTATGTATAAAGGCATGTAGACAATCTGTTCAGTTATATACAGAGAAATACTGGTCTTCTGATGAAAGAGAGATGTATATTTGATGGCAAAATTACAGACAATAGCATGTGCCAAATTAAGAGCTTGTTGCTACCAAGGGGGATATGGCCTGCACACTGTACCATATTTTCTGTGCTTGCTGTAGTATTTTTGCAGCATTTGTTGCATGAAATTATTTCCCAAAGCCATACAAAAGTTCATTAAAAGATGCAGAGTATATCATGGCACAAGAAAGGGAATGGGACTTCGCTTGTGAATGGAGGCACAGAAGACTGAGGGTGTTGGCGGTTTTGGCAGCATTGAGGTATTAGATCAACTCAGTTACATACAAAGATACACCCCAGGCTGATGGCAAATTATGTCCGAGTTGTACAAATACAGGAAGTTCAGAATTCTTGATCTGAGCTATTCAGTCAGCTTGCTTAAGGACAGGACTTCAGACTGTTTTAAAAAGAAAATAAAAAAATAAAAATAAATCACTTTGTAGTTAACACCCCACAAAAGAATGTTGGCATTCCAAGAGAAAGCACAGCATCCGTGCAAGACTCCTCAAAACAAGAAGTAGAATACTGTGGTTGTAAACAAGTCAAGCTGCAGCCATTTACTTTTGTTTTTCTAGGTTAAATAAGCAGAAATCAAACAGGAATTCAATAATAAGCACATGAAACTATGGAAATCTTTCATTTTTAATAATGTAGGATGTGTGCATATTTAAATAGCCTTTGTTGTGGAGGATATTTTTTCCAAAGGTATTCATAGTGTTTTGGAACCTAATTTGCACTGATTGTGTTAACGTATCCAAAGGAGCATTAATAGAATTTCTTGACTTATGTAATTAATGCTATAATGCCCATAGAGTTTGTCTTCCTGAATGTAATTGCCTTGTGCTACTTAATGAGGACAGATCTGATTACTACATACGTGTTGAGAAGAGTGCAGCTAAAATGGCCAAATGTCCAAGCTGAACAACTTGTACATGGCATGTTTAAAGTTTTTTTTACTATTCCCTCTTTAAATCTCCCAGGGAAATGTGCATGATCAGTATATTTCCTAATATAAAAAATTTTCTCCTGTTTATATTACTTCTCATGGATTGAAAGAGAATGAGGCCGGTCAGATAGGGCTTCACTGGGCAAGCTAGTAAGATATGACTGGAAGAAGAAATGAGCTGGCCTGTGTTGTGCCTATAGTAGTAGCCATATTAAAATGAGAACCCATACTATAAGTGCATAAGGATGTGCACAACTCCTAGCTTTGTGGTTTTTGTTTGTTTGTTGTTTTTAACACAGTCACTGAAACTGTTGGGGACTCTGCACTGTGGTTAAGCATTGTGTGTATAGATCAGAGGTGAAACTAGGGAGGGGTGTAGGACTGGGGATGTTCCTGGGTGTCCAGCTGTAAGATCATCACAGTATAAAGATGCTTCCTTTGTTCTTTTAGCTGAGTAGCCTGCCAGAGTGGGCTTTTCTGCAGCATATTTAGTGGGCTTCCTCAAAATGGTTTGGCTGAACTCTTATGCTGTGTAGTCACTCACCCGAGGCTTATTGCATTGTCTGGCTAGCCCCAAGCAAGCAGCTCTGCAAAGCTGCTTGGCTATGCCCAGCTTGTTAGGGAGAAATAAAACAGTGCTTTCAAGTCCCATGCCAAGCCTGGCATTAACTAACCCTCACTGCAGAGTTTCCCTCCAAACAAGATTCCAATGCTTGGAGGTGGGGGAAGCCTTTGGTCCTGTGAGGCTAGAGGAATGCCATACCCTGCACGTAGCTTATGGCTCTGCTGCTAGCGACTGCTGCTGTGGTCTCTGAGGGTCGCAAAGAGGGTGTTTCAGCTATGTAATCAGAATTGCTAAATCCTTGTACTAATTTTCTGGAATTTCACACATGCTCATTTCTTTGAGAGCATGTGTGAGTAAGATTCTTTGTCAAGATAGTCTCCTAGATCAGGACTGTATGAATATAATATAGTGAACATTATAGTGTAAGAGGTATACTCACTGTGCTGGTAAATACATTTATTTATGTAGCTTTTGAGCTGATCATTAGGTTCCTGTTTATTGTGGTCACTTTTTACTTCAGTTTGCATCACAGCTATCATTATGGCTGAAAATGAGTTTGGCACATAGGGTGTGCAGCTATTGCATGTGCTCTCTGAGGACAATGTTCTAAGTAAAATTAAAGAAAAATATGAAGTTTTGACAACAGAGCTGAGGTGGAGCTAGAGATGAGGAAATCCTTCACCTGCTGAAGAAATACAAACACAAACACAAGGAAGAAATTTTAGTAGGTAATTAAGCTGACAAATGGTAATACCCTTGGAGTAGGGAACTATTTCAGTTTGAGAATATATATTTTTCTGAACTTGAACCTTGAAATATCTTGAAATATTCTTGAGCTTGGGGGAAAAAAAAGTTTTGATTGTTTCCCTGAAACAGAAGTGGTATGGAGTAGGTGGTATTGTAGTCCTGTTACATCATCATTCTAAATTTATTCCAGTCTGTCAGAGTTTTCCCATCAGTTTTAAAGGTCTCTTCAATTTAGTTTAAACAAGAATTTAAGTAATTCTACCTGAATGAGAAAATACTTGAAATATGTATGACATTTATTTTGAATTACTTTTTAATGTCCTCACCAAATAATTTTTACTCTCAAAGCAGAGGTACACTGGTCATCTAACACTTCTAAAGAATTGTATCAGTGAGAAGGGAAATGAATTTGACTGTTTCTTTGCATTTTGGCATTTGCTTAGGAGATAACGTTACTGTAAAAGACTCTAAAACTAGCAACTAGTGAAGAATTAGGTTCCATCCCTATGCATTGTTTGAAGAGATGTCAGAGCAGAAGGCTTTAGAGGATTTTGTCTGTCTTTTCAGTGCTGTTCACAAGGTTATCTGTCAAAAACTAAATGTCAGAAATTGATTAATCCTTAAGAAATTAAAAGTTTTAGGTTCTTCCTGTATTGATACAAAACTGGTATTTATACCAAATAGTCTCTCAAATTCTGAATGCTTCTATTTTATTTTTTTAAATAAGTAGCAATAACAAATTAGCATGTCCCCCAAAGCAGTTGTCTACAGTAAATTCATATAATGCTTTATAGTTCTTGTAAGATACCTTTCTTATTTTGACAAGAGCATAGCTTGAAACAAAAATTTACAGTTAGGAAACTGAGGGATTATGTCGTGTGTGTGTGTGTCCCACCCTGTTTCTTCTAAGGTGTTCAAACTTTGTCCTTTAGGAACTCTGTTTAGAGACCAGCCTAAACTTGTCCGTTTCTGATGTTTAGTGAATCTAGGACTGAAGGGGCAACCCTTCATGCTGCTCAGACTGCTTAGACGCTTGTCATGCAGCTCCAGAAATCCTGTGATTGGCGAATGTAGTAGTTCAATAGCAGCTCAGCCTTTTACAAGGTAGTCAGAGTAGATGGCTGGGCATAGTGACTACTGTGTCAGTAGTACACACACCAGGCAACTTTGCTTATGAGTTAGAGCCATTGTTATATGACCTGAATGTATCCATCTCCATTTTTCTGTTTAGAATATGTGGCTACCACAAATTACCTTTAAGGTGTTCTTTGTCACCAGTCTAAGGATATGTGCTTATACAGAAATACTGTGTTGAGTGAAGCTTGAGTTTGGGAGCATAACACGCATCAGATCTTACTGTCATATGAAATATGGACATTCGACGTAAATTACGTAGAAGCTGTTTTCTGCAAAGAGTGTGGTCATTGAAGTGTACAATTAACTTGTTGAGTGGCATTTGAAAAACTGTGGGAAGATGCCTTTCCGTGGCTCATGGAGTGATTACATGCTATGTAAAGTGATTAATACAGTTGCATAGTTCCAAAAATGGAAACTAAAAAAGCTCCTTCCATTTTTTAAAGTTGCCTAGCTAGCTTTGGTTTACTGTCAGTAAATTAACTATTGTTGACTTTGTGCTTTGCGTACCGATAAAAGCATTTGTAGATGAAAGTACTACGCTAACAGTGCTGCCTGAAATTTCTTGTTCTCTGTCCTATTTGAATCTGGTTCTTAAATAATTGATGACTTACAGACATGGTTCTTGTATCTAGAGTTCTCACAGGAGAGTCACTCATTTACTCACTGATACCATTTTCCAAAATGTAATCAAATTACTGTAATGTATCTAAAAGTAAAATAACATCTTACTTTTGAGACATATTATTGCATATAAATTTTAAAACCAAGCTCAGCAATGACAAGTTAGTGAATGATGTAATTAAGATGCCTGTATTAGTAACTGAAACTGTTTTACTGTGCCTTTTTTTCTTTTTCTCACATTTTTCCCTCCCTTCTGTTCCCAAAGAGTTCTAGAAGCGAGTATTGCAGAAAATAAAGCAAGTTTAAAGAGGACGCACCCAGAGGTATGGAGTGACTCTCCAAACCCTTATGATCGAAAGCGGCAAGACAACTGTCCAGTAGGATTAAAGAATGTTGGCAACACGTGCTGGTTTAGTGCTGTCATTCAGGTAAGGACCCTCTTCAATTAGCTGTGTATGCTCTTCATTGTATTTTTTGTAAGGTAAGTTATCTTAAGTGGTTAACTTAAGATATCTGCTTTCCTGGAAAGTTTAGGCCACTGGATGATATGTTTTTGAGCATTACTTATTTATTGCATCTCTTAATGTGTTTATGTCTAAGCCTGATTGAAATGTAGAAAGTACTGTAGCGTAACTAAGTAAAACTTCAAAATAGTTCTTATTAAAAAGTTGCTGAAGACAAGGAGTTGAGTCTCTGAAGATCCTGGGTGTCTGCAACTTATGGTGACATCAGTGAAAATTGTGGGTGCCTAAACACATGTGAAAATTAGATTACAGACGAAGAACAGACTGCTTACATTAAAAGGAGTGCGCATAAATGACTGAAAGGGGGTGGCTGACAATGGAGGTAGGTAGAGGAAATGAGACACCCTCAATCATGGAGTGCTTACTGGCATAGCTACAAGAAAATAGATAGCTGAGTATGGTAGAAGAAGAAATAACTGATAAAGAAGGAAACTTGAAGAGGAGGAAAGTGAAGGTCTGATATGGATGTAATTGTGTCTGTTTTGGGCTATTTTACCTAACACAGCCAATATATGTGCTCTTAGTCTGTTTTTGTGTATACGTAGCTTAATTAAAAGCTACCTTTTTTTTTTGAAGATAGGGTTAATAGGGAAATGAGTACAGGTACTGCAACTTGTCTAGTAAAATTTAATGTTATAATGTCAAAGATTCATTGTACATAAACTTTATGAATCCAACTTTAAGAGATTTTTTTTAGAAGTGATTGCTAAAGCTGTATATGTTTCTTTATATAATCTGTAGGTATATTCAAAAGCATCCAAGCCCACAGAAAACTGTGGGTGAAAGTGGAATACAATAGGGGGAAATATAGTCTACAAGAAGTAAATTCAGTGTATTGTAACTTTTCATAGTCTAGCATTTTGAGATGAATCAAATAAAATATTTAATACCCATTTTTAACAATTACTGTCAGGCTGAAGCACTTCAGATAAACTAATATTGTTACTTTTATACTGATGGCTGTTGTACTTCAAGATGAGTCCATTCAGGTCAACATTCTGCCTAGCAATTTCTGCAGATGCATGCTTACAGAGGAGTACAAACAGTATACATGACACTGCTCTGTTAAAACATTCCCAAGCCTCCAACTGTTTTCATCCTGGGGGATTTTCTTAGTCCTTTGCAGTTTTAGTTGGTAATCCCCAGTGGACCTCTTTTATGTACTTATCTCCCTTGAACCTTGCAAACTTCTTGTACCCATAGGGTCCTTTTGGGTGGGAATTCCATAGTTGTGCTCTCTATTGCATGAAGAACTGCCTGGGTTTTTTTCTGGGGTGATTTTTTTTTTTTTTTTTGAACCTGGCTCCCACTAGCTTTGTCTGGTGGCCTCCATGTCTCCTGGTGGACAAGTCAGTTAAAAGTTGATTGCTGTTACAGTTCTGTGGCCTGCTGTCATACTCTTTCAACAGGTCGCTGGTCTCTTTTTCCAAGCTGACTGCTGACTTGCTGCCTATATAGAAACTGTTCTAACCTCTGACCTGCCTTGTTGCTGTTCTCCAGATCTTTTCTAGCTCTAGTAGCATTTTAATTGGGGGACAAGGAAAGTTCTTAAGGTGTGAGTGGGCTATGAATTTGAGGTGGTACGATGGACAGGTACAGGCTCTTCAGGAAAGAAAATTAGGGATGACAAGGAAGGGCATTGCCTTCCTTATGAAGGAGCAGCTCAAATGTATGTTGTAATTGCGTGAGACAAGATGACAGTTTAAGATGAGAATTTGTGGATCAGCATCACAGGAGAGGTTGGTAGTGCTACCACCCTGTTTAGTCTGTTACAGATCACCCTCCTCAGAATGGGGATATGGACAAAGCTTTCTTTCAAGACTGGTTCCCACGGAGAACTATAATAAACATCCTGACACCTGCTTGAAGTCCAACACAGCAGGACAGAAGCAAACCAGTTTTCTGGAGAGTATCAGGGACTTCTTGATACAAGTACAGATGAGATGACTAGGTGTGATGCACAGCTGGATCTGCTGTTCCCTAAAATGGAAAAAACTGGTTGGAGATATAGTAATGTGGGTACTCTTGACTGCAGCGACCATGAAATAGTAGAGTTCAAGATCCTGATGGGAGTGAGGAAGGAATGGCAGGGTAGAGACCTTACAGTTCAGGAGAGCAGACTTTGGCTTCTTCAGTAAGTTGGTATCTGGGATCCCATAGGAGGCAGCTTTGAAGGGCAGAGGAGCTCAGGAAAGCCGGCAGCATCCTCTGATTGCAGGAAGGGTCCATACTGCTGCTCAGGGAACTCATGGCCAAGCTCCAATCAAGCAGGCAGTGTTCAGGCTCTGAAGGCAGAGATGGGCTACTGAGGAGGAGTTTGGAAATGTTGCCTAGGCATGAAGAGATGATGCAAGGAAAGCAAAAGCTAACTTAGAGTTGATGCCTCAAGGGATGTCTAGGGTAACAAGAAGAAGTTTTGATGCTACGCTAGTCATAAAAGGCTGAGCAAGGAGAACATGGTTCTGTTGCTGAATAGACCAGGTGATTTAGTGACAGCAGGCTTAAATAAGGCTGAGGTACTCGGTGCCTTGCTTTGCCTCAGTCTTCACTGATGAGGTCTCCCAGACCACTGTGCTTAGTTGGGGGAGAGGAACTCTGAGCAGTGGTTAAGCATTGAGTAAGAGATTACTAAAGGAAACTTCACCCATATAAGTCTACAGGACCCACTGAGCTGCATCCAATGGTGCTGAGATAATGGGGGAAAGTCTTAGCAAGGTCACTGCCGTGATTGAGAGACGGAACACAGGTTGATGCAGGCAAAATGTCCACTTTATTACTGTTATTCACATACATTTATACTACTCCTTAGGCAGCGTGTTTCAAACTGATTGGTGCCTTTAATATGTGTTACAGGCTGATTGGTCTACATT
>JANZLQ010000031.1:22786292-22842201 GCA_026212715.1 Elanus axillaris
CCCACCGGAGGGGGGCGGGGGGAGTGAGCGAGCGGCTGCGTGGTCCTTTGTTACCGGCTGGGCTGAAACCACAACACGCTCCCTGAAGACTGAGGGGCAGGGACTCTAGTGCTGCTGGCAACAATCCAAAGATAATATAGGCAGAATGAAATGTAAATAACTTTTTAATGCACAAGTTGAAACTGAATTTAAGGCAAGGGCCCCTTCCAATCAGCTCCTTCTAAACCGCCAAATCTCTCACAAAGCCATCCTGGTACAGTATAGCAGTCTGTCAGCTTCGAAGGCCAGCAGCCTTAGAACCAAGCAACAAGACTCAGTTTTGTTCCCTTTATTTTTTTATGCAGTGGCCTAAGTCACCAGAGTTACTAGCCGTTATCCTAATTCCCTCTGAACTGTCTCCTGGAGCTACTCATCTCTTACTGTGTGGGATTTTAGGGAGATTAATTTCTGCAGCAAGGTGAATGAGGTGTCTAAAGTTAGATGGGATGGCAAGGTCAAGCACTGTGAAGAACATTCATTTTATTCTTCATTAAGGCTAAAGTATGTTTGCAAAAGCATCTCAAACAGCTAATATCTACTCTCCCCACACCCACAAACCAATTGCCATACTTCCAATGATAACAGTGGTATCATTACATAAGACTAATAAAAGTGGTCTGAATGGTGCCATGTTTGAGAAGGAAGGTCACAAGCACCTGGAGTCACTGCTGACTGAAACAGTGCCTTACCTGGAAGGAGTGCTCACTCCCTACTTGAAGCAGTCATTCAGCACTAAAAAAACCTACACCAGTACTTTGGCTATTGATTGCCCAATATCAAACTTCCCATTCCTGAACATGATCACAGAGAAACTAACAAAGTTCAGTGTGGTGAGCAATATTGTGTTTAAAGATGGCATGGGAAACATATGGCTTCAGCCACTTCATTAAATATAGAACAAAGGAAGATTTGTATAGTGCTAGTTCTGCACATTCCAATGATTCCAGAAACAACATGGGATGAGCAGGACCCAGGAGAAAAGGAGCTGGGAAACACACCAGGATCTGAAGAAAGAACACAAACATTGAATCATATCGGGAGACATGCTCCAAGAGTTGATTGGGGAATGTAAGAAGCCTCCCCTTTCCGAATGATATATACACAGAAAATTTAGAGAATAAAGTTGATTCTGTTTGCATTATCACAGGGTCCATGTCTCAATCCTCACAGTTCAGCATAGGATCATTTAATTAAAGCAAAGCTGGCTGTCAAAGCATGGCAAGGTATCTTACTTCATTTGCCACAACTGAGAGACGGGACACAGCTTGATGCAAGCAAAATGTCGACTTTATTACTGTTATTCACATACATTTATACTACTCCTTAGGCAGTGTGTTCCAAACTGACTGGTGCCTTTAATATGCATTACAGGCTGATTGGTCTACATTCTACATTCCACCTTAGGCATTCACAGATTGGCTACTGCTAATACAATTTTCTAAACATTTACTTCCCTTAACTACAGCAATCTTTCTTGTGCAAGAACAATAATTCCTCTTTTACAGGACGATTGTTTCGCAGCCCATAATCCTTACATAGACATAGGGTCGGCACTTTCTCTTCCTCTCTGTTCCGTCTAAGTAAAGTTCTTATCTTATCCTTCCCATGGCCTGTGGCCAACAAGTTCCAGCATGTCTCCTTTTATCAACTGAGCAGTACTGGGAGTTTTGCTGAGACCAGCCAGATCCTGCCCCACAGGTCACTCTGTCATCTTTGAAAGATCATAGAGAATCAAAGAGATTTCTGATGAACTGTTGACAGGCCAAAAACTCGACCTGGGAAGCTATGGGATAGTTTGCATTAGCTGACCATTGAGAAGGTGGAGCCAGGCTTTTCACGGCAGTGCATGTTGGGAGAATGAGAAGCAATGGGAGTAGAGTTGAGAGATTCAGCCTGCACATAGGAAGCATTCTTCTCCATGAAAACAGGCAGGCAGTGGAGGTTGCCCAGAGAGGCTATGCAGGCTCTGTCAAACCTTGAAGGCTTTTAAGTTTTGCCTGGAAAAAGCCCTGAGCAGCCTGGTCTGATCTCACAGGTGACATCCTGCTTTGAGCAGGAGGTTTGAAAAGAGACTTCCGTCAGTTCCTTCTGAGCTGAATTACCCTGTGATTCTATAGTGATCTTTTCTGTTTCATTCTGTCTTCCTTGATTATTTTTTCCTTCTTTTAACTACTTCATGTATTGAACTGATATTTTCATGAAACTGTCATAAATTCAGAGTTTTGAATAATACTAGTTAGCTTGGTGCCTATAATTTCCTATAAATTTTAGGGTTGTTCTCCACCATGTACCTCACTGTACACTTATCTGTGTTCAATTTAGCTTTCTTATTACTATTATTATTATAGTCACTCAGTCCCATATGATCCTTCTGTCAGTTTATCTTTGCCAGCTCTTGTTTTTACTACATTGTGTATCTCTCTACTGAGCAAACTTGGTCATCTTGCCACTTGCTCTCTTTTCTAGATCACTTCTGTATTTTGTTTACCAGCACAGACTTCATGAATTTGCAGTAACCTCCCTTCAGGCTGGAACAGATGGTTTGCTCCTGCCCTCTTTTTCTTTTTGATTGCCTGTTTGTCTGTACCTCGATATTTGTACCTCGACCTTCCATCTTACCTCATTGCTGCTTAGTTAAAAGTTTTGGTTGAATGACTTCTTCAGAAATAACTCTGAAATCCCAGTAGACTTTATAAATTGTTTGTTTTCTGGTTTTTATTTTTTTTTTATGGACAGAATTTACTTACCTGGAGGTAATTCTTAGGTAATGCTGTAGATAAGGAAACAGAAAGACTTCTTTATTTCCCTTCCCCCTGAAATTTTTATGTTCTTAGGCCTCTTTTCTTTCACCATCTAGTAATCTATCAGGTGTTTGAATTTTCTGTTTTCCTGAGATGTTTTGATGTTTCCTTTGTTCATTTCTCCTCCTTTCCTTATTCCTTCACATGAATAGCTCTTTTTCCAATAGCAAAAACATTATCTTGGTCTTAATATAGCGAAACATTTTATTTCCACAGTTCTTTGTGGAGCTAATATGACTTGGTGCTTTACCTTCTCTGTCACGTAATCAGATTTTACATTCCACACTAGTTCCGAATCTCAAGATGACTTATTTTATATGTATGTGCATTTCTGTAAAAGAAATATTTATACACAGGAAACTGCAAATGTTTAAATAAATGTTTTCAAGGACACATGAATTTTAATTAATTAACCACAGAGGTAAGAACAGATGCTAGAGAATGTAAAAACCTATGCTAGACTTATGATCTCATTTATACACAATGTGCAACTTTATACATTGAAAATGGAGTATAAAGAGGGCTAGCTAGTTCTTACGGTCACTACCCATATTATGTAAAAATCTGTGGCATTTGTAATTATAAAGGTTTGATCCTAAATGACAGTTAAACTTCTGTATTAATGTCTATAGAACGTAATTCAAGTAAGCCATTGAAAGATTTATAACTTCAGTTGGTTGAAAATGTAGGTTATTAATATTGTCTACCAGCCAGGAAGACTTATGTTTCAAACAACCATCCCAGGAAACTTAATGCATGTTAATTTAGAGCATTAGCTAGTACCATATTTATTTATCCACAGGGCAGGTTGACTTCTTGGGTTGCATTGATTATGTAGAAGTAATTTCAAGCTTTCTTTAGGAGTCTTTTGAAACCTGACACATCACATAGGTCAACAATATCTCGTCAGCAATATCTAAATGTTAACTACTGTCAGTCACAAAGACATATTGTGTAATATAATCTAATACTAAATTGCAAAGGAAGAAAATTTTTTTCCTTTCTATTTAAGGGGTGCTTGTTAAGTGGAAAAAAAGCTTTTGATGTTTTGACAGTTTCCTTATGCAATGTATGTTGTTCTTTATAGCCAGTTAGCTGACTTAGTCAAATGCAGTCATCAATTGTTCGGTGTAATTGCGTTAAGAACGTGAAATTCCTTAAGCTATGTTTTAAGTGAGTGTCAGGAAACCATAACAAGATTCAAACTTTCCTAGAAATACTGCCTTTTAATCTATATTTTTTTGTGCATTAAGGAAATACACATGTATGGAAGTCATCCTCTTCTGTAGGGGAAGAGGGGATTATCTCTTCAGATAGCTCTAAACCAAAGTTTTGCTTTCAACAGTTACATTCAGCATCTTTAGAATGAACAGTAATGTTTTTTTCACAGTGTAACTTCCACAGATCTGTCCTGCTCTTGAAGACTTTTGACTTGATAATAACTTGAATTTAAAACTGAGTCGCTAAGGAAATATGTCAGAACAAAACTGTATTAAAGTATGTTTGCTTCTTCCTTACCTGCCAAGAAACGAATCAAGTCTCTCAATGATTTCCCACCTCCTTCTGAACTTGTAATAAACCTGTATTTTTGACAGGAGTTTACCCATAGATGCTGTTGCTACTGTTTATTTACATTAACTTTTATAGTGGGATCACTAAATCTTGAGGCTTTAGAATATTTCTGGAAGGTTGTGTGGGTTTGGTGGTTTTTCTAATTTTCATTATTGTAACTGCATATGTCTGCCCTTGAAATAGAACTTAAGATAGCAAGTTCTTTAAAGGAAAAAAAACATGAATATACTCCTTCATGTTTTTACTTCCTTTTTTTCAGTAGATTTCAGTGGCTCCCTTGTAAAAAATGTAACTTTACAGTTTTCCTTGGTTTTATAAGTTTATGGTCTGAAAATGGCTTATAAATAACACATTTATTGAGCCTGTGAAGCGGCTCCTTTGTCTCATGCTGAGCATGAGTTAAGTGTTTGCAGGACGTAGGACGCAGAAGGTGGGTAACGCACAGGACATGGAAGCATTGCTTGAGTTATGTCTGTAGGCTTGCTGCCTGTGCAAGTTGTCTCCCAGGTGTTTTGCTTTAAGGCATTGCACAAGACTATCTTTTGGAGTTCCAAGTAGGGCTTCAGTCATGTGCAAGAAGTAGTGCCCTGGCAGTACTTGCCCCTTGAAAAAGGTGTCATGGGAGATACTGAGTAGTTGGTTGTTTAGTGAATGTTGTCCACTCAGTGTGCTAAGACAAATTTCTGATGGAAGGAAGAAGGTCTGTGGGGAAACATGAAAATTGTACTTCCCTTCCCCCCGTCCCATACCTAAAGTACTAGGTGCAGTGTCTTCCTGGGTCTCGTGAGCTCCCGAAGGCCTGTCTGGATCATAGCTCCTCCTTTTCACAAATGAGTTATCCCAACAGGGCAGCAGAGGCTTGGCATCCCCACACTCTTTTCTCTAGAAGTCTGTCAGTCTGGTTAGTCACTAAAAAGTAAGACCTTCCCCCGGCTCCTCAAAGTACATAGCTTGCAGAACAAAGAATTAACAACCTACTGTCTTACAAGCATAAATCTCCATGGCTGCTCTCTTTAACTTTTATTTTCATGGTCCTTCACACCACTTCTGGCATTTTACTCTGTTGCATTGTATTTAGGAGCAGCCTTCTTGCTTTTCTTAAGTTCAGTATATTTGGGGTTAGGATCTCACTTGATCCTAAGCTTCTAGTTCTAGGAAGAAGCAAGCCAGCTTGAGGGGTGAGAATCAAGGAAGTATTTTCTTCCCAGTTGGTGGCTCAGCTATTGTTCTTACTGTCTTTGAAGCAGCCCACTGCAATTATCTAACTTTTGCATTGTTTTGTTTTCCTATTTGTCATGTTGAATGGAAGTATTGTGATGGATGATGTAGTACATTAATACTAAAAATCCTAGTATTATATAATAAGAGTTGCATATATGTATATTGTACACAAATCCCTTGCTTTCCTGGACATGCAAGGTTGCATGGTGAAGAACATTCAGTGTGCAATCTCCATTTGAGTTAAAGTGGTCATTGATAGAATATTTTCTTTCCACTATGTCTCTGGAGCAGCCTGGGGGGGTGGGATGTGATATAAACTGTTCTGTAGAATTTCATGGGCAGAGGAATAATGATGTGGGAAATCTAATTTCTTACTTTCACTTCCTCTGTTCCCCTGTAGAGTAAAGATTGACCTGTCACTTCCAGGTTCAGTCATCCTATGATATTGCTGACAGGAAATTCCTTTTCCTGGTTTTTGTTGTTCACTGTGGTCTCCAGTTCCCTCAGGTTGCTTGTGTAATTTTTGAAACTCTTACCTTATATTTAGTGGTATACCATATTGCGATTTCTGTTGTGAAGTGTTGGAAAGCTTTTAATGGATTATGGCTTTAGCTTTGACTCATAAATAGTTGTCCCTTTAATTAAAATAAAGGATACAGAATAAGTGTTGGGTTGTGATCCTATGTGCAGTTCCTAGGTTTAGAAGGACATAAAGCTATTGCATTGTTTAGGTGTGTTGTTTAAAGTTATACCACAAACTGATTTCATGTTGTTGTGCATTTAGGCAAGAAGTTGAAAACTATAACTGTGTAAGGAAATGTTGGCTGTTCCTTTATGTCCAAACAGAATTTTTTTTCTTGCTTTGAACATGTAATAGAGGAGTGGTTGAATGGTATTTTTTAGTATGTGCCAAGACACAAGTATAAAGTGGATTCTTCTGGACACATCTCACATCATATTTATCTGTCTCCTGAATTGCAGTAGTGTTCTGAGCTTGTTGCTATAAACAAGTAAATGTTCTCTAAATGCAGGCTGGTAATACTGTGGTGAGCTGTTTTTTGAAAATGTTGACTTAACCTAAGTCTGCTAGAGGTCTTAAGTTAGTTCAACTTTCTAGACCAAACACTATGAAAGCTGTTTTCCATCTTCTTCCATGTTACACCTCGGCTGTTTGGAAAAGCAAAACATGACAGCTTAAATCTGCATTTTATACTTTGGTTTTCAGCAGTTTGGAATGCTCATTTGTTGATGGTTTATAAATAAAAAATGTCCTTTTTGAAATACTTTCCAAAGCTTTTAAGATCTGGGATTGAATCTCTCTGTGACTTTGAAAATACTTAGTATTTTCCTGACTGCTACCCCTGTACTTGTGGGTTTTTTCTGCTGAAGTTCAGCCATGAGATAGTGTCATATCTGTCTGTAGGAGTTTTGTTTCAGAGAGGGAGAGAGAAAAAACTCCTCTTACACTTTCACAAAGAAATTTGAACAGGAACCTGCTGTAGTCCCAACTTTGAAGCTGTTTTCCTTGCTTCCCATCCCTCTTCCTTACAGGCAATTTTCTAAACAATGCAAGGATTTTCAGGAAGGCTTTTGGCTGTGCCAAATTCTCAGTATATGGAAAAAAGCAATATCAGGAATATGTTTTGGGTGACTTCCTCATTTTCTTAAGGTTTTTATTTTTCCTCTAAAAGGTAGAAGACATTACACAGGGCTACTATGTGCTTAAGAGAAAATATATTTAAAATTCTCTATAGTCTTGTTACAATAATTATTTTCTACATTGTAAGTAAAATGTGTTTAAACTAATTTGCATATACATATAATAGTTTTCTTTTAGTTTAAGCATTATAGGAAGAATTCTTGTATTTATGCTCGTTGACTTTTACTGCTATGCAATGCATGCATAGGGTCAAATATATGTCTGATGACCACATTTAATGCCTGTCATTAGTCTCTATTCTGAAAATAGGATTTACCACTTACAGGAATAAGACATGCATGAGTGGAGTAGGGGGCAGCCCCAGTTTGAGTTCTAAGGAGGTGCTGGTTAGAAAGGAGTGTAGTGCAGGAGCAGAGCAGCCACTTCATGGACTTTGTTGTAAGAGAAGTAGGTTTAAGAATATGAAGCAAAAGGTAAAATAGTAAAATAGATCAATAAATAGAAAAAGTGGGGGAGGCCTTAAAGAGGAGGCAGAAGTCATTCTCCCAAATCAGTGGTATAGAGTCCAGAAGACTTGAAAGTTGGAGAGAAGTGGACTTAGTTGCCAGTGAAGTTGCTTATGTTTTTGCAGTATGGAGCTTTGCTGGACACTAATATTCAATCCGAGGTGTGTAGGAGTGTTAAGTCACTGATAAGCCTAAGTGCACTTGAAGTATGGATAACTAGTAAATTTAAAGTTCTTGAAGTTATTGGAAGGATCATATGGCAATGCGCAGGTGGGAGCATACATTCCATAGAGTTCTGTGTTTTCTTTGATTTAGATTATTGGCATGAATAAAAAGTTAACCCAAATAATAGTCTATTTACCCCACTAAAACTAGCTCTATATACAGAAAAGTAAACCACCAAAATTGTTTATAAAGTGAAGTGATAACATAAATCTAATTTGTCATGTTGGCAGAGGCAAACTATTGCAAATAATATTATTGACATGGGCAGAACGCTATTTTTGCTTTTTAGTTTTAGAACAATAACAATGTATTCATTCTTTAAAATTGCTCTCTACTTGCTATACAGAATGTAGTTATGGTCTCTGCTTTGTGGCTTTAAAATCTGAATAGATGTAATATTGGAAATGCATAAAAGGCCCCAGATGACTAAATGAGACAAATGGGTGTTGCGATGTATTAATGCATATATAAGCTTTCAACTTACACAAAATCATGTTTTAGCTAATGTCAGTACGTGAAACAATTCGTTTAAGAGCTTTATAGGAATGCATACTTTTCTTCCCCCCTGCTAGAGAGTTGCTTTTCAAGCTGTACTAATAAGATATATTTAGGTTTTGGTTACTATCCAAATTAAGTTCTTCCTAAGTTTTCTTTGCCAAAATTCAAGTTAGTCTTTTTATTTTTCTCCTGTAAAACGTCAAGCCTTGGCACTAATTTGGACAAATTCCTAGCCAGTATTTGCTGCTGACACATAGGCATCATTATGCACACCTGCACTAGTCCTGGCACCCTTGCCTGATGTTAATCCCCTTCACTTTGGTAAAAGGGAGCCTACAAACTGGCCTGCCACAAGAATGGGAATTGCATAGCTCTTCTTGGGGCTGCTCTAAGAGAAACTTGAATGATGACAGCATTTCACAATATGCATATATATAGAACTTGCAAGAATCCTTTAAAAACCCTGTCTAAAACTTTGTGCTGCATCTTGGTAGGTCATATCTTAACTAGATACAGAAGTACTGTTTTCCTACTCTCCAAGTATTGTGGATGTCAGTAACTACTGTTTTAGGACTCTGCTGGTGGTTCTATGCCAAGTTTTTATGGATTTAATATGCTGACTAATTTATATTCTTGCAATATTAATGCAGCATTGCAGTGCTTGGATGTTAAGAATTACCTTTACTCAGGCAACCTAAATTTTTCCAAGGTCCTTCATTTTGATAATTTTAGACATTAAGAGGGGAAAGGGGATAAGCAAGGTGTTCTAGGTGAAACCAAAGCAGCTTATATTCTGAAATTGCATTTGGAGTCTATACAGAGTGGGTAGACATTGCTCAGAAAAGTGCATGTTTCTAGTATTTTACAATCTTGAAGCTATAACTCTACCTAGCTCTTTGTGGCATGACAGAAAATACGTCTGTATCATCACCACCTATAGCAGGGGAAAGCCACAGTATGTCTTGTCATTCAGCATGGTTAGTTTCAACACCCTAAACTGATACTGAATTTTTGTTGTTGTTTAATCTTATTTTCTTTTACTATCTTGTTCAGCCTCCAAACTGACATAATAGGAGGCAGGCATACTAAAAATCTGTTGATTTTCATAATAATTTGAATTGATATAACTTATTTTAGCCTTACTTGGTCAAGTTTCCAGATGACAGCTTTTAAATAGGTTTAAATACACTGGGGGGGGGGGGAAACTCCCACCTTTTAGAGAATTTTTCTTGCATGCGTAAGTTTTGCATACTTTTCATTGGTAGACTTAAACATTTGATCAAGATATGAAGTATCACCTTTCAGATCCAGCCTCTTTTCTTGCACTGGGACTCCTGACACTTTTCTGTAGCTGAAGCCAAGTGGGTAAGAGATGAAGTGCTGAAGGCCAGTGCGTTGGTGTGGGGCCAGTGGGTGGCACTCAGGCCAAGGACAGTCTCTGCTGTGTCTCTCAGTGGCTGCAGAACACCTTCTGTTCCATGGCATCACCTACCCTGGGTGTAGAAAGCCTAGTTAACAGATGACTTGGCAAATTGGGAATTGTTTTGCCTAGTCCCTTTCTGAAGCACTGGGGTGGTTGGCCATGGGAGGTCTCTGCTGCAATGAGGGACTAGGTGAACTCATTTATATATCTCCTTATCTCAGAAAGAACCATAGGTTCCTCCTTGAGGTACTTTGGGCACAAGAATAGATTGGTCTTAGGCACATTTATTGTATACTTGTTTATACTTACACTGGGAAATTACCTTCTTTTTTCTTTAAATGAAGATAGAAGTTTCCTGAAGTTGATTTAGTTCAGTATAGAAGAGCTACAACATAGTACTGTCCTGTTAGCATTAGTGGTGTTGGCGGTAGATTAACTGTGAGTGTTCTGCTGCATCTCACTACAACCACACACAGCATAAGTTTTTTGGAGAAAAGTTTAATAACTAAGTATCTTGCATAAGAAATTGTGAGTGGAACAAAGCTGAAGAAGAAAAGACCATATCAGACAATCCTCTTATTCTCATCAGCTTGCAAAAATAGTCTGTTCAGCTTCGTAAAGCATGGAGTTACATGTTCACAGTTCAGAGTTCTGCATTAAAGAAATACAGATCTTGTGGAAAAACTTGTGGATTGAACGCCAGGCAGAAATTCTAAACTTTAATACAGTTTTCCCCACTTAATTCATATATGTGTGTTATGAAATTGGCCAGCTCAGCTGCTTGGCACTTTGAGATGGCACTTGGATTAGTCATGAAGAGAAGTTAGTCTTTGGACATTATATTTTAGCAGCTGGTTTATTTTGTATATAAGAAATAGCTATGTTTTGCTTGATGAAGAGCCCACCAGTGGAATGCTGTTACATCATGAGACATAACTTCAATTAGTATCAACTTCTAGAATGACACTTGAATTAAATATTAACATTTTCTATTCTTTGAGTAAGTAAACAAAGGACTCTGTTTTAATCTCCATTCTCTGCAAGGATGGATAAAAGGGGAACCTGTATTTTGAACAGCAAAAGAAAAAAAAAAGCTTCACTACTCAATTGTCTGTTGATTTAGCAAGGTCAGAAAGATGTTTTTTGGTTAGTGTTTCTGATACTTCTTAAAATTATTTTTTTTTTAAATTTAAAATTGTTAGGAGAGACAACTCTGCTGGAGACACTGTATAATGTGGTGTATCAGCAGAGGTTAAACTCAGTAAAGGCTCTTTCATGAGGAGAGTTGGGAACGTTGCAACTTTTGACAAACATCTTTTTTTCCTTCCAACATGTTCTAAATTATTAGAATAAATGCAATGCCTCTTCACAATTTGAATGTCACTTTCTTGGCACTGTGCGGTTGAAATCCTATTAAACCCACTGTTGTCTGCAACTTAAATCTTTACCTGTGTAGGACAAGTTGTGGGATCAAAATCTATTGCTGAGGGAGGCAAGCTCTGTCTTTCCAAAATAAATAGGTAATATGTGATTGGGGGGTGTGGGGGGGGGGGTGTTAGTTAATTATAGGCTGTAAAACCAAAGGGTATGAATAGGAGTGTAAATCTTCCCAGTGCTTCTCTGATGAGCATGTTTAAAATGCTTTAGACCTTTTCTGCTACCCTTTCTTCATCAAAATGCTAATCTGTGGTAATGAAGTGAACTTCAGTTAAAATGCTTTCTGCCTGTATGGAACAGCAGTGATGCAGTTATGCAAGTGCTGAGGACTTCGGCTTTCAGCCATTGCTTTGGACTTTTATTTTTGCAACCTGGAGTCATCTTGTTCTTGTACTCTCTTGGCTCCAGACTCTGTGTTACACTATGGGGTTCTTTGTGAGTGTGCCTGTAGACACCTCTTTTCATGTCTTATTGTCTGTAAACAGAGAATGTTACCAATTCCTTACCTGCAAAGATGTATAATCCTGTTTCCTTACTCTAATGTACATCATACAGATACTATAATAACGGGAGGAGTAAACAGAATGCAAAAAATACAGATGATTGCAAGTGGATTTAAGCTGCATATGCAAAGATATACTCTCTCTGT
The DNA here is from genome assembly GCA_026212715.1 of Elanus axillaris. Taxonomy (NCBI): domain Eukaryota; kingdom Metazoa; phylum Chordata; class Aves; order Accipitriformes; family Accipitridae; genus Elanus; species Elanus axillaris. The sequence goes on from JANZLQ010000031.1 coordinate 22,798,324, forward strand.
GCTAAGGAGGTAGATGATAGAGGGGCTACAAGTTGAATTTTACATGGCTAAACAGGCTTTAAATTCAGTTTGAAAACTAACAGTTACACAGTTAGTAAAATTCTTATTTTTAAAAGCAGTTTACCTATCATCTAAAACTGTTCTGTTTATGTAAGTATGAAGAAGGGGTTTTTTTATTATGCTGTTTACTTGGCAAAAATAATTGTCTTCTGGTGAAAATATGTTTAGTAAAGTTAAGTAATCTAGCTTTTGAAATTAAACTTAAGCATTGCATATGTTCCATTTATTTTGCTAAGGTACATTTGGAAGAACTTGTTTGTAGAAGTGCTTAAATGTTGTGGGTTTTGTTTTTTTTTTTTCTTTTCAGTCATTATTTAACCTACTGGAGTTTCGAAGACTAGTTTTGAATTTCAATCCTCCTGCAAATGCTCAAGACTTGCCCCGAAACCAAAAGGTAAAATTGGAAGCTAACTTCCCCTCATGGCTGATAAGGGCGTTTCTCTCTTGTAATTGAATTTTGCACTGTTCCTAGCTCAAATTAGCATGGATTTTATAGGTGCTAATTAATGTTTCTCTGAGCTTCCTATTATGGGTCCTACATGAAATATGTCAGCCTCACGGTGGAGTATGCGCAGGGTGTTGAGAGAGGCAGAGTTTCCTCAGCGTACTGCTGCTTAGACCAGGTTCAGTGGAAGGGCTTTGCTGATACAGCTGTAGCAGCACTGCTGCTAATAGGTGAGCGTTTCTAATGTGAATGTAGCTTCTGTTAGCAAACATTTTATTTTTAACCTAGTATTAAGTACTGTGTGTGACTGACATTCCCTAGGATCAAATATCCTTGCTATTAAAGACCAAGTTTTAATAATCCCTGGTTTTCAAGACTTTCGTTTACATCCTGTTGTTCTTCCAGTTGGTAGAAAGTAGAGTCTAATGCAAAGGTTATGACACTCTTGATTCAGAAATAAAGCATGAGGTTGTACTTCAGGGAATATTGCATAGTGGGGTGTTTTTGTTCTTTCCTGTCAATACACTGAATCTAAATGCTATTAATAATTTGGCACATAGAATTTTGAATCCAGAAGTCATTGGTGTAAATTTTGACTTTAAAAACCCCCAACAAATGAAATAAACAACCCCACCCTGTTTGCATCTGCTAATTGGACTTTGTTTTTCTGGATTTTAAACTTGGGCATGCACTTAAAATCTCCAGTCTGGTTTTGTTCTTTTTAATTTGAAATTCACTTTTCTTCCTTGATGTGTTCCTTGGCTTCCTTCTGTAGAACAGATATGGTTCTCTGTAGTTATTACAGCTTCTTGGCTCTTTCAGTTCTCTTACCTCTTGCTGTCATATGAACAGATCTTTTTTGCTGTACACAGTGAGGCCAGCTAAATATTTGACCTCAACAATATCTTCAGGAAACATTTTATTGTCAGAGCAAGTGGGTTACTGTGCTACAGGTTAGCACATCTTCCCCCTGTTTCAACATCATCGTTATGCGAGCCAGTGTCCTGGCATACTGACTGATGATAATAATGAATGTTTACTAAGTACTAAACATGTAGATTGCTTTAGAAGCATTTTTTAATCATAAATTGTTCCAATATCAGTGTATTAAGAAATTATTTATGCAGGCAGGGTAGGTGATAAAATAGAGACTATTTTAGACTATGAACTTCCCATACAGTTTTCATTTCAAAATTGCTTTTAGTCTTTTTTTGGTGGTGTTGTACCTACAGTATGCTTTAAAATTAAGAGCCATATGCTGTGCTGTGATCAGTTTATTAGTTCTTTTATTTTAATGTGCAAGTCCATTGTGGAACTGTATACCTTGTCTTGGGGAGTGGCTAACATCCTTTTGAAGATTTTAGGCTTTGTTTAGTCAGAAACACTGTTTGTTGTGGTAATGGCCATATAATCTGGTCAAGAATCATGCCTATGTATTAAATACAGCTTTCTCAAAAAAACAAGAAGGATTTTTCTAGTTTTAGAGAACTTTTATAGGCTTTACAGAGGTATTTGTTCTGAGTAATCCCACTGACTTCAGTAGACAGTTGTTCAACCTAAAGTTACAAGTATGCTTAAAACTCAAGCAAATTAGTCGTGTATATTTAGGTAAGTAATGCAATAATAGTCACTGCCCATGTACTTCAGATATAACGAAAGGAAGGGGACATCTAGAATATTCTCTGGTCAGTTGTCTATATTATGCATATGAATTATCACTGGTATTAAAGCATCTTCATAAAATACACCTGTATCTAAAACTTGAAATTCTATTCATTTTTAAAAGATCACTTCATGTAAATAGTAAGAAAAGAATCACTTTCACAGTCTGTTTCCTTGTTTTGTTGTTATAAAGTACTTTAAATATGTAAATGGGAGACTGGTTTTATTGTTAAATTATGATGATTTAATGCTGAATTAGGGTGGCATTTGATGAAGTCTTTAGCCTTTTCTGTGAACATTGTTTATAATTGGTGGATGTCTTGCAAGATGGACTAGAAGAGCAAGTAAAACTTGATTTTGTGTGACTAAAACTATTTTTTTAGATACTATGCGGAACATATTCCAATTTACCGTGCACAGCTTTTAAAGCTGAAATAAAACAGACTTTATGTACAAAAAGCTTTGTGTACTGGATTGATATAGGAGTGACTAAACAAGCCTGCTGTTTGATGAGCATGTGAAATAGTTTGTCATCAGGTAATTCCAGTTTGACCAGCATCTGACATCTGTGCTGCCTTTGATACTTTGTTCTAAATACAAGTAGATATTACATGGTTTTTCAGTTTCACAAGTATTTGTCAACTCTCTATTCAGGAGTATGGGACATATCCAGTCTCCACAGCATTTGTAACCTGTGGTTTAATTTATGGTATGATGGACTTGTGTTTCAGTTTACGTGCTTTTCATTATACAGGCAGAAAGTATTTCTTCTGCTTCTGTCCTGGAAACCAGAAAAAGAACTCCATATTTCCCACGAACTATACTTAAAAAATAGGGAGAAAGGAGAGCAAGGTATTTCTCTTCTGTCAAGAGAAATAATAATGATTTGCATACACCTTATAAATTTGTCTTCAGTAAAAAATAAGCTTAAAAAGGTACTAGGCAGTGTGTAGGCTCACAAGACATTTGTTAGAGGTACAGAGGAATACTAATTTCAATAAAATCAGTGCATATTGTAGCAGTGTATTACTTAAGGTTTTATAAGTCTTGGGAGCAACAGTTCCATCTTAAATGCAACTCATGTTGTCCACTTGTCCATTTAGACCCTTTTCAAGTCAAACAGCCACATCTAGATGTGGTTTCAGGGAGCTTTCAGTTTCTGACATATAATTTTCTTCCCAGAGAACTACATTATTTTGTAAAACTGACAAGTAAAAGGCATGCAACACTACCTTGGTAGTACTAAAAGTAAGCTTATATATTACGATGATTGGCTGTATATATGCTTAGTTTATTGGGTAACGCTTCTGTAAAGCATATTTTTGTTAAATATTTTTAATTCTTCTTCAAATACAGGAACATAGGAATCTGCCTTTCATGCGTGAATTGAGGTACCTGTTTGCACTTCTAGTTGGTTCGAAGAGAAAATATGTTGACCCATCAAGAGCAGTTGAAATCCTTAAAGATGCTTTTAAATCAAATGATTCCCAACAGGTAATTTCTATGTATTTTCATTCAAGCTTATTCATGTTTTCATATGGTCATCTGGTAATAGGAAATACTTCAAATGGACAAAAAAAAATTCAAAATGTCCATAGACAAGAAACTCCTGATTATCACAGTCTTTGAGCTCTTATTCTATTATGTAATCTCTAGTCACTTTTATGAAAACCCCCCAAAAACCCCAACCAAACAAAAAAAATTCCAGTGTGACTGTTTTATTCAGTACACTTTCTTCCTCTTGTTTTAAAAACTAACTAATAGTTCAACATTCTTGCTTTTAGGGTTTAGTTTAGCTTTTAAGTCTGTGGTTTATAAAAGAGCTTTATTATTCTGAACTAACATTACATCCAGGGCTGGTACAGTCCAAATACAGTATTTGTCTGTGTACATATTGGTTTGGAGGGTTTTAATACTTATATTCAGGATTCTTGCTTAAATCATAGTGGGTATATTCTGAGAAACACTTTGTTTCTTCAGGTGCTTTATTTCTCCCACATGAGGTTATGTGGCTAAGGTGTTTCGTTACAACAGCATGCTGAATTTAGTGCTTGATGAAAGTAGTATTAGTCATCACTTGTTAGATACCAAAGGGTTTGAACAATGGAATTTGTAAGATGCCTTTGGACTAGCATGGTATGAAAGCTGAGCCCAAGTAATAAGGATCACAGGACAGTGTGATGCCTGAGGAACACCAGAGCCTTGGTGTGCTCTAAGAGCCACCTATTAAAAAAAAAAAAAATCAATCATGGCATGGTCTTAGTGTGATTTTGGAGCTCTTGTGGAGGCGAATACTGCTATACTGACCTTGTAAGGTGACACTTCATTGTGTTCTGTTACATATGTGAATATATACTGATAATTTTATATTTTTCAACAGCAAGATGTTAGTGAATTTACACACAAATTATTAGATTGGCTAGAAGATGCCTTCCAAATTAAAGCTGAAGAAGAGAGGTAAGATTTTTTTTCCTAGCTCTGTATATTGAACATTTTGATAAGAAAAGGCAAACCACATAACCAAAAATACACTTCTCGCTGTATGGCTGAAAAAGATCCAACTCTCTAGCTTGTTTTAGTTCAAGCATGTTCTTTCCATATGTACCAGTACCTTTGATTTTCTATGAATTGTCTTTTTTCACTTTCTGATTTCATGTTAAAAATCTTGTCCAAAGGAATTCCAAAGTATTTGAAGAGTAGAGATTGTTGTAGAGAGTAGAGATTGGTTGTATTGTACATAATCAATTAGGCTTTTTTCATTTGAATGCAGTTTTGCTTCAAAACCTTGCCCATTTCTGTTCTCAGAAGTAAATACACATTGTTTGTGTAAGTGAACATCTGTAAACTGTCTTTTGAATACATAATTGTTTCTAGAGTGTTGCAGGAAATAGTTTTTACAAGGGTTATGTACAATTTAACCACTCACAAGTTGAATCTGATTTACATAAATTTTCTCAGAATGGAGCACTTCTGAAATTTAATTTTCAGAATATACTTATTGCAAATATATGAATCATTGTTACTGTCTTTAGAGGAAAGTACAAAACTAAATGAACAGTAACTGAGTAAAATAGGCAGCATTTCCAAAATGAATTCAGAATATTCTGCTTATAGTTTTATGAAAGTTCATAGATTTGTGTTTGATTTTTGCACTAACATGCTTTCTGTTTTCAGGGATGGAGAGAAACCAAAGAACCCAATGGTGGAGTTGTTTTATGGACGATTTCTCGCAGTAGGTGTACTTGAAGGTATGCATCTGAATTTATTTGGACTTCTGTGCACTTCTGTGCTTGTGCCTGTTCAGTGCTTGTCTAAGTACACAGGTGAATGATGCAGTTGTAGCATTTTAGCTACTTCTGCAGAAGTATACTTGGAGAACATGTATTTGGTCTGTGACAAAATGTTTGTCCTGAGAATTTGAGAATGAAGGTAAACGTAGTGAGCTGCGGTGGTCCAGAAAGACTGTTCTGATAACTTTCAGGAGCTGAATGTACGTATTTAAGTGCAGTAGAAGTTAGGGTAAGATGCTAAGCAAAAATGCTTGCAAGAAATTATTATCAGGGCACTTTTGCCACTCACTAATGGTATAGAGAAGGCAAGTTACTGTATTTCATTGAGCTAGTCTCTTGCAGTCTCTCTGCTTCATTTAATGCAATTTAAAGTTTCAATTGCATTTTCTTCTGCATAATTTCTGGTATGGATAACTCACCCTCTTAAAAGTACAGTTTGTTGAAAACAAGTCACTGGAAACCTGCTCAAGGGTAGTGTCATAGAGAGAGTGCTGAGGAGAAACAGGCTGCACAACACACTTCCCTTTATCTTATCTGCATATAATTAGTAGATTTGTAGAACTGCAGTGTTCTGTCTTAACAGGAGGCCAGCAGTTGTGAAAGTGGTTTTTAATGTTGGTGACTGTCCCCCATCCTAATCGTGAATGACTCCTGAGATGCATTTGAATGAAGCAGCTTAATCTTTTAAAGTGGCTTCCAGGTTGTTTCTCAGCCTGGAACAGTATGTCTAACGATTTGTTGTCAGATTTCAAGACCATTCTGCAGATTTCTTGCTACTAGTTAGCATTCTTGCTCCTTTGCATTCAGCTACTTTCATCCCTTACGTTCTTATCTTAACTGAAGAGGCACATAAAAACCAAACCAATGAAAAGAAACTGGTGGATGTAAGAAGACTTTTTACTGACTTTAGGATGAAATAAATTGAAATGGTAGATTGAATCATTTGTCACCCATATTTCTCCTTATATTTGAGCTTGCATCTGTGTACACCATTAACAAATTTTGATCTTGTTTTCAGGACAGAATTCATGAATATTCTCTTGTGGTTTATTTTTGCAAAATGTACTTATACAAAGGGCTGTTTCATACCAGCAGTTCCACTGACTTTGCTGGTACAATGTGGGGTTATATTACTGAGCTGCTATTTGCCAGAGGAGGACTTTGTTTTATATGTGTAAAACTGCCCGTACATCTGTGGTGCCAAGTCATTTTGAGTTTTGCTTATTACCAATAGTTACAAAACCAATATACAAAATGGACTGAAGAGGAAAACATAGTACTTTTCAATATTACGTTCAAGTGACTTTTTCAAGTAACTTGTTTTCATACATATAATGGATTGTTCATTAAGAAAATGGGGGTATTGTTCGGTAGACTAGGTCAAGTGACCTAGGATTGTTAGGTTTTTTTAAAGGTAAATGTTTGTTTCTAAAACCTTAACTGTTTAATTTCTTATATGAAGGTAAAAAATTTGAAAACACAGAAATGTTTGGCCAGTATCCACTCCAGGTTAATGGCTTTAAAGATCTGCATGAGTGCCTAGAAGCTGCAATGATTGAAGGGGAAATTGAATCTCTCCATTCAGAAAACTCTGCGAAGTCTGGTCAGGAGGTGAGTTAAGTGCTCCTGTGGGCTTCTCTCAGGATAGTGCTGTAGCGCTTTTTATTTTTCACTGGGGTTCATGGTTGGTTTTTATATGACCTGCTGCTGTGCAGGTTCTGATGTCTGGTGTAATTGAATTCTTAATTTGGGGGCTTTATATCTCTTTTGGATCATCCATCATATCTTTTTGTATTTTTCATAAGATACAAAGTTCATGCTTATTAAAAGCTGGCACAATTAAGTGCTTACAGTGGTGATTTGGCACAGGCTGCTTCCCACCTGTTGCTGATATTTGATCTCCAGACAGGTCATGGGTGTTATGTCCTATGGTAGCTGACTGCTGCTCTGACTGACTTGCTGCCTTGTGTCATGCTGTAAACAGCAACCGAGAGCTGTGTGTTTGACCATTGCTTCAGAGCATTGTTGATATTCCCCTGTGCCTCTGTCTTTAATTCCTCAGCACCCTAGCCTTCTTCCCCTCTCCCCTTTTTACTGATGTTTTCCAGCATCCTCCTCTTTGCCCCCTGTGGTGGGCAGTCCTTCCCCTCTTTGACTGCAGTAGTGGGCAGACAATACTTACTCTATAAGCTTCTGTTCCTCCCAGGAGAGCTCATGCTAGAGCAGGAGGCTGCCAATGTCAGAGCATGCTGGAGGCACGGGTGGAGGGATTCAGATGGAGCCCCACTGAAAGTGGGATATGCAGTGTATGGTGTTGGGGTGAGGTGATGAAAGAAGCTTCTTGTGCAGAATTCACGGGTTAGGGAAAAGAGGTAGTTGGACTGATGGTGGTTGTTGAACCAAAAGGGAGTGCTCTGACACATCCCCTCTTATTGCTGGCATGCATGTTATATGCCTAGCATTTTTCTCTGGCACAGCTCTCTTCAATAACCTGTGGGTTATTGAAGTTGAAATATGGGAATCCCCATTGCCTGTAAAGGCTGAACTACTTTCTCTTTACACAGTTGTTCATGTTTCATCACAGTTACTTTAAAGATGTGAAATATTAAAAGGCTGCTTCTACGCAAGTAAAAAGTTCAGGTGTAGTTTCTTCCTTCATGTCCATATTTTGCTGTAATTAAATTTTGCTTCCTTTAATCATATCATCATACACACAGGGTTTTAATTACTAAGCCTAGTGACACACGATGAAATCATCCTCCAGTCTGAAGTTCTATTTCCAATTTTGTGTTATCAACAAAATTTTTGGAGCATCCCTTTTGCAGTTGCTTTTTCTGGTCAGCTGTTATTGATCAAATATTGATCAACCAAATCAAATGCTAACAAGCATTTTCAAATGTATTTACACATCTTACTGGATGTGTTCTTCCACAGGATGTTTCAAAATTTTTCTGTTATTCCAACGCTTGTAGAAATGTTTTGCTACAATGAGCATGTTTCCTGAAATAAACTGGAAGAAAAGAAAACACTTCATAAATATCTTGGTACAATCCAAGGTTCAATTTCTTTATGCAAGGTGAAGTCTTGTATGTGTCTACTACAAGAGCATGGTTCATCTTATGGACTGAAGGTTGTCTTGCAGTTAAAGCCTGTGTGCATTCATGCATAAAATGTCAGTTCAGTTATTAATGCTTGACTAAACATGTCAGACTTGTGGGGGGGGATGTTTGTTGTTTTGATTTGGTTTTGAGGGGTTTTTTAACCTGTAATGTTAGGAAACTGGGGAACAGAAGGATAGTGGTGAACAGGTGTAGAGCGTTAAGCTTTGAATTCTGTGAAAGTGTCAGGGTTTTAATCAGCTTGGCTTCGTAGCATGTGGAAATGGAAGTGAAATAATCATGACAGATTGACAATAGTGGCAACAGAAGAAAGGTAATGGGTTAAGTCCTAATCTAGAAAAACATGACTGCATTGTTACTAGGGCCAAGCAAATTGCTTACATTGCCCTGAACCGAAGCAATTTATTTATAGTGGTTGCTGCTGTTAGTAGTTATGTTTAAACATAATGCCTCAAAGGTGTTACAGTGCATTGGAAGGTTTGGCAGTACTGAAGGAAGCTGAATTTCTTGTAGTTTTAAAAAAGTCTGTGTCTGCTGAGCAAAGGCTTCAAGTGGCATTCATCTGAGCTGGTAGATATCAAAGCTTAAAGAGAATAGTATTAATGTGGTAGTTCCATGTATTGAAAGATCCTGAAAGTAACATTCTATTTTTTTTCCCTTGTTCCCACCATTGACTCTAATGAGGTATTTAGCTTGTTGTTCATTATTATTATTACTATTATTATCATGATACCTAAAAGCCTCAGCCATGGAGTGTCAGCAAGCAAGCTAAGGTATGAACAGAGAAAAGAGGCATTCTTTGTCCCAAGAAACTTAAGTCTAAATTCAAGAAACGATGGAGATCAGTGCACATACTTGGAGTTAGAATTGTGGGGAGAATGAGATAACATTTGTCAGCATCATGGTTTATGAACTTCGGCATGTCAGGAACTTAGTCATTGTTAAGTGGTTTGGGGGCCTTGCAATAAAAGGGGTTTAGGGGGAAGGATTGTGTTGTGGCTTTGCAGACTTTAGCATTGAAATTTACTGATGTGTGAAGCTGCTGCAAGAAAGAAGTCATGATTGTCTCCTTTAAAACTGAAATGGTGGCTGGTGTGGAGGCTGGTACAGGCAAGAAAAGTGAAGGCAGCTCACTTTACATGTAGGGAGATGAGAGGAGTGATAGGAAGACAATGAACTAGGAAAATTCAGCAACATCCTGGAAATCTGTTAGTGTGACAAGGCTACGTGTGCTAAAGCTGGACAAGGGGAGAAGAGAGGAAACATTGCACTGAGATGTGGAGTGATGAGAACCTAGGCTTGAATTTTAGCTGTTAGCGCAGGAAGAAAAGGCTGTCTTGGAAATATTGTGTGAAAAGACTATTCAAGACATTTGGCTGGATAGGAGAACTTGAAGTGAGTTCCAAGTCAAATGCTACATCTGGGTTATGGGCATTGACGTCGGAAGTACATGGCAACGGTGTCTGCAGTAATCAGGGAAGCTTCAGTTGATGGTTAGACATCCAAAACGTGTTAAATGGATAGGCTGTGGGTTTTATGTTGTAGTCTGGGGAGAAAAAAGGAACTCTAATGCTGTAATTGGAGCTGAATTTGTCTTGTAGTTGAGAAATGAAGAATGTAAGGAAATAAATATGGACTAAGGATAGACCTCTACTGAATACTCAGAGAAAACTGGGATGACGTGATGCTAACATGGGTTGGTCCATGGACAGATTAGCAGTGATTAGAGACATGAGCCAAGACTTCAGGAGAGGTTGTTAGTATGGGGGAGATTTCAAGAAAAAGTATTCAGCTTTCTGACCCAGCCCAGTGTACTCGCTGATCCTGCTTTGGAGGAGGTCATTAGAAACTTTGAGTGATATCAGGTGAATGAAAGGGTCAGAAACTTGAGTCTGAGGGAACTAGGGAGAAGAGCACTTGTGTAAACAACCCTTTCAGTGGCATTGGAGAGTTGAAAGAGAACTGGACAGTTGGCAAGGCAGGTAGGTTCAAGTGTAGGCCACTTTTAGTAGGAGGGAGACAAACTTGAAAAGAAGCAGCCTTCCTGCCTTCTCTGCTTTAATGCAGGTAGTGATGAGTTGAAAAGCTCTGTTGCAGCATGGGTGACGAATGGTCTCTGCTTACACTGAAAGGGCAAGATGGGAACTCTGGAAAATTTATGCTGATCCACCCTCTAGAAGCAACTTCTCCTATAGCTATGTCAGTCTGCAGGTATTGTACCATTATTATTAAAGCTCTGCTATTGGAAGGCATTCATTGTGGGGTTTTCTGTTTTTCTTTTGTTCAGCACTGGTTCACTGAGCTTCCTCCTGTCTTAACTTTTGAGCTATCAAGATTTGAGTTTAATCAGGCTTTGGGGAGACCAGAGAAGATACACAACAAATTAGAATTTCCTCCAATTTTGTATCTGGACAGGTACAGTACAATATTATCAACAAAGTCTTAGTATGGATATAAATTAAATCTCATGAGTTTGGTAAAGTTGCTGGTACACCTTATACTAGCTTAAATCACAGTAAATTTCTGTTCTAGCTAGACAAAATTTTCATGCGTTTCATCTGTTTCAGAAAATACACATAGATAACAATTTAAGACATACTGCTACTTTGTGCTCAAACCTGATTGCACTTCGGTCTTTAATTTATTGCTAGGTAGTTGTGTACGCAGGCAAAATACTCTGAAAAATCACTGTTTATGAGCCCATTTGGGAAAGAGGGTGAGAAGTCAGATATTTCATGGTGTTCCAGATGGACTGCATGGTTTGAAGAGGATTCCCAGCATCAGTATATGTCGTTTATGTGTAGAGGTGAAATACCATAATGATTTTCAGTTAGATGCTGAATGTTACTTGTGAGCCGAAATAGTGAAACAGGAGTACAGCTATGTGGTTGCTACTTAAACCACTTAATTTAGAGGCTTTCTAATAGATGTTTGTCATCCATGGTATGAACAGAGAGCTATTTGACACTAGGGAAAACATCTTCTGAAAGTTGTGGGAGGGGAGCTTAATGGGTTCTCCTCAGTTCTGTTTTACTGCTTAATATGTTGTAGGTTCTAGAGGGTGTGAGTTTTCATTAGCAGTATGGCTGATGGGTACAGCCCTCAGTTTGTGGTGGGATAATATGGGCTGACATGTCTTCTTAAATTTCATGTTTTACAGGTATATGCACAAAAACAGAGAAATAACAAGAATTAAACGGGATGAAATCAAGAGACTCAAAGAGTACCTCACAGTTTTACAACAGAGATTAGAACGGTACTATAGATAACTGTAAATGCAAATAATATTACAGGCTACATAGAGTAACTCCTTTCAACTGTACACTTTGTGTGTAGTTATTTGCTCTAGATTTCTCTTGTGTATCTCTCTTCTTTCACTGTTATCCTTGGAAACTGTGTAAGTGTGATAATTCTGATGCATGAAACATGCTAGGAAAGGCTTGCTTTATTTAAATGCAGTCAAGCAGAAAGCAATCCTTTTTTTTTTTTTTGTGTATGTGAGTCATGCCATTAATACATTTTATGGTTAACAGATATTTAAGCTATGGTTCTGGTCCTAAACGATTCCCCTTGGTAGATGTCCTGCAGTATGCCTTGGAGTTCGCCTCCAGCAAGCCAGTGTGCACGTCTCCTGTTGATGACCTGGGTGCTAGTGCCCCTGCCAGTGGCACGCTGCCAGCCCAGACCTTGCCCAGGTAAGGGCTGCCTCCTGCTCTCCCAAGGTGAGAGGCCAGTCATCCCCTCAGTGCCAACCTGGCCACTGAGAGAAAGGAGAGGGAGTTTAACTGCTTCGATAACCAGATTAATAGAACTAGGCATCTCCTAAGGGATATAGTATAAAGTTTCTGCTGTCTTCCTAGAAGTACTTTTCAGTACAACAGACTTAGACTTAAATAAATACACCAAAATGTTATTTATCTGGGTTTGTCTCATGCACTTATAAAAATGTGCTTAGGTGGAGAACTACCATTTTCAAACAAAGCACAGTTCCACCTACAATTCCAAATAGACACAGGGAGATAAAGGTTCCAATAATATTGTTTCTCTCATTATTGAAGCTAGTAGCTATTAGTAACAGTTAATAGAGTATAACTTAGGATAGGACTTGGCTAGGTGGACACTAACAGTTTATAACAGAGCTTTTTATATTGCATTTGGGAAGTAGGGTTCTAGGTTCTGGTCCAGTCAAGATGGTTAACTTTGTAGTTGAGAGAAGTGAAGTAAATGAATCTAAAAAGCCTTTAAAATATTTTAAATGTCTTGCTGATATAATACCAGTAGAAATCGTGATGACTGATAAGAGAAGACACACTTTTAAAAGCTACCACTGCTTGCATGAAATACAGTATAAGTAATATAGCTTATTCAAACTCCTATATAGGAAGTTTGTTCTGTAAAAATGTAAGTATTATGACTTTTTTGTCAATCTGTAGGAACACAACAGCATGTTATGCGGCATGCTGTTGTCAGCACTTAATTTTCTCAGAACTTTCTAAACTACTGAAGAATCCAGGTTCCTCAGGCTATATCTTGATGCTGTACACAAAGTAAAAAGTCAGTGGCTTGCTAGAAAGATCTTTTTGTTGCTGTTCAGTTAACACAAGTTGTAGGTAGGCGATAGGAAAAAGAAAGTCTGCTAGGCAGAAGACATGTGAAGAAGTTATTAAACAGACAACTCGTGTTTATTGGGTTTTTCATGGTCAATGGGCCATAAGACAACTGCTGTGATTTTTCTCTCAGCAGTTTGGCAGTAAATGTTTCAAACCACAGTGATTACTTGTATGATGTTATTTGAAAGCATTGAATAACATTTCAGGTAAGGCAAACTGTGGTTTGACCAATTCAGTCCAATTTAGATTCCTTTATCTTTGGTAATGGCAGCCAGAGTTCTTACTGTGCGAACATGTAGTTCCATAAAGCTTTCAGAATTTACGTGCTAATTCCATACTGATATTGTAGGAACCTTTCCTGGATTGCAGTGTAGGAAATTACCTTTAAAATTTCTGTTTTCATATTTAAAGCTTATTTTTATGGTGTAGCTTTTAGTTTTTATACACGATGACTCAATTTTTGTATTTCATGTTTTGAATGAATGCAGCACAGTAGAGCAGCAGGGGCCTTTATCTTCAGATGTTCCAAGCACATCTCCTGTACAAAGATCAGTAATACATAAGCCATTCACACAATCACGAATTCCTCCTGATCTGCCAATGCATCCGGCACCAAGGCACATCACTGAGGAAGAGCTGTCTGTCCTAGAAGGCTGTTTACATCGCTGGAGGACTGAAGTAGAGAATGACACTAGAGGTAATGCCACAGGCTGGGGAATGCGTTTGCTGTTGGAAAGGATTTGTGGAAGTGGGGTAAATCGCATTAATGTACACGTGTGTTGAGTCGCTTGTTTCATACTTCTAAACTTATCTCTAGCACATAGGAAGGGAAGTCAGTTAAGAGACTGCAGTAGACTGGAGGTATATAAACTGAAGATGCAAACTGGGCATTGAATGAAGCGTACATGAGTGTTTTAGTGCAGGTTTCTCATCTGCACCTGGTGTTGGGGGGAGTAGAGTGAAACAGAGGCGGCATCCATGCCAAAGAACATCATTGCAGATGTGTCTGAGCTGTCAGTGTGATAGTGGCTGGGCCCATGCTGTGACTTGGTGCTCTGCAGGGGCGTTTAGGGTGACCCCTTCCATAAGGGAGAATTCAGCAAATTTCTGAGCAAAGGCTTTTTGAAGTGGGCAGAGTTTACGGTCCGTTCCCTTGCTCCGAGGGAAACGAGAAGTAGTTGTTCCAGCAGGGGTGGGCTCAGCTGAGCTCTAGGAAACAAGCAGTGGTGTATCATGGATGACTCTCTGCTTTAATATAGGTGTAGCCATGTGCGATTATACAGCCTTATGGAAGAGTGTTTCTGTTCTTATTTTTCTTTTAGATTTACAAGAAAGTATATCTAGAATACATCGGACAATTGAATTGATGTACTCTGACAAAACAATGGTCCAAGTAAGTACAATTTCTGCATGAGATAATTCAAAATAGATCCTTTATGTCACTTGAATAAAAGTTCTTAGATGCTTGAAAATATAGCAAGTATACAACAGTTAGATATAGTGGTTTGTGAAACTTCATTGGAAAGTCATAATGGGTTTTGCAAGCCTTTTAATTATGCAGTCAGATGAAAGACAGTGTTACAATATTTTATGGTGGCATACTTAAGTTTAAGCCACTTAGTGTTGAAAAGCCTAGACATGTTCTATCTCTGACTTTTTTTACTTGAATGCAGAACTTCAGTTTTTGTATAACACAATAAAATTTCCTCACCCTGATTTGACCATATTACTAGGTAATCTTGTGACTTTAAGATGGGAAAGCATTAAACACAAGAAACTATTATTTTTATACTTTGATGCTTATTGCTATTGTGTATTGCAACATCCATACGAGTACTTGGGAATTCAAGGCTCCTGATTTTAATTTGTAGTTAATAATGCCAGTAGGGGTGTTTTGTTGTTTTTATTTATTTATTTTTTTAAAACCTCTGTCTAGATTTAGTATCAGTCAAAACCTTTACTATTAGTCTAAGCTGCCTTTTAGGGAGATTCTCATGCTGTGTAATCTGAACAGCATTTTTAGAATACTTTACTATGGAGCAGTGGCTCCTCTGGTATTTCTTATGTTCACATACTCGTGTTTGCTCACTTTGATGGTTTTTAAGGTTAAGGATTACTTCCTCTGTTACTTTCTGTTAGTGAAAAGAACTATTTTCCTTCCAAGTAAGATCTGTTCAGCCTACAGTTTTCCTTGAGGTATGTTTTCATTTTGTATGTGACTTGTAATAGTTCTTGGCAGCTGAACTCTGAAGTTAAGGATTTCAGGCAGACTTGCCTAGATGGCTTTCTTTAAGCTTGTTACTGGCAGGCATTTTTTTTCCTTAATACTTGTGTTGTAACAGGAAGGCTACAGGCTACATGTTATCTAACAGTAAAATGAAGTAATTTGGTGATCTTGCATCCAAATAGCCTACCTGTGTTGGTTTAGGTGTTATAGGAGGAAACACCTCTGGGTGCCAAAGATACTAGTCAGCAATCATTACAATGGAAAAAGGACATTACTTAGTAAAACATATTGTCCTAGTGCAGATTTGTATAATGTAGACTAAATTTTTTTTGTTTGTTTTGAAACAGAATTCCAGAAATGGAGGACGATGAAGATGGTATATAGATTTATAGAGGGGGTTCCTGTGCCATGCCTGAAGGTAGTGGTGTGTTTTAAGTGATTGTTAGGGAACAAATAGGTAGTGAACCCACCTGAAATTACAGTGGAAGTGAAGGCTGCCCTTCTGCGGCTCAGCTGGTCTTGTCCCTATAGGTGTTTTAGCCCAATAGGAAGGAGGCAGGTGCACATAGCTGTCTGCTTTCCCCTGCCTACTTCTGCATCTGGGCGATTGGATTAGTGTTGCCCCAGTCTCTGGAAGCAGTTTCACAGCATTGATGTTTTCCTCTGAATGATACAATTGCAGGACTGAAAGCTTTTCTCTTGTGAGTTGATAAGGTCTGGGTACATAAAACTAGATTATTTTTTTTTAAGGAAAGCATGTTATATTTGCAAGATACTTCCTAGTGTTTGTATGAACTATTTAAGAAGCTCTTCATCTTCTCCTTGTGTCCTCTTTGATCCTAAGGAAACCACAGTTCTCATATGAAATGTATTCCCGACATTCTTATTTTGTCTCATCCTCCTGAATGAATAGGTTTTATCATCTGCTTATTTGATTATTTCCCTCCTTCTGTGAATTTGCTGTGGGGAAGTGAGACGCACCTGTTTTTCCTGTGAGAATTCATCTTTGATATATCAGCTTTGATATATCTGTTCTGTAGCTACATGTGACAAGGCCAGTGAAGCTCCATTTCTGTTTCATGAGTAGTAAGTGTAAGCTAAGAAGTTTAATGCCAACTATTTACTTGTTGTGTTGCCCTGTACTGTTAAGTACTATTGATATAATGGCTTACTGCAAGAGATGCCTGTCGGCACTGAACTTGCCTGCCCCCAGTCAGACCTCTGTGGGGATGGATGACTGACTCAGCATGGATGACTGACAGCTGGTTCTCCAGAGCTGGAGGAAAGGGTAGGGTCCCTCAAGCTGACCCAGTTAGCATGGTTTTAAGTAAAATGATTTAAATTCACCTGGGATTTTAATGCCCTATTTTAGGGTGAGGAGATTTTATTGTCCAAGTCTAAAGAGGCTTCACTTACCTTTTTTTTTTTTTTTTTTTTTTTAAATCAGGATCTGCATATATTTCTGTAATATGCACGGGCTTGCAATCATTTTAAGAAGGCTTTCACACTGGTTTGATAACAGATGTTAAAAAACCCAGAGGATTCAGATTTAAGGACTTGTTAGGATTTCTTCTGTGTATACTTCTTGTGTTTGGGAGATTTATGGTGCTGTTTGGTCTGTGTGATTACAGACTGTTTGATTCCAGCTGCTGTGCAGTTAGTGAGCTTTACAGTTCAAGCAGGGTGGCATAAATCTCCAGCACTTGCATATAGCCTGGAAGAGAACAATCGGGTTAAAAATAATTTCAAGGAGTTTCTCAAGTCATACTTACATATGTATTTATGGTTACTGATTGTTGTGGTGCTCAAATGAAGTTTGCAACAAATATTTAGTACACCTTGTGTTAAATAGACCATTTATCCACAATCCAGACTGACACCAGTAAAAGATGGTTTCAGGTTTTTCATCCTAGGTGAGCTGTTGTCATTCAGGCATACTGTGCATGTCAGGGAAGATCAGTTTTCCCTTTTATGTTGCATATGCTGGTTCAGCAGGTTAAAATGAGCCAATCGCCAAGATGCTTTTAAAAGACTTGTAAGTAAGGAAGCACTCTTGCATTCTACTTCTCTCTCTCGACTTAGGATTTCCATCTATTTATGTAGAAACTAAGTTTCCCATTCTACTTGCTTGTTGGTGAGCATATATAACTTGGGATACTTTTTACATTGATCCTATAAACCAATTATCTTCCTTCTCTGCCTCAGGAGGAGGAGAGGAGAGGACCTCTTCATGTGTTCCATGCTTTTTAGCAATGCTTTTACTGATGTGTTTAAAATACTGGAAAACAATTGTATTCCTCTTCTACTGGAAGAATTTTACCTTTGGGTAATGGAAATACTCAACTCCCAGATATTTCTTGAAATAAACTCTCTTACTGGCACATAGAAAGCCCAGAGTTTATTGCCTTGAATTTGCATATGCCTTTCCAGTCTTCAGGGTAAGTTCACCAGGTCAGAACTGGAGCAAATCTTAGACACTCAAGACTGACATCTTTTGAAGGTTCTTTGTAGATACAAGTAGGAATATTAAGGAATTAAGAAAAGAGGATGCCTGGTAGTAAATATGGAAAGTAGACATTTATGCTATAGACTTAATGTTTTTAAGATCTCTTGAAACTAGTAGTGGTAAGTAAAATAGTTCAAAGTCCTTTTGCTTAGTGGGTTGCTAGTTTTAGCTTTTTTTTTTTCCCCCTGTGTCCTGTTTTGATTCTGTTTATTTTTGTTACTTTTATTTAATGTAGCTATTATTGCTGGTAGATAGTAGGAGCTAAATGCTGGCAAAGAGAGTTTTGACATTTTGGGTTTTTTGTTTTGTTTTTGTTTTTTTAAGGTTCCTTATAGGTTGCATGCTGTGCTAGTTCATGAAGGTCAAGCTAATGCAGGACACTACTGGGCATATATTTATGACCATCACCAGAACAGATGGATGAAATACAATGATATTTCTGTGACAAAGTCAACTTGGGAAGAGTTGGAACGGGACTCTTTTGGTGGTTACAGGAATGCCAGTGCATATTGTTTAATGTATATCAATGATAAGGAACAATACTTGATACAAGGTAATGTTATGGATATGTTTTCTGCATGATGTAGAATAGCAGAATATATTGATAAAGTGAGCTTCTTTCAGATGGATTTCCAGATTTTTGAAATGGTTTTAATATTTATTCAAAGTTCTATTTATGCTTGTAACTGTTAGTCAGATTGGTTTTGTAGGTAAAATGATTGCTCTTCAACTTTTGGGTTAATAAAGATAATGCCAGTGTTTCAGCTTTATTAAGAGAGCAAAATAAACTAAGTTTGCTAATTTGTAAACATTTTAGCCAAGTGATCGCATGTTGAGAATTTTGGAGATGTTACGTTGCTGAACATTAGAACAGAAATATGGGAATACAGAAATGAGCTTCTTAACATTAGAATCCTTATGTAGCTTTTTTTTTTCATAAGCTTCAGAACTCTGAACTTCATTGGAGCATAGAAACTTGAAGCTTTATGCAGTATATTGAAATATGAATAACTTAGCCCTTCCAACCACACATTAAACCAAAGTAACACATGGGCTGGGGAAATTTTTCACAACATAGTAATATATAACTATAAGGCTTATACGGAAGTGTTTGTAGAGAGGGCAGAGATCCCTTAACATGAGTTTTGTGACACCTGATGATGATGGCTAGGGAGCTAACTGAAAATGGCCAGAGATTCAGTAACAGGTGATGGAAAATTTTCATGTTCCTGCCTTTTCATAGAGCAGAAAGCTAGAGTGTGCATTTGTTCAGTTTTTTTTTTAAATGACAACCGATATTAACCTTGACACTTCTACACTGCCAGATTAGTAGTAGACTTGTAGCCATCGAGTTTATGGGCCCTGTAGGGTGGCCATGCCACTCTCTGAGACCTGCTTGCTGGGGGACAGTTGCAGATAATTGATCACCTCGGATCTGGGTAGTCTTGCAGAGACCATTCTTGAAGCAAAAAGGAAGGTTATGTAGGTGGTGTTCTTACCAGCTGATTTTCTAGATCCCTGTAGGCCCACTCTCCTTCCCCTTTTCTGCTGGGAAGTTGAGTTGTGTCCAGCTCTCTGGCAGTAATGCAATCAAGCTATGGTTGTTTTTTTGTGACTTTTCTGGATGTTCACAATCATAGAGTGCTCATGGTGCAAAAGGCTCATCTTTCAAAATAGCAATGATCTGATGGTGTCCAAGAATGTATAATCCAAAGATGCAAGAGCAGTAGCCATATATCTCAGTAGCAGAGGAGTGCCTGACATAATAAAACCAGTTAAAAGTAACACAATTTGGGGGTTTTGGTACTGTATTGTATGTTTCCAGTAATTCACTTGAGGAAACTTGTTGAACATGCTTTCTTTTCCCCTATTCTTTCTTTCTTCTGAAATTTATATTTGATGTTACTGCAGAGGAGTTTAACAAAGAAACAGGACAGATCCTTGTTGGAATGGACACGCTACCTTCTGATCTAAGGGATTATGTCAAGGAAGACAATAAACGTTTTGAAAAAGAACTTGAAGAATGGGATGCAGAGCTTGCTCAGAAGGCACAGCAGGAGAAGTTATCTCAGATACCTAGGGCACCAGCACCCTCACCTGCTCCAGGTTAGCTGCTACTACCTGTTTATAAAAGGACTAGAACCAAAAATCACTGCATCTTATATGTTGGGGTTTTTTTTGCAGCCTAAGAAAGGAAGAAAAAGTTAATTTATGTAACTTTGAATTATAACTATTTACTTGGCTAAGGTAACTGTACTTGAAGTTTAGTCTGGGTTTTTTTGGTTGGATTTTTTTGGGTTTTTTTTCCCATTTTATTTAAAGAAAAAAATTATTTGTGGTTCTTATGCCTTTTCCCTCCCAGTTGTGCTTAGCTTTTACTATTTCTTTTTTCCCCCATGGAAACTTTGACCTTTTGAGATAGGTAATTATTAACAGGTCTCACCAGTCTATTATGAGAATTTATTAGTGCATAAGTGATGTATATTCTTCTATTCAGCATGACTGAGTAGAAAACCTACCTTCTTATTTTAAATTAGGACAGAATTTAGATCTGAAGAGAAGAATAACTTATTTTCTGTGATGTATTGAATAGAGTTAGCAATAGTAGGGCACACTTAAGAAATTACTATGTAAAAATGAGAGTGTTAAAACTGTGGAAAAGGCTCTGAACAACAGTGAGGCCAGTACTGTTAGGAACCTAGCTTATAAAGACCACTGGCAGTTTGCCTATAAAACATATATGCCTATTTTGACACAGAAGAAGCTGTCAGGTTTTAGATTACATTCACCTTTTGCTCCATTGCAGAAGGCTGTATGTACATTATGTGAAAGATAACATGATGGATTTGTGTAGCGAGACTGCTGTCCAGATGTTCTCATTGCTGTATTTAAGTCATTAAGACTGAGCATATATTTCTCATAACTATCTATGACTACAAACTGAATGTAAAAAGTGCAGTAACTTAATGACTCTTCTCTTTTTGTAAACTCTGTGGACAGTGACTTCATCTTTTATATGTTTTGACTTCACGAACACTTTAAGACTGGTTTTAGTTCTTTTGTTAGTAATGGAAAGTGCTAAATGAATGTTTTATTTGTCTGCCAAAATTTGCTTTCATCATGTAAGGACTATAAGATGCTGTTTATGCTAATCAATTTCATTGTCCTTAGGTGGGGGAGACTTTGAGATTTTCCTTAATTCAGAAGAATATAATGTGTTCGTTATTTTGTGAAGTAAAAATGTATCTGGCACTCAAGTGGCTGTAGGTCATTCCATATACTGGGTCTGTATCGCACAGAAAGTCCAAGTAGAATCTTATCTTTGTTATCAGTCATTCCCTGTATGATTGATGAACACCCTTCATTCAAGAGCCTTAATGGGTCTATAGACAGGACAGGTCTGTTGTTCCTAATAAAAATCATGGGTCCATTGATATGGAAGTGTTCAAAATTACCTGAGACACAGACTGCTATAAAGTTGTATTTGTGAGTGGTGTGACCTACCCAGCATTTTCTTTGTAGCTTGCCTTATCTATGAGACAGTGATCCAAAAAAACTAATCAATCTAAAAGCCATGCTTATGTTAACACACAAAATTGTTATCTTATTTCTGTCTCTAAGTTCAAGCAGGAGAACCAGAATATTTAGAGCAGCCTTCAAGAACTGATATTTCCAAGCACTTAAAAGAAGATTCAGTACAAGCAATCAATAAAGCTTTAGCTGAACAAGAAGATAGAGGTCCAGAAGCTATAATGGATACGGTAAGGACGTTTTGAAGCTTGAAATATTTCTTTTGTTTTTATCTTGCAAGTGGAAATGGTATAATTGCTGATAAACAGGGGTGCATGTGGAAACTTTGAACTGAAAGTTGCTGTTTCTTCAGGAACTGTCCAACACATCCAGAAAGTGTGTACTACAGTAATGAGTGTAGTAGAAGAAAAATACTAAGATAGATGTGCTCTATGTGATTAAAATACTTGTCAAGAGTACAGCATATTGTTCAAATGACAATCGTGTTTGTGCCCACCGTCTTTTTAAAATGTTGGATGGCTCAATTTATTTTTGAGGCATAAACATCGACATTCCATGCAAAGTACTTGAAAAATACTGGTTAAAATGGTTATAAGAATTAGTGTTGGGTGATTCTGTTTTCACTTCATACAATACTAAGAGGTATTTGAAATTAACTACTTCATAAGTTATTAATGAAACTAATATTTAAGTTTTTCAGCAAATATTTTTTTTGCTTCCCTGTAAGTATAGGGATAAATGACCAATGTTTTGGCCACAAGAGCAAGTGCCTTTAAAGCAATATATACACCTGTCTGGGAACTGTATCTGTAAGGATAAAACAAACGAAATGTACAGTATAGTTTCCATAGGCACTCCTAGTAACCACTAGAGATATGAACAATTTAGATATGTGCAAAATTTGAAGCATGCTTCCTAAGTTCAGGTATGAATCCCTATTAAACAAAAGCAATCTAGCCCAAGGTATCTTTGGGGCCCACAGGAAAGTTCTTGTAAAGCCTTTGAAAATGATGTGACAACTTGTTGACTTCTATACCTGATGTGTTTTCCCTCCCTCTGTCCTGTGGTATTGGGAGAGTAGAGAAGCATGCCTTCTTTGCTAAACTGAAATCAAAGCCAACAGGGAAACTAACCCTGGATGAAAAGATGCTCTACTACTAATGCTTTAGGCTACTGTATATCTTTTGAGTTCTCAGAACACAGAACAGCTTAGGGGGAGCCTGTGTAATACGAGTTACTTCCAGCTGAAGGGGTAGCTATGAATCTAGCAAACCCATGATAAAATGTCTTGCATGATACTGTCCTCTTTCTAGGGTCTGTGGCCATCCATCCTGGTGGGATGTGGAAGAATCTTACACACTTGATTCCATGGATCAAGGATTTTAGTTTAGGCTAAGGACACTTTGCACAGTGATCAGCCTTAGGACTTCACAAGACTGTGGTTGAGGAACCACATGGGGAACATCATAACAGGCTTAATAAGGCAGATGCAGGTTGTCTTATTCCAGTATTTTCACTGCACTGTTCTGCAACAAGGTGGATGGCCCTTTAAAAATAAAACCAAAACCACCCCAAAACATGTAAACTCTTTTATTTAGAAAGAAATGTATTTCAGGTGTTAGAATCTAAAGCCAGTTTCTAGCTAGTCTGAAGATACTCTGTTAATGTTCAAAAGCTGCTCTCTGTATACCCAAATTTAACTTAAGCAAAACTGTGCTTCTCTTCTCAGTGTATCAGCATGCTTTTTAATTATTCTACTTGCATATGCATTCTGACATGCAGGCATATATTCCTTTCCTCCACTTTTTGTTTGTCCATTTTAAAAGAAGGAAAGCCAATATCAGAACATGGAACAAACAGGATTGTAGGTTAGTTACCACATTATCACTTGTGACCATTTTCTGGCTTTTTGTCTTTTTTTTCTGCCTTCTGATTGCACAGTCTTCCTTTGTATTTATACAGTACTGGATGTAAATAGATACTATGTATGTTTCTGGAATCTTTGTTTAAAAAATGAAACTATTGTAATAGTTGCAGAACAAGTAGTGTGGCGCTCTGTGGTTGCTTAGATTAGAGTCAAGGTTTAAGTTCTTCAAGTGTTGTAAACTGGCTATTACACAATGATAGACCATAGGAGCTGAGATTTGTCTCTGTCGTTGTTTAAAACTTACTTTAACATAGCGAGAATTCCAGTGACTAGTGTAATCTTCCCCTGATTTTGTCGAATTACTCTTCTAAATAAATAAACCTTTTGAATGTAATGCACCTTTAAATATTCTTTCAAATATCTTGATTGCTAGAGGCTTTTATGTTTAGTTTTTTTTTTCCTCAGAGCATCGGGAAATGTTAGCCTTTGGCTTGTTTGCCATCCCTTAGTATGAATTCATCAAACACCTCAGATACATTTTACCAAAAAATCAGTAAATATATGAAAAGAAGTGGTAGTTCACAGACTTGTACTTTAACAACTGCCTTAAATTTGTAATGGATGTTAGGGTTGCAATAGTGGCATGCTAACCTGTAAAGGTGTAATTAGTGTATAAAGAACAAATGAAATCTTTTTAGTAATTATGGCTTAATTTTAAAATGTACTGTTAAAAAAATTAAAGTAATTGGAGAATATAAATGATATTTATAGTTTTTTCAGAACTTCAGCAGTGCACATCAGTTTGCATTTCTAACTTCATTTATTTTCTGATTTTTTTTTTTTCCCCACACACCTACTGATAATGGTTTTCTTCTGCAGAGCTCTGATAATGTCCCAGCTCAACCAGCTGCTAACCAGCGAGTTGTAGAGGTGGCGATTCCTGATGTAGGGACTTTTGTGATTGAGTCAGAGGAGGGGGGTTATGACGATGAGGTACATTTGATTGCAGTTGTGTGCACCACTCCTCCTCGGTGCTTTCTCGTGCTGCCTGATGAGAATTTTTGGCATGTTTGCACATCGTGACACCTAACAGATTTCTGTGAGACTAAATGCTTAGCAATTTGTAACCTTAACAGTGTCTTAATTTGTAATGGAAGGAAAGCACTAGCTACTCTAATTGGGCATGCTTTGCATGGTACCACTTATGCTGGAGGTATACCTGTGGTTTTATCTGTGGAAGTTGAATGTTTGTGTTAGGCCAGATAGCCTTTGAAATGCTGGTGATAAACTGTGGGCTACTACATTATTTAAAAAGTGACAGGGTAGTGAGTGATGTTCTCAATGTTTGTGCTTTCTTGTCAGTCCAATCAAGCTAATGTTCAAGTCTGATCCCTTATTTGCCAAGGTTAAGCTTTTTAGACTTCAAGGATTAAATTATCCATGGAAATAACCTGACACTCATACGGCTGGTGGAGCCGACTCTGCCAAAACTTAAGGAAAAAAAAAAAGAAAAAGAAAAAAATAATTCCTTTTTTCCCAGTTCAGACTCAGGCCCATGTTATTCTGAGAGATGTTATATTCTGCTGCCCTATTTTAGCAGCAGAGAGCAACACTGCCAGGTCATTGAACTTTCCTTCCATGATACTGCTTACTCCATGTTTGCTTTGGGCATAGCATTGGTGTACCCTGTATTCTCAAGCATCTGAGCATGTGTTCTTGGTGGGCTATGGGGACCTTTGCTTCCCTAGACAGATGATATTTCAGGTATTCTGCCTTGTAATTGTGATCAGTTGTAACTGGGAGTATGGGATGGGGAATAAAATGAATTAATTGACATGGTCACACTGAGTTTGGCTTCTAACAGGTGTGTAGTCTCCACCTTTAATGACATAAGGATTTAGCCTTACTGAATGACCTGCTTTTTTGTTATTTTTTTCCTCCCCCCCCACTGTTGTCCCCATGCCATTGTCTTTCTAGAGGATGATAGCTTTCTTCCCTATTTCCCTGTTCCTTTTGTAAGTTTATTCACTTTTTTTAAAAAAGTGTTCCCATGTTCTTATGCATGGGAAACTCTTCCAGAGAGCGTGGGGTTCTTCATCTTAGGTTGCTGTGCCAGTTGCTGTGCCGTCTATACCTTGGGCAGGGAGAGAAGGGAGTATTTTTCTTTGCTCACAGATAACAAAGGGGAAAGGCCTTTCTGAGTAACCTAGATGTATCAAATTGTTTGTGTATAACTGATGTGAATAGCTGTGAGATGTGTGTCTTATGTTTGGCTTTGTGTTTGTTAAATGTTTTGGGTTTGATTTTTAAGAACTTGTCTGCAGATGCTTCAGGGACCAATTGCATTTGCAGCAATGGGTCCCTTATTTTTATGTTGAAATATACATAAAATACAGGCAGTGTAGTTCACTGTGGTTTTTAGTATATGTAAAGTGTGATTGGGTGTCTTTTCTAGCTAAAATATTTTTTTAAAATCCTTTGGTGGCCATGGGTAGCACTCATTCAGTATGAAGTTTCTGATGGATACTAATGCTGAACAATGCATGTTCCTTTCCTGGGAAGTTTTGACCATGTAACTTTTAAATTGTATTTGACACAGTTCTTCAATATTTTTTTTGTAAGCTTCCTTTAATCATATGTTTTTACAGTAAAAATATATACACGTGCCATGACTGATTTGCAGAATATGCACACCAGATCTGTAATGAAATGTGCTATTTCAACGTATGCATGCGTTAAGTTGTGTTTTATCTTGCATGAGACTAAAAGCATATTGAATTTGGTCATTAAAATATTAATCATTCAAAACTTTTACCTTAAATCCCTTGTGGCAGGTCATGCTGACCCCGAACATGCAAGGTATTATCATGGCTATAGGTAAAGCCAGGAGTGTTTATGACAGGTGTGGGCCAGAAGCAGGGTTCTTTAAGGTACAACTAACATTTTCAACTTTTTCTCCTCTGACTTTTCTTGTTAGATATGCCTTCTTCCTCCACCCTTTGCATATTAAGACTGTTCCAGTGTTTATACATACTCTTCTAAGATATTGGTCCTCCATTTAGAAATTTCTTCCTTGAAAAAGACAGCTATTTCCCTGTTGACTCAGCAGTACACTACCTTGATATCAGTAGCTTTATATATATCTTTCTGCATTTTAGCTTTCTAATAATAGTAACAAGTAGCATGAAACCTAGCTATTCAATAAGAATATGGTTTGGGCTTTTCTCTCCCTGTTAGTAACAAAACCCATGCCATTGCTAGCCTTTTTAGGACATCATTTTCACCCAGGGACATCAGTGTTTAGTCATTTGTTGTTTATTTCAGAGATGTTCTTGTTTTGTACTCAAAAGATTTTTAGTAAATCTAAATTACTTTCTTTTGTGTAACTGCATGGAAGTCAATACTATTTATTTATGCAGTGTTTTATTACTGGGAATTGGACTTTTTGTAGTTTCAGAATAACACATTTTAAATCTAGTATCAGTTGTCTTAAATATACAAACTTCTCAGCATTTTTTAGCATTTTTTAGCTCATGATCTTTTGACTTTTCAGGGTATTAGAAAGGGAATTACTTTGACATGATGTAAAATCCTTTCAAATGTGATTTGGAGAGGGGGAAGAAGTTTCTTTGTTGTTGAGTAGCACTCTGGTTTCTTCTTAATTGTTATGGTGTAGGTGCACTAGAAGAAATTGTAAAAACCAAAAGAAACAAAAAAAAAATCCCAATCAGACAACA
Organism: Elanus axillaris; assembly: GCA_026212715.1. Classification (NCBI taxonomy): domain Eukaryota; kingdom Metazoa; phylum Chordata; class Aves; order Accipitriformes; family Accipitridae; genus Elanus; species Elanus axillaris. The sequence continues at coordinate 22,825,378 of JANZLQ010000031.1, forward strand.
ATGAAACAAATAGAACTCCACCACCATCACCAAGAAATTCTCCAACACCTTAGTAAGGAAATTGAAGTCTTATGGGTTGGTTGGTTTGTCTGCTTCTGTGTGGTTTTTTGTAATGCATACTTAGAGAACCGTTATGCCCATAACACTTGTTTGTAGGGCTGTCTCTGTTAGTTGTGCCTGCCCTCAGGGAATGGAGACACACCTGATGTAGCCTCTGTTTAGTGAAATAGATTTGGTTTGGGATTTAGTGCTGGAGTGTTTTGGGTTTGGTGTTGGATTTTTTTTGTTTGTTTTTTTTGTTTTGTTTTGTTGTTGTTTTTTCAAATTTCTTACTTAATGAAAAGATGTCAATCTCTTTGGTTTTTTTTAAGTTGAAAGAAATCCTTATTTGATTAAATCAAACTATTTCCCAGAAAGTTTAATTACACCTAATTATTTTTTAATATGAAGTGTGTTTTGATAATTTTAAAACAAATGGAGTTCAGAATAAAACTGTACTCAGTGCTTCAGAGTTTCCAAAACAATGCTCAGTTGAAATGTTTTCTGGTCTTTAATTTTGAATGCTTAAACACTGATGAGGGACAGAATTTGTCTTAGTGTCAAAACATTTTCTCACCCAAAGTTGTTGGAGAGTAGAAAAGTTTCCTTACTCATTTTCTGTTGAATCATGTTTGCAATAAGTTGGAAGAAGTGGAACATGCCTCATTTTTGAGGAATACATTAGTATGAATGTATGCAGATGAAGTGGTCCTGCTTAGTAACAAAATTTGTATTTTGAAACACATCAGATGAAATCTCATATTACTCCATAAACTTATTGTAAAAGCTTCTATGATATTTTTTAAGACTGTCATACTCTGAATTTCTTCATGTGCTTGTTTTTTATAAAATGAATATTTACAGAAAATTGTGGGGTTTCTCTACGGTGTCTTTGATTTAGTGTAACCCAGCTAAAACTTATTTGATGTGTGTCAATGTTACTGCAAAGGTTTCACTCCCCCTTGAGAGCTCAGGCTTGAGATGTGACCAATACAAACCTATTAAGATATTTCTTGATCAGTGACCTCTTCCAATCGTCCTTCTTTAAACTTTATAGACAGCTCCTTGCAGGGTGTGTGCCTTCAGATCTTTATATAACATTCTCAGTGAGAAAATGGAAGCATGTAATACTTTTTTCTACTGTCTCTTTTTCCTGTATACTGTGTAGAGAAATAATGTTATTTTTTTACATTGTACATAGCATTTCTGAATCTAGTATACCATTTTATTTTGTTTAAATATGTATATAAAATACAGGTTTTGTGTTGCATTTTTTCCTACTTCTAAGTAATTATCTGAAAAATTAAATGTCTAATAGCAATTGCTTTTTGTTTCTGGCCTACCCCAATAAACAGGGTTTAACTGCATAGTTATCCATGTTGGGTTTCTAATGGTAGAACTTCTTCTGATGTAAGATAATAGAAACTCTGTGGCTTTTGATATTCATAATTGGTTTTCCCAAACTTACTTTTTAATGATAGTGCATATGATTAGTATTTAAAAATAATGATGAAGAACTTTCTCTTAAGTTTTAAAAGTTTTCCACAGGCTCTGTTTTTAAGTCTGTCTGAATAGTGTCCTACCCATGTGTTTAGTCGTGAAACAAAATGTGTACTAGTAGAGGATGGGAGCCCAAATTTCTGATAGATAAACATCAAGAAGTTAGCTGCTACTGCCAGGTATTTCAACTTAAAGGAATTTGAAATACTGAACAGGCTATTTTTCTGCCTGCTATGGAGCTTTTTGTGCATATGTTGTATTGAAACATTGTTAATGTGTGAAGCTACTGTATCAAGTCATTTTTTTCAAGTCGGCATTTAGTGTTAGCAAACAATCTGATCATCTCCCTATTTTGAGAGGTAAATTACAGGACATTAACATTTGTCACCATTTTTCTAATTATTTTTCTTGTTGTTTATGTTCATGCTGTATAGTTTCAGTGAATAAAATCTAATGAATGTAACATATGATGTTCGTTAAAATCTAATATGCTGGCAAAGCTGGAAGAGTAAATGCTTCTGATGACCTCTAAAGTTGATCTGAAATATTCGGTGAGGACTCTGTCCTGCCCTATAGGAGACTAATACTATTTGTATTGAAGTATTATTTCCTTTAGAAATACTAAATTTGATTTTTGTTGAGAAGTATTTTCCATTTTCACTGTGTTCATTGAACTTTCTCTAGAATTTGTTTTATTCATGTATTTACATTTTAATGAGGTGCCTTTTTTAACTTATTAGATTTTAGAAGATTTCTTTAAGTAAAGTGTCTGAAATCTTACCCCACTTTTGGACTGTAAATGCTTAAAGAAGCCTCTCTAGGGACTGGATAAGCCTTTTCTAGGGAGATGTAGCACAGGATTGGAACTGCTTTTGTGGTAAACGTCCTCCTGGGATTTTGGCAGGCTTAGCTAGGGAGATACAGGAACAAGTGTACCATTTGTCTGGATTTTTTGGTGTTTTTTTGTTTGGTTTGGGTTTTTTTGTTTTGTTTTGTTTTTTTTAAAGCATAGTTCACACTTGTTAGAAGAGTGGACTATGGAATTCTTAAAAAATTATTTTGTAGGCAAAAGTCAATGGGACACGAATTATCCTGTTAGTGTCTGTGACATTTAAGAGTTAAAAGCCAGAAAGAATAATGTATATTTTTAAAATTATTTAGGCAATTAAATTGGAATACACGCGTTTGCTAAAATTAGCCCAGGAAGATCCACCACCTGAATGTGATTACCGTTTGCGTCATGCAATTGTTTACTTCATCCAAAACCAGGCACCAAAGAAGATAATTGAGAGAACATTATTGGAACAGTTTGGAGATCACAATCTTAGCTTTGATGAAAGGTAATAAGATCTGCATGTCTCATTTCCTGTGCTCATGAATGTTCTCTGATGTGTGGAGATGCCCCTTCATATTTGGATTGTGCATGTAATAGAAGGAAGGCAAGTGTGTGTGTTTGGCTTCAACTTTTAGTTAATAGTTGCAAATATATTTTGTTAAGAAAAATCTTTATAAAAATCTCTATAAAGAGTAAACAAGAACTTGCGTTTCTGTTGGTATGAAACAAGGAGACATGCTCCTTGTTCATAATTTTGCACAGAGATTTCTGTACCGGCTTTCAAAACACTGTGTAAGGCTGCATAATTTGCATTTCTTCACTGCCCTGAAAGCCAGCAGTAGACAACAAAACCTTACAAGCTAGATAGACATTGTCTTGCTTTCAAGTAAGTTACGTCTTTTCCACTCAAAACTCCATGTGTTTACTTACGTTCTTTACGTTCCAATTTAAGTTAGTCTGATTTCTCTGTAGTGAATAATCTTCTAATGTTACTTTTGCAAAGTAAATATCGGGGAGTTTCAAGCCATCTGAACTTTAAATTAATAAGAAAGACTAAGCAATGTGGCAATTTAGCAAAATAAAAAAAAGGAGTAATTCTTAAGTAGCACAGGTCCCCATCACACATACTTCAAATCTGTGCTCTCTCCTGCTGATTATGCCATGCATAAGAAAAAGCACATTTTCCACAGTGTTTTCATGCTGTTTTGCATAAGGCTGTAGCTTATACTGTTTAAAGCTGCTGTCTTTGTTTGGATAATATCCTTTGTGAATTTCCAGTAATATTCCGTGATTTCTTGTTGCTTTTTGTAAGGTGCCGTAACATAATGAAGGTTGCTCAAGCTAAACTTGAAATGATAAAGCCGGATGAAGTGAACATGGAGGAATACGAGGTCAGTGTTTTTTTGCTTTGTATTAAATTGTAATGTGAAACAGTTACCTGTAAGCTGAATTTTATCTTCATAAATTTCTTTTTGTCTTACACTGAGAAGTTAAAACTGGTTGTTGAAAGGCCATTAATTTGTAGGAAGGCTGTTCCGATCAGTTGATCTAAAGCTGTTTTTTTTCTACAACTGTAATTCCAATGACTTGAGCCATAAATAAATGTCAAGTTTGAGTCTGTCCTTTACTACTTAATGTGTCTCGACGCCACTAATAATTTATCACCGTATGAGCCAACTGGCTTTCTCTAGTCAGAAACAGCTATCAGTGAAGGAGTGAGTGTGGTCTAAGCCCAGCATCTTGAGAACCGGGTCACAGGCAGTCACATTTGTGCTTTTCCTCTGTTTCTGCAGCCATTCCCATTTTCTTACAAGCACCAAATTCTTTTGTTTGCTGAGACCATACATAACCAGTTTATGCATTTAATTTTTCCTCCTGTGCTAGTTAGAAAAACTTGGAAAGAAAAAAAAAAGCATATCTCTGATAATAGATCATAGTGGCTAATATTTGCCAAAAAATTCATGTCATATTTAAAGCTAAGTCTGTAACTGGTCTTACAGCATCAGTTTCAACTCTGTAATACTCTTCATTAAGGCCTCTTAACAGTGGATATTTATGTCCTAGGCAGATTCCATTGTACCACTTATAGTTCATCATTGTGCTGTTAGGTCCAAACAGCTTGCTCAGGAGGACTGTGGGAGTAATCTATTCCTCAACAAACCAAATGAAAAACTTGTCATTTCTCGTTACCGGGTTCAGGACATACAGTAGATGCTACTACATTACAATGTGTCCTCCCTACCCCGTGAGGGGTAAGGACTCTCATAGTGGGATTTCTGTCGCAATTTTTAGGCTGTGCAAGGCTCAATATCTTACCGTTTCCTGAATGGCACATTGCACAGGTAGAATAAACAATTCTGGACTCAGCTTTAAGAATGAGAGAGTGGGGGTGGTGTTATTCCCCTGCAGATATGTGCCACTTTTTTAGCTCCTGAGGCAGATAGTTCGTGGTTCTCCGAAGATTGTATCAGTATTTGTCCTGTATAGTGAGCTGGCATTTCGTGGACCCTTTCTCATGCTCTTTGTGTTGAATCTGTAAGTGGCTATGTATTATGGTTTGCTGTCCCCTATTTTATCTTTAATGAGCAATTGAAAGGTGACTACTAACCAACTGCAGTAAAAGCATCTTTCTTACTTCAAGCATTTACCTGTAAAGTGTAGCAGTAGTCACTTTGTATAAATGGTGATGCAGTAAGATAAATGTTTTGCTTCAATATAAATAACTCCACAGTCTGAATTACTTTTTTTTTTTGTCACTTCCCATGTAAAGTGTTCAGGCTTTTTCTGTGTCGTTCTTACATGGAAAATTAAGCTTAATGTTTAGTGTATGAGAAAGCTTTCTAACACTTTCTGAGTAAACAGCTGAGTGAGGGAAGAAAAAAAAGGCTATTAGCTTCTCAACTCTTCTTGAGAAGAAAAAGGGGATCTGTCATGATTCTGACTGGTGCTCCAAATATGCTTTGTGTTCCTTTCAAATGGTAACACATCTGTTAAAAATAATGTTATCTAGAAATATTTTAGATATTTTGAAACTTTGAGGGAGGGGGGATTCAGGCAGACTTTTCACACATGCAACCTTATTAGGGGTTCTTAGCACTGAATACTCAGAGTTAGTGCTAAGTAAGGTGTGTGGTTTAAAAAAAATAATTGTATTGGATGTTTGTGGATGAAATTCTATATACCCTTTCTTATATGCAGAGATGGCATCACGACTATAGAAATTTCAGGGAAACAACCATGTTTCTCATGGTAGGATTGGAGTTTTTCCAAAAAAAGAGGTAAGTGGTAGTATACAACTCAAATGTAGTAGAGCGATTTGAAGGCAAAATGTAATATTGATAAGTAAAGCTATTTTTTAAATGAAGAATTGTTTTAACATGTTGTTCAGTTTATTTAAGCATTTATTCAGTTCATTAATGTCTTCAGTCTTACATCTACCTCAAAGTTTCAAGCAACTTCTATTCTTAATCTCTGTTTCCAATCTCTTGTCAAGCCAGGGACTCTTTCAGAGCACCCTCCACATGCACCCATGTTCTTCCTTCTCTCCTACTCTGAATGCTCTGGATATCCCTTGGATATAGAAATCTTTCCTCTCTGGCACCACATGCACATACATTTATCTGCTTTCATCAGCAATCACAGTTATTCAAGTCCCTATCTTATCTGCATTGGGTCTTCCCACAGAAGCAAAGTTTTTCCTTCTGCATTTGTCTGAGCCAAAATTCCACATGCGATGGGCTTTAAAGGTCAGGAAAAAAGAACACATTTGAGGAAAACTATAATGTGTAACTATCATAGTTGTAGCTAATTCTTTTCTTAGCTCCATGAGGCAGTGGAGATTCATTCCCTTCTCTTTTTGAACCAAGTCAGGAATTGTGGCTATATAAAATTGGTGACATTTATTTACTTAACGCACTACAGCTAAAATTTATTCTCTGATCTACTACATGCAACAAGGATGGTGATTACAGTATAAATGCCTCAAAGCCTTCTGCAGAAGAGTCTGAAACAGAATTGTTCAAAAGTACCTCCTCTTCCCATGCCCAGCCAAAGGAATGAATTGTTTAGCTGCAAAATATCCAGTGGCTGACATTGGTGGTGTGATAATTGAGCACGTGATACAAATTTTGATTGTCAAAACAATTCTGTAGTTAATCACTGATTTTTTTAATTTTTTTTTTACATATATAACACAGTAGGTAGGGGAATTACAGTGGGAATCAAACTTAATTTCTTTTCTGTATGTTGTGTAGTAAATTGCTTCATATTTCTCCTTCTTGTCTTGTATGGTCCCAAAAAAGAAAGGCCCCAAACAAAACAGGAAGATTGATGGGAAAAGAGAAAAAAGCTTGTCTTTGCGACAAGCTATGTCTTTGTATAGTAGTCTTGGTTTGTCTTCTGGTTCCTAGCATGTAATAGATTATCAATCAATGTACTATTTAAATTGCAATATGCTACACTTTTTTAGTCTTAAACAGCTTATGTACAAAGGTTGGTCAGAAGAGTACCTGGCTTATTTGAAAAATAAACAACTCTGGTACTGCTTGATCCCTTAAGGAGGCAAAAATGTTTTGGGTGTTGGTGTGGTATATAGGAACCCTCCTTGTCACCCCAGACTTCATGCATGCTTTAAGCATGTAGGCAGGAACAGAAGATCTTCAAGTTCCTTGGCACTGGGACTCCAGGATGGCAACTTTGACTGCAAGATACCAGTTTTTTCACTAATCTGCTTCTTACCGTAATATATTCTGATTATACCAGGGGGAGGGAGGGAAGCACAGGTTTCTGCTCTGTGCTGAACAGTGGTTTTTTTATATGGTTTTCCATTATTTATGTTAACTTGGAGAATTAGCATGAGGTATTTTGGTAACAAACATATTCACAATTTAGAAAAAAAGCCTATAATGACCAGTCTTAGACTCTGATATTTGTCAGAAATAAAAAATTATGGTATTACCAGACTCATCTAACATCCAAAGAAGTATAGCGTTCTATATAGTATTCTTTGGCAAGAAATGCAATTTCATGAATGCTTCAAGAGGTATTTAATACAAAGACACTAAGACTAGAGTTAAGCATGCTTAGAGGGTGGGTGAGGATCTGGGTATCCATTGACCTCTCTAAAGCCATCTATTGCACCCATGTCTCAGCTACAGGTTCCCAAAGGACTGAGATATTTCCTGAGGTTCATGTCTTGTACACTCCAGAGGGCAGTACTACCATCTTTATTCTGAAAAAGAGACTAAATTGATGAGCTCTTCCAATTCCCTTATTAACACTGAATGTAACTTTAAAAATATTTATGAAAATATAGACTTTCATAATTGAAACATAACCTTCATTAACAGGGCTGTTTTGAGGCTTTTTTTCAGAAACTCCTCTCCCTCAGTGGACCAATTTTTCTTAGTTTTAGTAACACTAACTGATACCTAGAAGCACTCAATCTGTAGATAGAGGCAAAAATTGGCCTTTATCCAGGTGGTCTGTGATACACTATATTGAACAAACACAAAATCAACATTAAAAATGTAGTTTGGTGTATCTTTTTCATGCCCAGTTTCAGTATTCACTCAGTAATAAAAATAGCTTGTTTTGCTGTTAGATTGCACTATGGTCGTTTCAGAAAGAGGTCACACAACTGGGGGAAGGAGCAGGAAGACAGGGACTTGGGAATAATGCCACTAACAGCAGCAAGTTTTTAATTTGGATCAACTGAGGTTCTGTCACTGTAATTTCAACCTGCAGTTTCATAAATAACTGGACTAAGAATGAAAAGGGAGAGAAGGTCCTGCTTCTCTGGCTTTATATCCAGCAATTCCAGTTCCTTGCAATCATCTTCTCCCCTTCTACATTGTTATCTGCTGTCTGGTCAGTTGTGGTGGTGATCAGTGGTGTGAAGAGTTTTCATGGACCGGAGAAACAAACTTGAGGAGAGGGTAATAGGACTTCTTTTAATAATAGGACTTCTTTTAATAAAAGCACAGCTTTGTATTTTGAGGACAAAAAGGTGGAGAACAGTGACTGTACTTGTAATATGGTAATTACTTAAGCAACAGATATTTAGAATTGCAAAGGACAATGAGCAGATCTCATGGTGGAAGAAATAACTTCATAGTAGATTCTGAAATTATGGTTTTGGGCTTCATCTTGCTCTTCTAAACAGGGATATTGGAAGGTAAAACTTTAAGGAACTATTGCTATTTCAGGTAGCCTTTTCCCTTCTTTTTATGTTGTCTCATTGGGAGGCATTACTATAAGGCTTGAGTTTGTTTACTTTTGAGAATTCTGACATGTATTTTTCAGGTATGCCCTCTGTGTGCTTACACAATTTTTAGCCATTTTTAGTAGTTTGGTGGCTTGGTCTTGGTAGTTTAAACCTTAACCATGACTTCTGTTCTCACTAGGAGTAAGTGCATAATGTACTGTTCTTCTAATGCTCCATTAGGAAATTCCTTTTCCTAGATTTTTTTAGTCTGAATAAAAATGAGATTTCAAACTGCTTTTTTTTTTAGGGTAGCTGCCTGAACTGCTTTCAATGACTGTCATAACTGGGTTTCTGTATGTCAGAGAATTAACAGTTAAATTGTTTGCTGGAAATGGTATACAGAAGTGTAAGGGGAAATTGTTAATCTGTGGATGAAGGAATCTGTTGATGACTACCTGTTAGGTTCCTAGGTCTTCTGTTACTCGTCCTTTACCAATTAGGTTTGTATTTATCTTTTGCATTTAGATTAAAGATAGAAATATCTACAGTCTGTTAGCAATTCTGCTTGTGAAATGCTGTTGTGGCTTCTTCATCTCTTCAGACTTCAATAGTCTGGAAGAACTTAGTGAGGCTAAAAATTCACAGTTTATTTTTTTAGAAATAATCTACCAGCTTTAAAACTTATTTGCTAAGGTGTAGAATACTATCAAGATAAATATGGCAACAGAAGATCGAACCTAATGTGACATAAGTGCATGCAGGAAAAATTAAGTTTTCATGTATACTCAAGGATAATCCAAAGCTATTTTTGAAGTGGGTGAAATGATATACATTGGTTTCAGTGAGCTTTGGATCAGACTTCATGTGCAAGTGATCTAACCTGATAATAAAAGAAGTTGTTGTAATGTGCATAAAAGACAAAACTGTATGGTAGGAAAAACACCATTATGAGGAGATTGGTGGGGATGGGAGTCAAACAAGCAAGTGAAGCTACCGATCTTGTGAAGAGCACAGTAGTTAGCTTGAAACAGGTGGTACCTGGATGTTGCATCTAATGTTGTTGTTTCTTTACTTCAGCTATATGGAAGCCTTGCTCTACCTTATCTATGCTTACCAGAATAACAAAGAACTCTTGTCCAAAGGCCCGTACAGAGGGCATGATGAAGAGCTGATATCTCACTACAGACGAGAATGTTTGCTAGTAAGTGAAGGGTGAAGTATGTTTCAAAAATTTGAACTTGCTGCATAGCTTTAACAAAATTAATTAGTAGAAAAGTGGTGCCATTATGTACACCAAAACCAACCCCAAACCCCTTTCATTGACAAGTTAATACTTAGATTTGTGTCAGGAAAAAAAGCCAAAGTAAGATGGAAAACATTATTTCCATTTTCCTTTTTGAATAATTACTCATCTTTGTGATAGTAAATAGCATGCTCACTGCCATCATGTCGGGGCTAGGTAGGAACAGCTGTTGACAGTGTTGGGGAGCAGACTCACCCTATTGCCACAGTTTGATGGGGAGACAAATATTGGAAAAGGCATCAGCAGGAAACGAGGGGTTTTTTTTCTTTGATTACGTCACTTTTGACAATATTGAGAAAACAAAAGCAGGTGATAGGACCTCAGTATTTAAAAAGAACAGCTGCAAAGATTGAGTTGGCAGGTATCAAATTTAAGCGGCATTGAGGAATAGCACAAGATCAAGTGGTTTAATAGAGTATATGCATCGTTATCATCGCTGTAAATGTTAAAGCGCAACTCTGGTTAATGTAAATTACCAGGTAGCTTTGTAGGAAGACTGTGCTTTAAAAGAAACAGAAACTGATGCATGGTAGAATTAAATGTTGTATACTTAAAGGCTTTCCTTTTTTGTGGTGGTTTATGAAGAAACTAAATGAACATGCCGCAGCACTGTTTGAATCAGGAGATGATCAGGAAGTAAATAATGGCCTGATCATTATGAACGAGCTTATTGTCCCGTGTTTGCCATTACTACTGGTGGATGAAATGGAAGAAAAAGATATTGTTGCTGTGGAAGATATGAGAAACCGTTGGTGTTCCTATCTTGGACAAGAAATGGAACGTAAGTCATTTATTCATTAAGGTAAAAGGCCCTTGCACGCCTTTTTTTTTTTTTTTTTTTAATTGAGCTTCTATCTTTTGTGCCTTGATAATGTATTTTGAGTTACCCTGACTTGAATAATCCCGTAGACATTTAAGTAAATAGTTTTTGCATATATTGCACTGGGTTATTAGGCCTTAAAGGACACATGCTTTTTGAATGGAATAACATTTGTGGTGTTAGACCATCTGAAGGGGCATTTATATTAACATCTTACTAGGAATCAGTATGTCCTAATTCTTGCTGGCAGACCTGAAGAAAGTGGATTATTCCAAGTGAAACTCCTCCTCTTCCCACCAATAAAAACAAGTCAATGTTGGGCAGAAAAAGGAGAATTCTACATGCAGACATAAATGCTTATGTTTGTTTTTCTTGTTTATTTGCAGCTAACTTGCAAGAAAAGCTGACAGATTTCCTGCCAAAACTGCTAGATTGTTCTACAGAGATTAAAGGTTTCAATGACCCGCCAAAGTTACCCTCCTACTCCACACATGAACTGTGTGAAAGATACACCCGAATTATGTTGTCACTCAGTCGAACTCCAGCTGATGGAAGATAAATTCTGCAACCTTCCTAAGCACATTGTATAAACTTTTTTAGTTCTTAAACCTTGCCTTCCTGTCACAGGGTTTGCTTGTTGCTGCTATAGTTTTTAACTTTTTTATTTTAATAACTGCAAAAGAGAAATGACTGTACAACTTTAGCCAGACTGCAAACAATTAAAGCTGAGAATTGCATGGCGCTCAGTCGTTTCAACCAGAATTGATGCAACATGCAAGTCTGATCATTACGGCAAAAGTGCTTTTTTGCCACTTATCTGTTACAGTATTACTTTGCTTTTATCTTAAGATCCTTTACTTTATCAACAGCTGTCTGGATCATTTTGTGACTGCAACTACTTTAAGTGTCCAGTGCTGTGTAAATACATGGTACTTGGTAGCTTGTAAATGAAATGAAAGAATAAAGTTTTATTTATGGCTACTTCTGTGTTTGCAAGCAGATACCTTGTATATTAGTGTAAAATACGGGTATTTTTAGAAGAGATACAGTATATTGATGGGTTACTCAATTTTATAGACAAGGTTCTTCAGGATATATGGCTGGCATAGTTACAGGTAGTCGGAGATTACTGTATGTGAATATATTGAAAAACTGTCACAGTATTATACACTAAGTTTCTTTTGTATATTCTTTACTGATCTGTATGATACTGCACCTGAACACTTTTGTGTGTGTGTGTGGCCATGCCAAGTCTATTCTGGTAGTAGGGACTGGCTTTTGAAACAAAACAAGAGTGGCATCTTCCTTCTATTCTTAGAAAAAAAAAATAGGGGAAAAAACAAAGGTATTTTCAGTAGAAATATATTATACCCTCTGAGCAAAACTTTCTGGAAATTTATTTAAGTAGAGGAAATACAGGTTTTTAAAAAATGGAATTTGTGAAGCTTAAGAACTAATCTTTTTTTTTGTTTAAATTGGTATTTTAGTCATGTAAGTGACCAGAAATAAAACCTTATGTTAATTCATTACTTTAAATGGGTTGCTATTGTTGCAACAAAATATCTCAGAAGTCTTTTATCTGTCCTAATTAAATTTCTATTGGAAGTAAAAGAAAAGATCTATAAGGCTTGTTTTGTAGAACTAAAATGCTGTCTGGTTTTAATGAAGAAGCTTAATTATTTTGTGGAAAAAGAAATTTAATGCGTCCTTTAGGTAATCCTGTTACCTGACACTATTTTGATTCCTGTTCTTTATAGAGAACATTTTCTGTTAGAACAGTAAAATATGTGAATATTTGTTTGTATGTTTTTATTGGAGCGGCACTCAACTTTTTATTACAGGCCTTCAAGTGGTGATTACTCAAATACCTACTAATAAAAGAACACAGAGGGAGGGAAGGAGTGATTAAGTTCAGACCACCTAGAAATGTAGTGGGCATAAATGTAGGCAGCTCATATGCAAGAAGAGGCAGAATTCAGTCTTGGTACGTATCGGTCTTGAAAGCTGTTAACTCTTGAGAGATACTGGATCACAATATACAGTGAATAGAGTGTGGCCTTCAATTCAAACTCTTTTTAGAGATGTTTTATGTTTTCAATATTTGAGTGCTTCATACTTTATCAAACTATCCATTTTATCTAATTTAAAAAGAAAACAATATTGAACTCTTACAAGTGCAGTACTTCTCAGAAGCCTTTTAGGTCTGAAACTATTGATGTGTGAAATATCACCTCAAGGAAGAAGACATGCATATTATGAAAAGGGTGAAGATGCATTTTTCAAAGATTTCACATTTGACATCTGTTGCACTTTGTTTGGAAACTTGAGAATATGCCTACTTAAGCTGTGTAATTTTAAACAAGGTTTTGAACAGATTAGACTTTTTGTTTACCTTTTTCAATAATGGTAAAAATAATTAAAAGTGAAAGAGCAATTTTATTTCTTTATTGCTAACAGGTTTTGAATTCAGATGTTTGTGAAAACTTTTAAGGAAAGGTCCCCTCTAACCCTGCAGGAGCCATTTACCCTCATCATCTGTGTAATCATCCATGACATGTTTGTCATGAACATGTTTTTCACAGAGGAAGAGCCACTCTTTCTAAGGTAAAAAGGGGAAGAAAGTATTTGACTTGAGAAGAATATCTAAAATATTTAAATTAAAAGGAAGCAAGCAAGATACGATTATTTGTTCTTTTTGTTTCAGGTCTTTTTCAGTTTCTTAAAGTATGAAAATAATACATTGTTGTTCATAGTACTGAAATTAAATATGTAATCATTTGCAATGACCTGAATTTTTGAGTTGCATTGAGGTCTGCTAGTAAAGCAGAAATAAATATATAATTATTTTACTATTGTACTATCTTTTAAATATCTTGTATGTATTTAAACCTTCAGCTAAATCATTAAGGCACTATTTTTGTCCTAAAAACCTTGCTCTTTTCACTGCAGTAAGATAGCCGCTAGCTTGGATTCATGATACCTAGTGCGAAACCTATACAAGTAACTGTAAGGTAGTAGAGCAATACTGTTCATTTGGCTACCTAATAATCTGTGACTGAATTACGTAAGTAGATATTTCTCTTCAGTGTGGGAACTGTGAGATTTTTATCAGGCTTGTTTCAGTTTATAGAACACAAGGATTAAGGGAATTTAACCCAAATTAATTTACTAAATCACCTGCACCATCAATTAAATGCAAGTTTTTTTTCCAGATGTTGCTTCATACCATGGAGGACCCATAAGGCACTGCAGTCTTTCAGTTACATGCCCTCACACTCCACAGCCCCCCGCCCCGTGTCGTCTTTTTAGCTGACCTGCCATATTGCTGCACTTTTAACTGATATTTTGGTAGTATCAAATATCCTGTTGTTTCTAGTTAAAGCTGCTGTAGCAGATCTGTTAGTTACAGCCTAGCAGGAGACTATGAGAAGTAGCAGAATTAATCTGAACAAATGAAGAGAATTGATGAGTGAATTTGCGCTACTCAGATGTGGTGATGTTGAAATAACACCATAAGCAAGGGGGTAGACTTAGACCTTTGTTACTGAGTCACCTTTGCTTTGTGGACAATCAGTACTTTAAATGCAGTGAACAGATTTGCTCTAGAAAACGTGAAGTATGAGCATAGTCAAAAGCATACGCTTCATGTTCAGGCATTAAAAAACCCCACAAACTAACCTGGTAATGTCTGTATTAAATATCTTTCAGGTTATTTTTAGGCTGCTCCAAGTATGCATATGAAGACTGCAGCTCCAGAAAGGTACCCAACAAAGAGTTGCACACAGGAAACAATCTGATACTGTCCAACAAACACAAAGGTCCATAAAGAGAGACAATGATTGTTTATGTTATTCATTTTGTGCTGTTTCCTTTCCTCAAAATCCAGTAAGTCTAAATGTCTGTGGGAAGCTTTATGTAAGCGCAAGTTAAGAATGTTGATGAAGAATGCACCACTCAAGTATATAATAAATCACCTCATCCATGCAGCATTTTCCAACATAAATATGTACCTTAATTTTTTAAAAACGTATCCTGGTTTTACATCTAGAAGGATGCAAGAAAAATGGGTATCGATCATGGCATTGAGAGGGAGTTGGTTGCATCTTTCCATTACTTGCTGGAGAGGATATTAATACAGATAAAAAAAAGCTCTTTTCCAAAGAGGTCTTTTAGCAAAATAGTGTAGGTGGAATTAAAAAAGGGAGTGATTCTTTCAAGTGAAACAGAATTATTTTTCATGTGATCGGTATCCAGTTTTGCTTTATGTATTGTGTCCTTGAAGATCCTGGGCTTTTAACTAAAAACACTCTTAATTCCTAAGGAGAGTCTTTGTAGGAAAACTAACGATATTGGTATTCACCTAGTTGAGTTTCCACCAACAGAACATCATGGCTTGGTTCAGCTCTTCTATTTCAGTTTTGATCCTTATGGGAGCAAAGCCACAAAACACTTGCAGACAGCTGTATTTCTTACAGCTCCAGCCATTGCTACCACATACATACATGCTCCAACTTTATTGTCATGCCCTTAAAATCTTGAACTTGGGTATGAACTTTTCTTCACCATGAGTTTCAGATCTTCACTGTAAGTAGCAGGAAGAGACTCACACTTCTCAGAAACAGCTTCCTGAGGCAGCACTTTGAAAGAACAGCTTGACTTGCTTTCTGGTGCTTGGGATCAACCCAAATCCCATTCTCACAGGCTGAGAAACGTAGAGTGAGAAAGGCTTCAGAATGGCATTCACTGGATGGATTCATCATGAATGTTAAGGATATCGTCATCCTTCATCTCTCCCTTCATATCTTAATTGAAGTACCTCTCAAATGAAGGTTTGGGCCCTATGGTTCTTTCATTCACTCTTTTTTTTTTTTATTATTATTATTCCTCCCCCTGCTCTGTTGTTCCCCTTTTAAGTCACTCCAGTATCCACTTTGCAGGCTTTCTACTTTTAGTCTTTGCTTCACCATCAACCACTGTGCCTTTGCTACCAGGTAGAGCTAGTGAACCAGGATTCTTCTGCTTCCATCTGATTAGTGTGGGCTTCAGTTTTCACCTCTACAGGCTCCTGAGTGCTTTTCTTGGAACTGCTCTGGTGTGTATGCCTGTGCAGGATCTGTGGGTCAAATAACACCATCCACGCACATGCTGTCTGGCAACTCAGCATTTGGGAGCCTGAAATAGGAAAGTTATGGATAGTTAGCTCAAACTGCAGACTTTTTCTGTATAGTCTCTTGGCATGTTAAAATCTAAAGTAAATAATTTGTTGGAGACTGCTTTAACTGAGCACTCTGAAGTGGGCACTTCAGAAGCATGAGGGGTGTCTCATGCACTGTATCTCGGCACTATCTGTCCAGGTTTATGAAGGCTGTAAAGGCTGTTCCTGATGTTGAATAATTTTCAGTTTACCCTGTTCCTCATACTTTGTCTTGAATTAAAACTGCAGTCAAGCATGAATTTTGGCAAAAAGCTGTGTCTTGCTGTGCTGGCTTAAGTTGGTATCTGTGCAGTCCCTACCCATATCTGTGTTCTGTGTCTAGGTATTTCCTGTCACTTTGTGGGACTATCTTCTTCATTATGTGTGTTAAAGTTCTCTGAACCCATTTGTATTTCACAGGCATGCAGGCAACAGGGAGAGAGCAATAATTCCTGTAGATTTCCTTCAAGAAACAAAACTTGGATTTTGTCTGTGACCTTGTTCTGTAAGTGAAACTTTCGATTAAACTGTGGACTTAGAAAAAAAAAAAAAAAAAGTCCAAAATAAGAGAAATTAAACTGTGGACTTGGAAATCCTGTGAGAGTTTAGGGAGTGGTTGCTTTTTTTTGATTAGAGGGAATACAGAATCATAAGGCAGAGAGAATTACTACGTAAACATAGTAAACTTATATGGATTAGGAAAAAAAACATTTTTTTCAAGTAAGTTTTAAGCAAAAAAAGTCAGTGTTAAGTAAAGCAGTTTGAAGAAAACCTCATGCTTTCTTAGGGAAGAGGTTGGAGTGTTAGGCTTTTGAGAGTAACCCTGATCTTTGGAACTGAAAATCTTGTAACTTAACGGCTCAAGGTAATACATTCTTGTCATCTGCTTATGAAGCTATTTTATTTGCAAAGATTCTTTGTTTTGCAT
>JANZLQ010000031.1:22845149-22881699 GCA_026212715.1 Elanus axillaris
AGCCCCAGCCCCGGGGGGGGGCAGGGGGACCCCCAGCTGGAGGGGGGTGAAGGGACGGTGCGGGACTAAGACCGCCCTCAGCCGGGGGGAGCGGGATGGCGGGGGCCAGGGAGCACCCCCCCCACGCCCCCATCCAAGCCGGTGTCCTGGCCGCTCACCGTGCCGGCGGCACCGTCGATGGTCCCGATCCACTTGAAGAGGTTGTCGGACTCGGGGAAGGCGGAGATGCCTTTGTCACCGGACATCTGCGGAGGCAGCGGGTCAGGGCGGCCCGGGACAGCCCGGCACCCACCCCCCCACCCCGGGACCCAACTCACCATGAGCGCCATCAGCTCCTGCTGCAGCCTGCGGGGGAAGCACACGTTACCGGTCCGGTCCGGTGGGGCAGCCCCCGGTCCCCGGCCCCGTTCCCGGCCCCAGCTCACCTCTTCCCCACCGAGCCGCGGGCTGCCGTGGCCGCCGCCTCGGCCGCTTTACGGGCGGCTGCGCTGGACACGGCGGCGGGGTCGGCGTTCTGCGAGGCCATGGCGGCTCCCGGGGGGCGCTGGGCGACGCACCCGCCTCCGGCCGCCGCTGCCCGGCGGATCACGGGCGCTGGCCGAGGCTCCCGCTCCCGGGCGGCGCCGCACCGGGCTCCGCTCCGCCCGCGGCTGCTCTCGGCGCAGGACCCGGGCCCCGCCGCGGACTCTCTCCCGGTGCCGAGCGGCTGCTCGGGGGTCTCCTCGCGGGGGTCTCGGGTCCGGAACGGAGGCGCGGGGGTCCCTCCGGCGGTGCGGCCCTGTGCGGTTCAGGGCTCTCTCCGCCGCGTCGGCGGCCCCGTCCCATCCGGTCCCGCCCTGCGCCCGCGCCCCGTTTGAATGTTTCCAACGTGCGTCCCCTCCGCCAATCAGCGCGCAGCTCCGTTCGAGCCGACCAATCGGCGCTCGCCGGGGATGCGGCTGCCATGGTAACTGCCGACGTCCGCCGATTGGCCGCTGGGCGCCGCCGCAGAAACGTGGCGATTGGCCGTTGAACCCCCGCGAGGCGGAGCCGCGGGTCCCGGCGGGCGAGCGTGGCCTGTGCCGCCGCGGGTCGTTGCCCCTGGGTCCCGCTTTCCTCCTCTTTCCTTCTCCTTCCTCCTCTTCGGGCTGCCGGCGGGGTGTGTAGAGGGAGTTTTGGGCAGACCTTCCCGGTGCTCTGTGCCCGGAGGAACACCGAAGCCGTTCGAGTCATTAGAAAGCTAGGGCCGTCCCGAAATGAGTTTGGGCTTGTGGCAGGTAATGCTATGCTTTGCCCTGCCAGCGCAGAGGTCCCGTGGATGTTGGTTTTTTCTCGGGATGCTTCTTCGTACCTGCATCTGGCTGCAGCAAGGGAAAATAATTATACGCTTTTTTGCTGGTGCCTTCGTGTGAATCGGAACGCTTGCTGTCTGTCTGTCCTTGGGCTGGAAATAAGGTGTCAGTTTTACCAGAGGAAGCCCGAAGCTATTTGGTATTTTGATAGGGTAGCTACTTTCAGTAGTTTGTTCTCATGGCTGTAGTTAGTGTTGCCGTTCATACTAAACAGCTTTCTGATTTTAAAATGGCCAGTGATTGGTAGTGCAGTGTTTGTAGCGACTGGTCCTTTTGCTCTGAAATTCACTTTTTGATTGGTACCAATCCCGTGGCTTTGGCAGGATGTACCAGCTCCCAGGAAGCATTCATAGGAAACTGATGGGCCTTTCCGAGACCCTGGGCTGCCTGTGAACAAGAGAATTGAGGACAGTGTATTAAAAGATGTTTAAAAATAATCTGACATGTTTTGAATTTAATCGTGCGATCTTGAGGTTGTGTGCTGATGACAGATTCAGGATAGCCATACGCTTGAAGTTTTCAGGAGCTTTTTTTGGAGGGTTTTTTTTTTTTTTGTTTGGTTTGGGGTTTTTTAAGTTTCTAGGAGATTAGGGGTTTTGTTTTGATTTGGTTTGGGGTATTTTATGGCTGTTATTGATGCCTTAGCAGGGAAGAGAAAGAATAGTTTATGAAATGATGGAACGGCGTTTCTGTTGGATGCCTAGAGCTGGTTACCTACTAACTAGTCAGTGGGTTAGTAACTAACTAACAGGTTTCTTGCCTGTTTAGAAATGCATGCATGTGAAGAAGCCATAGTGAAAATAACATGATCTGAGTTGCTCTAAGTCACAAAGGAAAAATTCCCAGAGGTACTTGAGTGAAGAAATAAAATTGCTGTCTATAATTTTGGATGCTGTATTTTTAACTGCTACCGTTCCTAGCAAATCAGGTAATTTTGACCCAATGTGTCATGCTAGCTACTCCAAAATTGGCAGTTTTGTCTCTTTGTAGCGTGTATGGCAGTGTTGCCTACCTGCTTGTCAGGATTGAAGTACGAGCATCACGATACTTCAGTTGTGACACTGGTACACAAGGTCTGTGGCTTGAGCTTTTCTGCTATATTTGAACTTGCTTGGAAGAAGGCATCATCGTGGTGCCTACCCGAAAACAGAGGTGATCGGCAGTCCCCAACATCCTGTTTGGTGCCTATGAAAAAACAAAGAAGAGATTAATCTTTATTTTGTTCACCTAGTTTGAGATTTAGCAGGCAGATCAAAGATTACTTTAGCTAATTAGGCTCTCTAATTGGATTTAAAAAGTTATTGACCTTTCAAATAGGCTCTCCAGAGTGGTATGTCAGCATGTGCTGATCTAATTTGCAGCCAGCTATTGGTTCAACTTGCAGGGCTGGCAAGTGGACGGCAGGCAACGGTCGGGTTTCTCCTTGGCATGAGGAAGGGCAGGGAAAATGTCTGGGGCCCCACTCTGCCATGACCAGGGTGCAGGAGAGGACGGTGGTGCTCTGGCAGTGAGGGAAGGTTCTCAGCATGTAACGCTGGGCTCAGTGTGTGCCCACGTAGCTTTTTTGCCCTACCCTCTGCATCACTTACCACTCACGAAACTAGCTGGACTTTTACCTGGAGGCTGAATGAAGATAGAGAACTCTCCCCAGAGAGATATTTTTCTTTCCTTTGACTCTGTCTTGCCTTTGTGTTTGCCTTTCCCGTAGCACATAGTACACTGTTTCTTCATCCTGCAGATGGTAAGGAGTTCTTCCTATGCAAAACCCTGAGATGTGCATTACAGAGTACTGAAAATGGCTGGCCAAAGTTGTATTGAGGGAAAAAACTACAAAGCAGCATAATATTATTTGCTGGACATATTGGAAGGTACGATTAAATCTTTTACAATTTTTGGACCAGGCAAAAAAGAAGACACGTGCTTATTTACTCAAACTTGCCCTATTAGATAGAAGCCAGATTTACACCACAAAATCTCTCTGATACTCAGTTTTCATATAACACCAAGAGGTTTAAATCCCCAACTCTCAAGACCCATTGTATTTTTCTTTCCTGCCATAATAAATACTTTTCCACAGCTTGTAAGTTACAGCACTCTGCGAGAGTTAGAGAACTGAGGCCAACACTAGGCCATTTGTGGTGTCCATGCTAAAGAGCTGCTGCTGTATGGATTTCATGAATGCAGCAGCTGCAGTGTGCTTGCTGCTTTCCTTCCTTCTTTCTTGACATGATGATGTTCTACCTGATACACAGAGCTTAGCCTTATTGTCCCGGCTGTGTCACACTGTGGATTGCTGGCAGCACGTCATATGGGTGTCAGCCTGGTGACAGTGGACTTCTGTCACTTCGCAAATGGAAAGCTCAAGAGCTGACAGCAGCCCTCAGCTGCCAGCCTGCTCTACCAGAATCCTAGCACTGAATAGAAGGAAATACGTCATGCTTCTGGTGCTGAGCTTTTTCCATAGATCCACTTCCAAATGCTTTGCTGAAAAGTAGCAATAACTCTTCAGTTGCATGTCATACTCATTACAAAATATTTGGAGAGACAGTTTGCCAAAAGTCAAGGATGAACTTAGTGGATGTGGTAATAACACTCATTT
Organism: Elanus axillaris; assembly: GCA_026212715.1. NCBI lineage: Eukaryota > Metazoa > Chordata > Aves > Accipitriformes > Accipitridae > Elanus > Elanus axillaris. The sequence goes on from JANZLQ010000031.1 coordinate 22,849,080, forward strand.
CTTTTATCACATGGATCTTTGTTCTTTTTGTGCACATTTGCTGGGTTCAGCCTGGAGTGAGCAACCTGTAACTATGAAATGCCAGACTGCAATACCGAATTTTTCTTAATGGAATACCCACAACAGTGGGAGATGTAAAATAATTTTTTTTTAATAAACTCCAAACAAAAAGAACTTTACCAGCTGTTACATTATTACCAGCTATATGCGTGCCTTTTTGCAGAATGAAAGTGCAGTAAAGTTTATTGTCATTATAGTCTTTAGTTTTGCTGTTGTTAAACTCTTCCTAGATTATACTGGGAGATTTCTGAACTGATTCACTGTCCTGTGTGTTAAAACTAACATAGTGCAGCAATATCCCCTCTTCATGTATCAAGGCTTGTAAGTCTTCTGTGTAGTTCATTTAGCAAAGTTTATGCTGTAATGGAAACGTTCAATGGGAATATGTAGTTGTAACCTGTACAGTCTGAAATGACACACGCTTGGAAAAATCTTAATGTGATATGTTTTAATGAGTGGTTATAAAAGTACGAAAAATAGATTTCTGCCCTGTTCCTTCTCTGAAAGATTGATTATATGCTTCTTGGAAATGTACTTTGAATTTTGGAGAGCTGAGTATTGTCTGTCATGGTTTATGAGCAGGTATCCCTGAGTAAATATAGCCCTTCAGCAACTGGACCTGATATTCAGTTGAGGCAGGGAGGAACACAAAACTTGGAGATGTGTAGTCTCGTCATCACCTTCTGATTTGTGTTAGAATATATTCTTGAAACCCCAGCTGAGAGAAAAGTTCTGCTGTTAGCGTACTAAAATCATTAATGGTAAGAGTGAATACCTGTCTTGAACGTCTTTTAATTTCAAAAGACAGAGTGGAGAAAGATATGTCCTCCCCTGTGTATGGAAAGGAAGCTGAGCAGAAATAGAAGAAAAATAAGGTTAGGCCATGTGTTTGAGGACTACATTTCTGGTTGGGGTATTGCATCTTACTACTAGAACCATGAGATTCTAGAGAAGCAGGTTGAATGCTCCCTCTTTCCCACTCAAGAAAGCCTGAAATATGTTAGAACCAAGTCTTGATTATGTATTGCCAAGCCAGTCTTCATCTGTTCCTCCTATAGATTAGAACAGTTGCTGGCTATAGTCTGGGACTGGCACAGATGTGTATATATATCTATGTGTGTGTGTGTTCTGATTCTTCCTCCCCAAAGGAGAAAATGGAATATACTCTATGTTCAGAAAATGACAAAAAAACCCTTCAGACTTATATTTTAACAACTTCTGGATGGCTGTAGGTTGCCATGCGAGCAGATTTGTTTGCAAGGGCTCCGTGGCTCCATCTTGAAAGCTGATAATATTTTTGTTCAAAGTTACTGAGACCTCTGCAAATATGCAACCTTAAAAATGATTTAAAGATATTTTTCTTTGGTTTTGATTTTTGAAAAAGTACTAATTTTAAAAATCACTTTCCAAAGTAATGAAGCATATAAAAAGTGTAAAAAACCTGAAAAAATCTATAGAGATAATAAGTCAAATAGCACTCCAAAACTTGTATACTTGTATGTGGAACAAACACTTTTCAGAATGCTAGTTAGCCCTCAGTATCTGATATATTCACACTCCAAGTCTAATCTGTGTTTCTGCTCTTCAATAACATTGTCACTTTATAGGTAATATGCAAGAAAATGTTATTTACAATGTAGTTGAAAGCAGAATAACACTCAGAATAACTGTAACATCAAAGTAAATTAAAATTCAGTTTTACTATGCTGATATTAAAACTATTGGAGTGTGTGCACCATAGGGAATTATTCAGCTATTAGCTATTTCTGTGCTAAATGGAATTTCAGCCAAGCTGGTTTTGGGGCATAAATACTGAAGATAAAAGTGGGACTTACAAACTAGAACCTGAAAATGACAGTGTACCTTTTTTCGCCTGTTAAAACCTTTGTGTCCTAAGTGAACTGTAAGATTCCAGAGGTCAGAAGTGTTTTGTACGTGGCTTTTTGCATGGCTACCATGGATCAGCATTTGCACAAACCGCAGCAGCAACTTGGATACCAGTGTAAAACAGCCTTGTTGAAATGACTATTCAGTGCCAACAGGTCCTAGGATCCAGCTTTTAGTCCCTATTTGGTTGTACTTCTCTCCTTCTNNNGGGGGGGGGGGAAGGTTTGCTGTCATCACTTGTGTCAGAATTAGCTGCTTTCCAGTCCCCTCTGTCATAGTAGATCAAATCACTGTGCGAAGTCCTCTTGGGAGTTAAGTGGCGTAAATGCACCGAGACAGCTCCTTCTCTGTGATCCCTGAAAACTTTAGAAGAAACAGATCTGAATCTAGAATCACTGCTACTGTATTGATGGTGCTGCAGAAACCAGACAGGTTCACAGGAGTTGATTTCCCACAGTTGACGGTTCCTCGCAAAAATCTTTGGCACTGGGCTGTGAAATTGCTAGGTAGCACCCTAAGCCTGTTGCCTTACCAGGGCTCTTGTGGTACAGACATAAGAAAGAGGAGGCTTAGCTGCCTTTACCCCTGTTAGTTTCTGGTGCCAAATGCTTCTGGTAATCTTTCTTAAAAAATAACAACAATAACAACCACCTCTCTGTCAGTATTTTTACTTTACAAACTAGTGCTGAATGTATGTCTGTAATTTCCTCCTCCAATTCTCGCAGGTAAATGCCCTTCTTGATTTTGAACTGGAGGAAATGTGCAGTTTTGAAACCCAGTTTTGGAAATCCTGTTATCTCTATAATCATGGAAGGCAGGGAACAACATGAGATATATGCAAAACATGATTTTCTTTTCCTTTCTTTATTGCAGTCCCAACTGTTTTTTCTGAAATCATGTTCAGGAATTTGAGGAAAAGTTTTAAGGGCTAGAACAATTCAAGTACAAGTTAAATAGTGCTTATAAAAGGAGTGCCAAAACTAGGAAAACACGTAACAGCACCAATATGTACCTTTGAATATATTGCAGCTATGTTTTCCATAACTAGTATTCTGATACTAGTTGCATGCTATATTAGTATCATATATTTTAAGAAAACAGCATGAGAAAAGAAATACTATTATTATGGCATCAGAAGCACCAAGGTCTTTAAATCTCATTGCTGAAAAAGAAACTGGAGTGCCCAAGTCATGCCTTTTTTTTTTTTTTTTTTTTTTTAAGCTGATTGTCTCCTATGAAGTTCTGTATGATCAGGGTGCTTTTGCTTGGCTTGGGTATTTAAGTACTGTGAAAGAAAAAAATGGGAGGGGGGGAAGCATGGTGCAAGAGAGAATACTAATGATTAATACATCTATGTCTATGCCTTTTACGTTTTCTTGTTAATTTAGGGTGAGCTTTCAAAAGCAACAGCATTACAGTAACACCTCAGTATCATTGACATTAGGGGACAACGATTTCCTTAAACCTTCTTTGAAAATCCAAACTCTTTCTAGGAGAATAAAAAATGTTTAAGCGATAGGCTATATGAAAGCTATCCTTCCTTCAATAACAAGAATGTGGACCATAAAAACTTTCACAAATGTGTTCCTCTTATGTAGGTCTGCAAATTTTGATAATACCTAAGCAATGTGGGTGCGCTGTTTTGCAGTCGTCATGTGAATTTACTAGTCTTTCTAGCAATAATGAAGTGAAGAAGAGCTGTAGCTGTCCTGTGTTAAATATTGATTTTTCTTTTTTTTTTTAAGTGATCTTGGGCATCTGAAAGTCAGACTTGACGTGTATTATTAAATATTGACTTTTCAGAGCCTCAGTCAATCTTTTAAGACATTGAGGAATTTTATCATATAGGCTTGGGAAACACTGTACCCTTAACATGTCTATGATGCTGCGTTTCACTATTAGTTCAAAAATCTGATAATCTTATTCCTTAAAACAAAGGTTATCTTTTCATTTATTTTTGTATTTTCAGAGAATTGAGGGGACACTCTAAGAAGAATGGAGCTGTTCTAATGGAAGATAACTTGTTTTTCTGATGAAAGTATTTTCTTTCTCATCCCATACGAAATGAGTCTTTGTTCACAGCAGAAGCAGCCAACTTTCATTCTTGTGTGCTTCAGGTAAGTTATCTTACAAATTTTTTTTTGTATCAGAAGATGGAATTGGGCATTCCTTTCTTTCTCCTAAGTAACAAACTGTTTGCCTGTTTGGCAAATGTAAGACCTCAGAAGAACAGTCATATATTTTCATGTTTTCTGGTAAGGTAAAAATACTTCAGACTGTTTGCAGTGGATCAGTGAACTTGATCATGGTATTGAAATAGCACAATTTGGTGCAGTTTCTACTGTAAACAATCCTTTAATAATGTTTTTATTAAATTATCTTAAGACTTACGATTATATATAATATAGCCACATATTGTTTGATAGTTGCCCCCCCTCCCACACCCCCAACTGTTTCATAACATGTCACACACTTTGGGACAATTTCTAGAGAAAGGCTCTTCCTTAAATGTATTGTGTGGCTGAGATTATCTGATCTACTTTAGTTTTCCCCTCCAGCTGAAGTCTTCGCTCTATGGGGGACTCTCCTCTTGTTGAGGTAGAGCTATATGAGTCTTGTAAATCCAGGAGGGTCTTAGCATGGGTGAACAGTGAGCCCTTAAGTTGCTGGTAGCCTTGGAAGGAAACACTGGCTCGTTCAAGTAAGCCCCAGGGCTGCAGGGTATCAGAAGCTGGGAGCATACAGTAGAGGAAAAATCACAATGCTTGCCTCGGTATTTCTCCTAGGATTCATTACTGGGTAGCGTCAGGGGCAGGATACTGGACTGGAAGAACTTTTGGCCCTGGCCAGTACAGCCCTTTTTATGTTTTTGTTACCTGATGCATCTGAGCTTTTCTGCCTGCCGCATCCTGCGACATGGGCTTTGGTCCTCTGCCACATCTTGGGATCCACCCTGAAGGGTTGGGATGGGAAGTCACCCTGCACCCCCTGTGGTCATTTTCTGCCTGTTTTTGCAAGAGCAGATGCAGCTCTGTTTAGTCTTTCATGCTATTTGCTGGCCCTCTATCAGCAAGTGAAAATCATTCCCTGTAAGGTTCTTGGGTAAGGGAAGAATAGAAAGTAGTTAAATTGAGAAACTTCTTTGGCCAACTGTGCTTTGCAGTGCCTCTCAGTAGAAGGCGTTTGTTGTCTTTCTCCTAAACCAAGGCTGAAATTTAATTTGAATGTCCTCTAGCCATGCAGTACCCCTGGGAATGAATCTTACAAAACAGCCTGTATCAGGCCTGTACAAATTGTAGACCTGCTTAGTCTGAATGAGCTTTAACTTCATTATGTTAGTACAGAATAATTAGCACAAAACTGAAATGCAATTTTGTCTAAAGAATGGCAGTTCTAGGGCTTTACCTCACCTATAGCCCTGCAAGGCTTTTAGTGTCCTGACAAGCAATCTGTCAGAGCAGGAATGTTGAGTGCATTAATTTTTTTACTTCAGTTCTTTTCTTACAGCAGCTCAAGTGACTCCACTGAAACTCTGGCATTTATCACAGATAAAATTAGGTCAGAAGAGACCACAGAGATACTGAACTGAAAACAGATAAATTCATCCTTAGAAGAGAAAAAAAAAGTCTCAAGCTGCAAACTTGACTTTAATTTGTCTCTTCCACATAAGGTAAGACTTTTCCCAAGGGATTTTCCAGCCAAGCTAACAGTATCTTTGCTATAAATGCACTATCAAGTTCTATAGGAAGAATATTAAGTATTTTTTATTGAGCTATTTAACTTCAAGTAACTAAAGAAGTTGTTTTCCTAAATGGAGACAAAAGTAGCCTAGGGAGGAATCTGTTCTGGTTTGGTCTTATGGTTAGTGTCCAGTTGTGCAAGCTTCTGAGCATGTTTAGGTAGCAGCAAAGTAGCAGGATTTATTTGTCATCATTAATTTGCAGGACCCTAGTACTTGCATTCTGGTTACTACCAGTCTGATGATAAAGCTGATACATAAAAACTGGCTATATGTATGAGTGACTACTGGAGTGACATTTTCTAATGTGAAAAATTTCAACTTTCTAACTGACATTTAAGGAAATACATATTATCATCTTTGCTATAGTACATATTCCTTAATTGCATATGCTGTTACAGTTTAGATAAGGTTTTGATTTTTTCACTGGGCCTAATTGAACACATACATACAGAAATAGCATGCTCTTGGGAAGTAGCCTTGTGAAGAAGATGCCTCTGATTTTACCTAAATGTCTTTCAGAACACATGGGTGTATCTGCCAATTGCTCTTCATGTCATGTAAATCTGATATTACTCAGATCCTTTCTACAGAGACTCTTGTCTTCTAAAAGCTTTTGTAAGTAATTAATTCTCCTGTTGAATTTGCTACCTAAAGCCGTAAGGCTATTGCCTGTAACAATAAACTGGGTAAGTCTGGGTAACTACTCCAGATCTATTGGTTATTTTTTATTAAAAAAAAAATATTGAAAACTTTCTTACAAAAAACCTACAACTTTCCTGCAAGAGGGGAATCATCTGGTTCACACCGAATAGCATTACATCTAACGCTTAGTAGTGCCAGTGAATCGAAGTCTTTTGCAGCAGAGAGGATGTGGGGAAGAATACTGGAAGGGGCAGGTAGGATGCAGGAGATGGTTTCTGATTACTTTTCTAGTGGTTAATAATGTGTTGTATCATGTACTGTGTACTGATCCTGTTATTTACCTTTATGATATGACTGAATTCCTTGGGGCTACTCACATGTGCAGTCGTAAGCACAGGAGTGTTTTTAGGCTCAGTGCCTTAGTCCATGGGTTGTGTGATCTACACACGATCTTCTAGAACGAATAGGTACCTTGGTGTAAGCTTCTGCAAACAGAAAGATAAGGCAGAAGCTGTTCAGCTGATTCCTGAGCAGGAGAAAGAACTTGACAGAGCTCTGGCCACCAGGCTGTGACTCTGACACTGAAGAGCTGAGGTGACCAGTGAGCCCTAAAAATTTTAAATACAGCATGAAGCAAGTCAGCAAAACACATGTGGTTCCAGATGTTCTCTGGTTTGTGTCAAATCAAGGATATGAATAGAGTCCACATAGTCCCAGTGAAAAAAAATCTGAATAGAAGTACCTCTGAAATTTGGCATTTGCACCCCAATACTGAATCCTCATATTTGAGGTTAAGTTTAGGAACGATTAGAAAAAAAAAACTAGTCCTATTTTGAATGCAAAATACATACTAGTTAAAAAAAATGTAGCTGAATGCAGATTTTTTTCCCCTCATCTCTTAACAAAACTTTGTGTGGGAGCGTACCGTAGCTACACAAATTATATTTGACAAAACTAGTAGGTGTTTGTTTAAAAGCATCTCCAGTCACCAAGTCATTTCTAATAATAGCTTAACTTTTGATGCTTCTGATATTACAAATTATTTTTGTAAATATTTTTTAACAAATTGTCAAATATTTATGTAAAAGCTTTTACTGTATTTGCAGCTGTATCTTGGGGTGTCAGACACTGACTTTTTTAGCTAATTTATTATAAGAATTATTATTCTAATTTAGTACATCCAATGGTAAAATCAGATTCTGAAAGGTAAGGACAGACTTTTTATAAGGTTGGTAAATCAAAGTTATTCTGTTAAGATCCTACTGTTATTGTTATAGACCATATAATTAACCACCTTCTAAAGAACTACCACATCTGCATATGGGAAGAATAAATCACTGTGGTAGAAAGAACAAGACCTTCTTAATGTCCTTGTAAATAACAAGGAAAATCTGAAGATTTGCCTGGGAGCTGATGCAAAAGAAAAATCTAGTTTAATGTACTGACCTGATTCTGTTCCTCTTGGTAACCTTGCTATAAGGTTTTAAATTGAATGGAGCATATCTGAGAAACTAATAGAAAGTGTGGGTAATGAAGTGTTTTAAATGAAATGCAGAAAAAAAGTTGGTAATTCTGAGTTTAGGTTTGGGTGGGTTTTATTGTTTTCTTTTTTTTCTTTCAAATATGGCAAGTTGTTTTAGAGCATAAGTATGTATATGCCAAAGCGTGTTTCTTTTCACATGTTGTCACTTAAATTTAAAGAAAGAAAAACCTGTGTCTGTACATTCACATACACATATACATGTGTGCACACATTATGTTTCATTGAGATGAAAGATGATTGTTTTCTTAAGAATAACAGATTACATTTTAATACAAGCTTTAAGAATTTAATGATGTTTTTCAGCTATTACTACCCCAAATGGGTGCAGCTATTACTTTTTTCAAATTTAATGAGAAGATACATATTGAAACACCTTTTCTGCACCTGAAGTATCACCCATGTTAGGTACCACAGCTTAAAAACAAGACTGAAAAAATTAAGCTGCAAGTCTTGCTAAGCAGAAGTACATTTGCAAAAAAGATGATAATGGGAATTACAGGAGATCAGACTAACTACTTTTTCTGATACCAAATGAACACAGTGGTAGAGCATTTCTCTTTGAAATGCTCCCAAAGCTGCAGTTGCTCAAGGGCTATAAGGAGCAATCATTTGAGACAAGGACAAGTCAAATGTCTCTTCTGAAGTGCCAAATTGTATTTTTTTCAGGCAGTATTCTCAAAATGGAAGATAAAGTTCAGAGTCTTTTGCAAGAGAGCTTCAGTGCAATCTGCACTTCGGAGAAAAGTCACTGTGGTTGAAGTGTGAGTGATAAGGACTTTTGCTGTACTAAATGAAAGTGCAGGACTTCAAAGTTCAGTCTTTGCCTTGCAACAATTGCCAGCTTCTGATATGTAGACTCTGAAGCGAGGTTGATCTTTGCTCTCAACATTGCTGATTTTGTCTGAGGTTGAAATTGTCAGGGAGAAACCAGACCTCCCTAGAGCCAAATTCTAGTTTTCATTTCAACAGACTGCTTCTAGGTAGGAATTGTCAAGAAGCCTGTACAGCTTTTGTTTGCCCCATGTCTGCTTTGTATGAATATTGCTGATTGGGAATTTTCTAGTTAAAGAAATCTGCTCTAATTCTGATTCATAAGAAATATTCCTGACCATCATTTGGGTGGGTGGAAGAGAAGAAGAGAGAAAGAGAAAGGTTCTGCTGCCATACAGCAAGTAGCACTGTTATAAAAGCTCCTGCCAGGAAGCTGAGGTTCAGGATGAGATTGCTGTCCCTCCTGCATGACCGGAGGGTGTCCCCAGGCCACCAGCTCTCCAGGCAGGGGCTCCTCACACTGTTTAAACAAAGTGGAATAGCTCCGGCAGAGCTGGAGGTACTTTCTGCAAAATAGCTGGTGACTTGGGATCTTGGAGACCAAGGTTCAAACACGCTTTCTGAATTGTCGAGGAGGATTCACTTTTGGAACAACTTCAACACAAAGGTTTCTCTGCTGTGTAAAATCCCTCTTCAAGCAAATCAAATGTGTGAGTCTGTATCTTGGATGGCTAGGAGATGCGCTCTGAGAGCTAGGGTATTCTGAAGTGAATCTGGATCCATAACAGTGAATGAATGAGACTTTGAAAGCCCTTGTTTCTGTCCTAATGTGACTTTTGTTGTTTAAATCTAGATCTTCTGCAGGATTTTCTATTAGTTTGTAGGGCAGTCTATAATAATACCATATGGGTATTATTGACAGGGTCAAATGAGCATATGACCATATGCCTCTCTCTTACCTTCTACCACTTGCAGAGTACTTGCTAAATGCCATGCATTGCTCAGGTCACCAGCAAGAAGTGAATTAGGGTTGTGTAGCAAGTTAGGCTGTGAGATCCCAGCTTTGCTGTGGAAGGTATGAATATGAGGGAACTGGAAAAGGAGGGAAATGCAAAGGAAGCCCATGAATTACAGGCAAGTTAAATGATATTCCAGGTACAGTGTATTAAAAATATACTCTACTACAAAATGAGTGTAGTCCCCATTAAATGAGCTACAAAATGGTTAGCTGAGGAAAGGATGACTGCCTGATAGTGGATTTCTGTGAACTGATTCTTATTTCTGTGGTTTTCATTCTCTTCATGAGTGGAAACCACCGTCCTATTCTAGATCAACCTGTTTGGAGACATCCATCTAACTTCAGCCTTGTTCTCTTGTCTTTCGTCATTGCTGCCTCCTTGCTTTATTCCCTTGCTGTCCACCCTAGGCCTCTCATCAAACTGCTGCCACCTCCTCCTTGCCTCCTTGTCTGTGCTGCCCATGCTGCTGGCTGTGAAGCAGTGGGGGAATCAGGCTAAACAAGATTTGCCCATTCTGTGCCCAGGTGAGTGTTTGGGCATGCTTCAGAAGGGGATCCAGTGATTGGAACAAAATTAAATTACATAATTGCATTTTAAGTTGCAGAGAATTTATAGACCAGTCAGGCTTGCTTGCTTGGTAAGGTAGGAAGGTAACGCTTCATTTGGAAGCGTTACCTTTAAATACTGTTAGATATCAAAATAAACAGCTAGACGAAAGTGTGTTCCTTACACTCAGATAAGCATGTCTTCCAAAGCATATTGGAAGCAACCTGGTACAGTAAATACAATTCTCTGACGTGAGAATAAAGGAAGCAGTGTTAACTGCATGTGTAGTGTTTGTGATACCAGGACTGTAACCAGTCCCAGTATTATTACTGTGGCCCTGTGGGGTTGTAACACAACTCTGTGTAGCCTAGCATTACACCTCTGACAGTTGCCAGCAGTGGATGCTTAAGGAAGAATGTGTAACGTATCAGCATACAGTGATACTTCCAAAGAATATTTTCCTAACCTCCAGCAATTTGTAGTTCAGGAACTTTATGAACCAAGGGTGGTGACTTTGCAGCGAAAAACTGAATAGCTATCCATTTCGTATACGTAATGAGGGAGTGAATGCTCATTTAGCAAATGTTATATGAGCACATAAAGACTCTGTGTTCAGTCTGTATATATGAGTGAGACAGGGAATTAATTTCCCCATTTCCTGCCTTATGAATGTTTTGCTTAAGAACGTTTATACTATTTTTAGTGAAGTTCAGAAAACAAGGGGAGAGGCCCATGATAAAGAATGATTTGATAGGGGAAGTTGAATAGTGGTATTTAAAATAACATTAAGCAATGTTCTGGATGTTGTGAACACTGTTTCTTATTCCCATGGCAACTCTAGTCTTTAAAGGTAAGCAAGCTCTTTTAAAAGTTGTAACTTTGTCATTCATTTTATAGGTGAATTATTTTAGCATTCTAGGACATTTAATCCATCATGTAAGTCTATAACATGAAAGTGAGGATGGCCAATTATTTCTCTTTTATGTAATTTTGTGGCAGGCACTGATATATATCTCTGGAGAGTATTTTCAGGTAGTGTGAATAGCTGTTCCGTGTAAAATTTTCTCATGTCCTGTCACTAGGAATCTTCTGGCAAATATGTATCTATTTTTAGTTCATTACTGTTCAAACTTTTATGTAAAAATATTCAACGTATACTTTGTTGTTATTGCAGAGATGCAATAAAAAACAATAAGCAAAGATTGTTTATTTTGGAGAGGAGGATGTAGAAAATACATGTAACCCTTTCTAATGCAAATCTTTCTGTATATTACAGTACATGATCATTTTTGAGATCCAGTGTAGACTCTGGTCCTGCAAATTCAACCATATAAGTTCATGACATAAGAAGATTCTGGGAATCTGCCTCCTGCTCTGAACAAACCCTGAAAATGATGCCTTGGAAAGTCTGTTCAGGACGTGTTTTCTATAGATGTCGTGAGGTATCTCCAATTTAGCTTATATAGAATCTGGATCTTATCTAGCAGGAAGGAGATTTGTGCCAGGCCTCACCTTGGTGACTATTTCTACATTGGTCTGTTGTCTAATAAGTAGAAGTAATATTGGAATTGAAATGAGGAGCCATCTTATCTTTCCTGCCTGCACGGGAATGGCAAAAGCCCAGGTCCTCAAGTTCCTTCCTGCTGGCGCTCCTTCCAGATCCATCAGTTTTCATCTCCTGTTTGTACACCAGTGCAGGATGGAAAGTGCTCCTGGTGTGCAGGGTGTTCATCTGGATTGTGAGAGTAGTGGAGAGGGTCTAGAACCCAATTTTTTCAATGCCTGAGAAAATGGTCTAAACACTATAGCCTTTCCACAAAAGAAAGATGCTATCAGCTTCCACTTCTGAGTTGCAGGTGGAGGTTCAGGTACCTCTGCAGATTTGTTCCTGGGCCAGCCTTTTGAACTTGTGTGTCTAAATTCTAGTTCCTGATTTTTTCCCACTTTAGGTGCCTAAATTGTCAATACATTTGGCCTTCAGTCTGCTATGATAAATCTTGTTCATAGACATAATGATGAAGTCCCTCTCCTCTCAGACTTTGGTGTCATCATGTGCACTAGTGTAGATGTGACTGATTTATTTTTAATTAATATGATTAATTTCCTTATTGCCAGAAGCTCTTGTGGCTATTTTATTTGTGGCTATTCAGTTTCTGTCAAGGAAAAATTTTACACTGATATGGGGAAACTTACAGGTTAGTAAGGTGATTTGGATGGTCTGAGGCTGTAGCATTCATGTTGCTGCGGTTATTTGCCAATCACCTATCTTCTCTAATTGGAGCATAACAACCCTGGCCATTTATCATTAAGCATTGCAACATCAGTCTCTGGCCTTTTCCTGAACTCTTAAGAATTGTGACTTTTCTTTGAACTCTCAGCTTTTAGTTCCAGTGACCCTATTGCCCATTTATAACTGGTGTGCCATTTATCACTCTTGGGCTTAGAAATATGGTTGGGGGAAAAGACTCAAGTACAATCATTCACACCTATGGTCTCTTTGTGTTTGGACTTAACAGTTTCTGTGTAGTTTAACTGATAGGGAGAGACTAGTTACGAAACAGTAATTCCACTGAAGGATTGTGATAATACTGTCCCATAAACTGTATATGATGCTCAAGAGGTTTGACATCATTGGGGTTCCAAGATTAAGTTACAGCATTTACTATTAGTCTCTGTCAGTATCTGTTTTAGAAGAGGGGTTTTGTGTAACCCCAGTGTAAAATATAGGATATTTTGTAAGTTAGGAAACTTGTTCTTGCATTAATCCTCTCAGAGTCATGTTAATAGTTAAACTATAGCATGACATAAACCAGATTTGGTACAAAAAGACATAAATATTTTTATATGCTACAGAGAAATTCTCTGTACTGATTACTGACAAGGTCCTGACATACCAGACTGAATTGGGACTACTTCGGCATTTCTTAACAGGTTTGCCTTCTGAAACAAAAAAAAGAAAGCAGCATGTAAACCTATCAGAGTTACTGGTGAGCCTAGAGTATCATTCCAGGAAAAAAATATCAATGTGTATTTTAAAAGCAAAACAAACCTACTTCTTTCTCTCTCTTGCATTCCCTTTTCCCTGTATAGTTGCTGTTATTTACACACACAGACTTGTTCCTCTTGTACCCCTAGGAAACTATAGCTTTCCTTTCTTTAAGCTGTTCTTCATACCTTTCTTTCACCTCATTTTTCTTCATCTCACTCTCTCCTGCCTTTTTCCATCACCTAAGTGAGAAACAGTTGAGTACATTGTGCTTTAATGTAATTTTGGCCAAGGAATGCTGATTTTTAAGGTGATTTGCCCTTATGTAGAAGAAATGAGGAATTGCTTCAAAATTCCCTCGAAGTACAAAGTTGTTAATATGGGCGAGAGATCTTTTCACAATTCATATGAGGGAGACTAAATAATGGAAGGGTTCAGAAAGCTGAATAGCTCCAGCTGTGACTTTGGGAAGAATAGATCAAAGCTCAGGATTTCATGCCGTGGAAATAAAAAAAGTTTTCTTTGAAATCAGAAAAATTTTTGGTTTTTTGTTCACTACAATCTGAACCACTCAGGAAAACAATGATGAGAATAATGATTTCACTTGGCATTCTCTGATCAAATACTCCAGTTTTATACAAGATTCAACAAGCTTGTTTGCCATTCTTCCTTATGCTACTTTTTGCCTCCCGTGTCCAGGCTTCCTGGTTGGATGGTGTCTCCTCTCATCCCATACCTCTGTGATCACATCATTCCTGTGCTGTGTTATGGTGTAGGAAGGAAGGCTGCAGAGGTGTCGGAGCCCTTTTCCTAGTGTCTGCCTTCAGTATGCTGTTTTAGGCTAGAGAAATATTAAGTTCCTATGAAGAATTCAATTTATGCCTGATAACTAATAAAATAAATTATTCTGAGATATGTGCCAAATTTCACAGTAAACCTTTGCCAAAGGTTCTGACAACTTTCCTTGCATTTTAAAAAAACACCGTTCTCTTTACGGTGAAACACAGCCTCCTCTCCAGTGTTATTTGTTAGTGAAAATTTTATGAAAATTTACAAACTCATTAGAAGGAAAAAAGCATGTGATAAGAGACTAGCTATCTCAAGGACCAATTAGCTGGAAAGTCTCAAGCCACAAGAAAAGACTCAGGAAAAAGTGTGGATGTAATTTTTTTTTGGCTCTGCATCCCCAGTGCATCTAGACACTTTCTTGAACTTTTGATTAAAATGTCTAATGTCCAGGTGAGACGTAAGACTGGAGAGCTGCTTTTTTTTTTTCTTCATTCTCAGCATTTCCTATTACCTAGCTCTAAATAGTCACATGCCAATATTAAAATTTTGCCTCCTCAGTAAAGTACTTGTCTTGAATCGCATACTGAAGTGCCTAACTGGTGAGAAAGCCTTGTCCTCTCCCAAACAGATCTAAATTTCATGTATTGTTTGTAGATCTAGCCTTACATTATGCTTTGCAGTAATTACCATTTAGAATAAAGAAATGTTGTGGTATCCCAATACAACTATTGGTTAGGGTGCAATAACAGTTATGTTTAATTATTAGATAATTAGTCATTAGTAATTGTAAATGTATATACTGCAAGCCTTTGTGACCAGCAGTGTTGTGTTGAAAGGATTTCAATTTTTATTCCTTCAGGATAAAGTACTTAAGCCACTTTGTTTCTGTATTCAAAGTTAGTACTCAAATGAAGCCCTGTAAATCTTTGTTCCCCTCAGAGGGGAGAATGTAAATGACACGAACTAGCCACTATTTGGTTTTTTTTTTAATGTGCTCTGTTCAAGATGATGTGGTTTAAATGTTGTTTTGTAAATCAGGTGTGGTTTAGTGTCATTTAAAATACTCTATTTAGTTTTAAAACTAGGGCTATAACTGAAGTAGAGACATATAAGACAGGGAAGGTTATTTTCGTTTAAATGTACACAAAATGGTTAATTGTTTGATTCTTGCAACATTTACTGGAAGCTTCTCTGGCATTTCCTTGCTCTCTAAAATGTTGTCTAGAAGTTTTTAGTTCATATTATTTTGAATTACTATTTCACAAAGACTACTACAAGCATCTGGGTGCAAGCTTTAATAGATTTATTTTGGAGCTTTTGTATTATGACTAAACCATAATAATGGTTTAATAACCCTAAACCAGGATTAGTATTACTCCTCTTTTCCACAGGAAAAAGACACTGTGGCCTATTGTAAAAAAATAATAATAATAGAAAAAAATGTAAATGCTACTTCTAGAGATTGGAAAAGGGATCTTAGTTTCTTTTTGTGGACGATTGACTGAAGATTTGATTTAGTTATGCAAAAGCTCTCTCTCCAAAAAAGAGCTGATCTCATAACTCTGCCTCGGTAACAACACATTATCCTCTGTCTAAAAAGTACGTGCATGTATTTTAGAGCTACCTGGGTGATGTGAGGTTTGTTTTTTCCTTAATTCAGAGAGCACTGAGAAGTAGTCTGTGTGTTGTAGGGGTATAGCATCATACTCTTAAGATATCCCCCATACATGCTCTTCTGTTTGGGGGTAGCATTAGCTTTTTGTTCCTGAGACAATAAACCCCAGGGAATTTCCCTCCTGAGTGTGCAGAAGGAAAAATTCAAACAATTAAGTTTCTTGTCTTTTTAGTTATTTTTTTCTCAGTAGGTTATGAAAAATTAAATTATTAAAATTGGACTATAAATTATGTACTGAACTTGCTCTGCTGAGAGGTGCAATGTTGTCCTTCTCACTAGGAGATAAATTTATACTGTAAATAAAATGAGTTCATTCTGTTGTCCAGGGACTGAAGGGGCAAATGGGAAAGGAGGGACTAGTGCAGGCTGCACAGCGGTAAGATCCAACTTTAATTTATCAAACCTAGACTTGCTTCTGTGGCTCCACACAATTTAAATAGGACTTATCTCAGCGTGTACATGTGAATTTTATTGAATGAACTCCCTATCTGGTGATACAGGTTTTTTTTCATATGGTTTATGTGATCTGTAATAGACACGCTTACCCCTTTCCCTCAGATTTGAAAAAAAATTGTAGTGGCTGCTGAGGCTGTTTTTTAATGTGCTTTTTTAACATTGTGTTCTTCAAATTTGAAGTTCAGGAAAAAGTCTTGTATTTTAGTGACAGCAAGATGCCTACAGCTTAGATTCTTTGAAAAAGTGAAAATGCTTTGTGACATGAATGCAATTTACCTTCTTAACATTCTCTGTACAGTGCTCTCTGATGTTTGCTTCCTGTGTACTTTCAACCCCATTGAAAATGACCTAAGGTCCCACTTGATAACACTGCTGAGCCAAAGTGTGCTGAACCTCCAAAGATAATCAGAATGGTCTGCAAATTGATGCATCTGAGTGTTCAAAAAGACCTGGGAAAGACTGCTTTCTTCTAGAGCTTGCTTGTAATTTCAGATTTGATGGTAGTTTCACTGCTTGGAATTATGTGTAAATATTAAGGATTCATTTTTGGCAGATCTCTACTTCTGAGTATTACAAAACATGCAAATTCAGACATGGAAATGTGTTTTGAATGGTGATATCTTGACTGATATTTCCTTGATTAAAGCTACTGTAGGAGAGCAAAAGAAAGGATGATAATGATGAAGCAAAATGAATCTACTGCTATTATGGTATTTATGTGGGAATTTGTAAGAAGGAGATGCAACTTTAAGGAGGAAAAAAAAAAGGGAAGAAACCCCCCCCAGTAATGATACACCTGTTTTTTTTTTTTTTTTCTTTTCATAGTTGCATAACTTGGGGTAAGGTATGACTATGATTTTGACATATGATTTTTTTTTCTTTTTATTTGAACAACCTGGTCTAGTGGAAGGTATCCCTGCCCATGGCAGGAGGGTTGGAACTAAATGGTCTTTAAGGTCTCTTCCAACCCAAACCATTTTATGATTCCATGATTATTTTTATGGAAAGCTTAGAAAGGTTGGATAATTTTCCTTTAGTCAAGTTCTACAATTAGAACAGCATTTCTTTAGATGCTCCCTGTCCTAACACCTCCTGAGGAGGCAACAGATGCTCTAAATAAAATAGCACATGTGTAAATATAATACATCAGGGAAGAGTGGTTAGTATGTGTGTAATAGTATTTTATAGAAATAATAAGCAAGTCTGTCCAGTTGAAACTGTAAGTATTGTCAGGTTTAAGTTGCCTGCAGGATGGCTCTTAGGACCATTTTATGCTCACCTTGAATGTCCTTTAGCTAATTATAGGCTCTGTCCTGTGATCTATACTGAAGTTCACACTGATTTCGTGATTGACCTTGAGCATTTAAATTAGAGCTACAAAGTGGTCTAAACCAGCTTGCAAAGTCAATGGCTTTGAAAGCCTCACAGCATTTCAGGCTAGCCTGAAATGTGTTACCAGGCTGGAGGTCTGTGTTTGCTCATGTATGTCCTTTGGCAAAGTAATACTGTGCAAGCTCAGAGGTTGTGTTTTTTCTAGTCTCAACAACATAGACAGTCATTGACATGTACCTTTTTGTCACCAAGTCACAACTGCCAAATAGTATAAAATTTGTTGTTAACGCATGTTTCTTCTGAAAGTACATATAGCTGTATGTTCACCTCTAAAATGCACTTAAATGTATAAAGAACATTTTTGTCTATAGCATGTATTCTGTAAGATGTTAGGTATTATTCATCTTTTGTGCTGAGACTGAAGCAATTTATCAATTTCTACTGTCAAAACATTCTGGTTTATTATATGCCTTACATAATTTCCTTCATATCTAGTAACTGTTTGTTAAGTAAGAATAATATATAGAAAGGACTGGAAGGTTATTTTTATTGTATTTGTGCTTAAAAGCTCCAGCCAGAACTATGGTGCTGCTGTCTCACTTTCTATATGTGTGGAAAGAGACAAAACTTGGGCCTCCTGTAATGTAATTACACAAGACTTTCTTTAAGGGAAAAAAAAAAAGTAATATTCTTTGTTTTGCAGAGAGAGTAAAGTGAAGGACAAAAAAAAAAATTAGGGATCAAATATTTAGGTGTTGAACAATCAAGCCTTAAGTGTCCCCATGGCAGTAAGCTGCCAATGGATGGCTTCTCTGCATTTCACTCACCAAATGGATACTCAACAATTTTGAAGGTACAAGCTGAGGATTTTGAATTCTGGGTATTGGGAAATCTACTCCTTGTTGATTTAACAAAGATAACATAAGAAATATTTGGTAGAGGTGGGAAGAATCTCACTGCCTTTCAGCAGAGTTTAAGGCATCTCTTTTCTTTTTTCCCTAGGTTTTACTTGTAGTTTAAATTCATAGCATGGTCAGTGAATTGTTGGAAAATGTTCAGCTTGGGTGTTCCACTGGTAGAGGACCGCTCTGGGACATAACCCTCATCTTATTTTAGCAGCTAGTCTACAAAGAACTGTGGGTTGGCTTCCAGCTTTGGGTCACATTGTCTTAACTTAAAAGAAACTTCATATTTAAATATGACATGCCATTCTTTTTTTTCGAACTTGTTTGTCACTTGTATTTAAAGTATAAGTAGCACTATTTCATCAAGCTGATCTTGTTTAGAACATCTATCTATACCTTGCCCAAATCTTACTGTTACAAAGGGAAAAAAACTCTAAAACTAAAAAAAAAAACCACCCTTGTAAATAAAAGGCGTGGCTTTGAATTAAATGTTTATTAGGCCTCAAAAGTCTTTGTATTAATCTCTGCCATTAAATATGTATTTTGGCACTATAGCAGAAACAACTTTCATGTCAATATCATAACTAGTAGCAGGAATTCTATTGTGTTCTGTATAGACAAAGACACGCATTACCTCCTAATAGTATTTTCTTTTCCCTGTATATTCACTCTCATGTCCTTTGCTTCTGTAGAATTTTTATCTTGCAGACTGAGAATCTTTTCATCACAATACCCTTGTGCAAGCAAGTTGGTTGCATCACATATTTATAAATAGAGACTGATGAAGCACAGTCTGAGTGTCTTGAGCTTCTGTTTAGTAATGTGACCCTTGGCCATCATTTCTCTTCCTTCTTATCACTTACTACTTATAAAACACTTCCCTTGGATTTGTAAGTTTTCAGAAATGGAAATAAAGTTGAAAATAGTTTTGGGGGCAAGCAAGTTTGAAGATTAGAATAGTTCTAAACCCAGTCATTTTCTGAACTGTAATGCATTTTTGTCATCATTGCATGTTTTTATCTCATCTTAAATATCAGTAGTCCAAAGTAAGTACAGATCTAATGCACTGTTGGCCAAGCACCTTCCAAACTACAAGTTAATTTTAGCTTCTTGTTAACAGGCAACACAAATGTCCATATTTTGAAACTTTTTGCATATAAGCAACAGTGACTTGCAAGATAACTCAGTATTTACATATTCTTTAGAAACCCTGTTGCTGTTCTGCAGTGGAGAAACTGTTTCAGTTCAAGAAATAGTTGTTTGTGTTGGTAGAAAATTCACTCAAGATTCTGCAGGCTTGTTAAACTTGTTAAAATGTCTCTCACATTATAAAAAGGTAAGAGTCAAAACTAACGCTATGAATGATGTGCTTGCTTTAGCTTTTTCTGTATTACAGAGTTTTTCCTATTTACTTAATAAAACCGGATATTGTAGTTCATGCTCAGACTTCTGAATCCAGACATGCAGCCATGCTTTCTTTATACACCTGCTCTGAAGTATTAAATAGAATTTAAGTTCAAAAGAACTTACAACTGTTGAAACTCAAAAGCTTCCCTTATTCTACCAGGTCACTTCTATTTTATGTTGCTGAGATTCTGTGAAAATACATCTTCTGCTTTCTAGATGACAGCTAAAGAGCTGAGTTCATATGTGCTGCAGTAAGTTCAAGGCCTCTTTAGAAAAGTCTGACTGAGCCTTACCTCCTTTTCTGTTCCAGAAACTGTGACTGTAAAGTGGTATTGAGCATAAAAGTTAATGAAGAATGGGGGAGAAGGTGTTTTATTTTCTAAAATGTAAATACTAGAAATTTGGTCTGAGACTTGAAAGTTAAATTTTTTTCCCTTTCTTCTCTTATTGTGCTGCATGCAGTAAAATTTTACTGTGGGTAAATTCCTGAGATTCTTTGACTCACAAAGCCTGAAAAGACACATGAATGCTTTGCTGTTAGAGGTGGTCCCGCGCTTTATGATGATATGGGAATGTCAGTCATGGGGGTGCTTGGATAGACTTCAACTAATAAAGTGTGAAAGGCACCACCATAAACATGTTTGTTATTTAAACCATATGGATTTAGCACCTGCTTGTATTCCCTTAGAAATCTTGTGCCTGAGCATAACTTGTGTGGTCAGCTCACACGGTACATGCCTCCCAGATCTCCCACCTCCCCAGCTGCCAGGTGTGTCCTTAGTGCATCACCACGCAAGTCCTTTGAGAAAGTCATGCTTTGCTCCCAGTCACCTTGTATTTAGCGTAAGGTGAAAAGCTTCTCTTCTTGCCTGGATCGGCAGTGGGTTGAGAGAAGAGTGAGACTGAGCCAGTGCTTGTGTTCTTGCCTTGAGGCATTATTGCTTTTGGGGGCAGAGGCAGTGTGTGTTCGTATGGACCTCAGGGATGCTGGCTGTGGGTCTGTGGATGTGCATGAGCTGTACCTCAGGTGTCTTGTTGCTCGATCCTGTGGTGCCATACACAGAGCTGCTCCGAGGCGTATTCTCTTCCACTCAGCAGTAATACCTGTTTGTTGTGTGCTCTGGAGTGGCCTGTGGCTCCACAGAGAACTGCAGCCACAGTGTCTCTGCTGCTTCCCTCACGTGCAAATATTTGGCTTTGTTGTTTCCCAGTGGGCTCCTTCAGGAATCGCTCCCTCTGGAGCACGGGGTGGAGGGGAAGACATGCAGACCGAGCCATAGCCTCAGTTGCATTGGGCTGTCTGGGGGTTGCTGAAGGCATAATTTGCTGTAAGAAATAGCTCATGTGGGTGAAACTAACAGATAGGGAAAGAATCAAGGGTGACTAACTTTTTTTGGTTGCCTACCATTTGGGGGATTGTTAGGTTTTCTCCCACTGCTAAAAGACATGCCAATTAGAGTAACATTTGATGTTTCTGTAATAACCCATCAGAACTGAAATTGTATTACTCTACTAATCACTTTATTTTTCTATTTCACATCTTTTCCCATGCTTTCTTTTCAATTAGACCTGAAAACTTTTAGATTTAGAATACAGCTCCTGTAGGGTAGGAGTTTATGAAATACAATGCAGAAGGACTGTGTATATTCTCTTAAGGCCATTATGAGGTAACCAAATACTATAATCCCTGGTTATGTGATGGAGAAATGGAGTCACAGACTTGTCCAAAACTGTAAAGTATTTGGCATGCTACAGAGTTGGAACACAGAAGCTTTCTTGGCCCTATGCCCCAACCACCAATAAATAAGGCTGCTTCTCATTAGAGCTTAAATACAACTTGAGCTTTTCATCTAGTACTGAGGGAGAATCCTTCCCTTGATTTAAAGATGCATTTAGTAAGCTCGTGTTCTTCTGTAACTGATTTATGTCAAGCAGATTCATCACCTTATGTTATGTAAGAAGGAAGCGGGCATGTGAGATGCTCCATAAATTGTAATGGCAGGAAGGATATCCCTGCACTCCCGGTTCAGCCTTCATAGTGCTAGATTTTCCTTTGGAAGAATATGCTCCTTTTGGGTATGCACTGGTATGAGGTCTTCCAAGCATGTGCCATTTAAATATTAGGTTACGTTCAGTCACTCCATTCTGTTAAAATAATGCTGTTTGGAATGCTATTCTTGCCAAATGCCCCTATTCAGAAAGGTTCTTACTCTCAGCTGAAGTTTTGCTTTCTTCAGTTTCACCGCAGCAGGCCAAATGCTAGTTTTTCTGACACCCTATGTGCTTTGCTATATCAAGACTCTGTGCTGTTGCATAGTCAAGATGGCTTCAGGTGGCTTTGATTAATAGTGTGTGGAATACATGCTTCCCTGTGTAGTTTGGGACACTGGCTTCAACTACTCAGTGTGTGTTTCAGTCCTACTGAATCTTGCCTTTGCTGTTCCTCACATTCATCTATGTTTACTTTTGCCTGTGTTCAGGGCAAAGATTTGAAGGAGGATGTTGTCTGGGAGGCCAATGTAAGTGGTCCCAATAAAAGTAATGTCTTAAGTAACACTTACTAAATAGAGTTCCTTATCATTTTATAAAAAAAAAAAAAAGTTAATTTAGCAGAGGCAAAGATGGTTGCTAAATGCAAAACCGTAACAGCTACACATAGAGGAGTATATGTCTTCTCACACACGTTCCTGGAGATACAGTGGTTTGCACTAGCTGAGATATCACCTACCATATATACTGATTTTGCAGAAGTCCCAGTCTGAAATGGCATGCTCTGGCTTTCCACATATCTGATACAAGCAGAGTAGAACAATTCTAAATTTGGCTCGTCTTTAGCAATTGCAGTAGCGAACACCAAAATTGCTCAAAATGTAGAACAGTTTTTATGAGCCTGTCACAGACTTGTTATATAACCTTTATGTACTGAGAAAGTAGTGAGCCTAAATACAACCATTCCAGGAGGTCTGATGTCACTTTTAATGTGTTAGTAAATTATAAGGTTCAACTGAAATGCAGAACTATGAATTTCAATTGCAGTTTCCAGGCTCTAAGTTTTCTGACCTCTTCCAGGATTTGTCATAGCTGGATTGTGCAGCAGTTGTGATTTCTGGTATGAACCTGGAAGGATTAGTTGTTCCTTTATAAGTACCTGAGATTTAAGCTGAAGATAATTTTCTTGCCTTTTTCTGAATGTTGCTTTGAATTTCAGATTAATCTTCTAAATATTAAAGGCTTTAGGAGCTCATGATATGATACAAATTTTTTTACCTATTGTGACTCTAACTCCTAGCCCCTTATTTCCATTACCTTCATGAACATGCAAAAATTAATACAGATAAATGATCAGATTAAAAGCTAGTGCATCTACTGAACCTTATATATAGTCGTATAAGACATAACCCTATACTCAATGTGACCCGGCAATGGGCGTTTGCTGCCCAGAAAGCCAACTGTACCCTGGGCTGCATCAAAAGAAGTTTGGCTAGCAGGCCAAGGGATTTGATTCTCCCCCTCTACTCTGCTGTCATGAGACCCCACCTGGAGTCCTGCGTTCAGCTCTGGGCCCCCTCAACATAAGAAGGACATGGACCTGCACAAGCGAGTCCAGAGAGGAGGGCCATGAAGATAATCAGAGGCCTGGAGCCACTCTCCTGTGAAGACAGGCTGAGAGAGTTGGGGTTGTTCAGCCTGGAGAAGAGAAGGCTCTGGGGAGAGCTTATAGCAGCTTTCCAGTACCTAAAGGGGGCCTACAAGAAAGCCAGAGAGGGACTTTTTACCAGGGCATGTAGTGATAAGACAAGGGGTAATGGCTTTAAACTGAAAGAGGGTAGGTTTAGATTAGATGTAAGGAAGAAGTTCGTTCTTCACTGTGAGGGTGGTGAGACACTGGAACAGGTTGCCTAGAGAGAAGGTTGTGGATGCCCCATCCCTGGAAGTGTTCAATGCCAGGCTGGATGGGGCTTTGAGCAACCTGCTCTAGTGGAAGGTGTCCCTGCCCATGGAAGGGGTTGGAACTAGATGATCTTTAAGGTCCCTTCCAACCCAAACCATTCTATGCTTCTATATGTAGCTGTAGGAGTGAGCATACTGGAACATTGCAAAATGTTTTTTTGTGTGTGCCCTTTAGTTGCTGGTAGTATTGCAACTCTCCATTACTATTGCCTGTACTGTCTCGTGATTAGTGTTGAAAAGATGCTGGGAAGTACTTGTTACATCTGTCTGATTTGTTGCTCTGCGTTTACTGATGTTCCACGATTTCAGCCTGCAAATACTTCGGGTTTCCAGTAGAGGTCAGGATGACATTGTCAGATATTTTGTAAACGTGTTGACCTGAATAGGAACCTTCCAACACTTACCTTATAATCACAGACAAAACGTTTTGGTGGGTTTTGTTTGTTTTACTTTTTAATATGCAGATAAAGCATTGCATAATTATTTTTGTTCCCCCTGGATTTCATCATCAACTTTGTAAAGTTTGACAAATGTGTCGAGTTTCTTGAGAAGCTGAAGGTCAGGAATAGAGGAAAAACAGTGGGAAGGAGATGACCCTGAAGAATTAATGCTGCTATTGAGGTAAAGATCTGTTTACACTGCCTATGTTAGGACTAGGGGTCTGGGAAATCAATTTAGAATTGTTTTAATTCTTTATATTGAGTGTGTGTACGTAAGTGTACATGGACATACACATATATACGTATGCATAGCACACGCACATACCTACAAAGAGACATACATATATACATGTGCATGCATATATTTTTATCTAAGACTGTGCTACACATACACAGTAGTAATACTCAAGCAGCCATTGCTTTGGCCACTCATTTCTGCTGTGTCATTGTAGCTGCTGTGTCTTGGCTTAAGTAAAAGAACAGATCTGGCTGAAAAAGTAACCCTGTGCAAGAAGGAGAAAAAAAAATATTTTTTTTTTTCCAACCACAGCTATTACTTGTTCAGTTTTGCAGCATAACCATGCAAATAAACATGACATAGTGCACTGGGCTGCTCAGGGTATAAGGACTACCTAAGCTGTCATGGTGATCGAACAGAGCTAGGGAACACACTATGTATTTTTAAAGATTAAATCTTCTAGATTCTGGAACATAGTTTTCTGACTGGGGTAGATTTTCTGGTAGGTTCTATAATGCAGAACCACAAAGCACGTGTAGCCTTGTGTGCTGGTATTCTCACCTAGCGCCATGATTTTGCTAGTGCACGTAAACAGGCAGATTGCAAAAGGGTTCATTTGTTTTGCGCAGTCCACTGGTGGCTGACATTGGAGTATATGGTTTTATTTTCAGGCTCAGTTTGCATTAAGTTCTCAAGTATACCCACACATGTGCTCGTGCACACATGGTACACACAGGAAGTTATCCGTGGTGTATTACATGCCGCCTTGTGATAACAAAAATGTGGCATTCAGGCTCCATGTTCTTAGTGGCACAACGATTAGTGGCACATTAGCAATTTACATTTATGTACACTCAAAGCTCTTTTGCAACAATGTGTGTTGTTCTTATCTGGATATGTGTATGACTCTTGCAACCAGGCTTTCAGTGAGCATCAACTCCTGGCACACTGATGTCATTCCTCTGTTCAGAGATGCTTTAGCATCTGTGTTCAAAAGCAGCTGTAGCAGCTTGTTTACTGTCCCTTAGACTAGCTACAAAATGGCTTACTCCAGTTGCAGTAAGAACCGACTACAAAATGCATGTAAAATTCGGGTCCCAAAATGCAACTTGGTTGCCTGGAAGGAGATGATGTTCATTATCTCTGAGTATATAAAGCGTTATGAAGGAAGATAAATAACTGAGGGTGAGGTGCAATAAGATGAAAATGAAATAAAATCTGCTTTTCCTGATGTCTGTTCTAAATTATCTTGACAATAAAGGTTTTATCAGACCATGGTGTACTTTCCAAGAGGAAGTGGTGAAAGTTCATATTGCTGGTGACATTAATAGCTAGACTGGAAAAACCACTTTGAATGCTTCTAAGGAATGAATCAGAAATTTCAGTGAGACGTACGAGGTAGCTCAGCTGGTCTTTTTTGAGCTATTTATTGTGACAAACTAAAATTAAATATCATGCTTTATCCCTCCTCTTTCAGGAATTATTTTACATCCACATAGATGTTTCATCTTTTTATTGAAAACAAGGATACTATGAAATCAAGCAATTCTGGACTGAGATGGCTGCAAATGAAGTAAAGCAATATTCTCTCACATTATGTGCTCCATAATTTATCATAGTAGGCAAGGATAGCTTACAAATGACAAGGTCACCTTGCATTTTCGGAGGTTAGGTTTTCTTACCAAAAAGGGGGTCTCTTTCCTCATAGTGATTCTTATAATTTAAGAAGTCCGCCTAACTAGGTGATGAATGCATAGTTACTTTCACAGAAATCCTAAGGGAAGTCTATCAGTATATTGGGCATGAGATACAATTATTGGGTAAAGAAGGGCAGTATTTCTCTCAGACTCAAGGATGTTCACCTGTTAACATCAAGCTCCTTCTGAGCTGAGAACTGTCTGGGTGCTTCAAATTCAGGTTTGTCGTCTTTGCTACTCAACCATTAAAAAAGTAATTCTGTAGCAGAGGTACATGGCAGACTTTATTTATTTATTTTAATTCAGTGCATTTTTAAGAGAAGACATATTATTGGTAGACAGTGCAGTGGCACTTGGGTTTCTTGGGCTTTATAAAGAATTTTATTTGAGACATCTTTGGAGTTTTTAGCCCAGTCCCTTTTTAGTTCTTTTCTATCTCTGCCTGGCATTTACACCCAGCGTAGGAATAAAAAACCACTCAGGTTCTGCCAACTTTTATTCTGTTGGGCTTAAGCAAGCTGCATTCCTGCAGAGGCCTCCCAGAAGACAGTCCCACAAGTCCCCTGCTTCCCCTGGTAGCCATTTTCTGTCACCAGCCCAACTTTAACTCATCTTTCCCATAAATGGCAGACTTCCAGATGGTCTTGCACAATGGCACTCGCCCTGTCTTACCCCAGACCCAGCCGCCTCTGAGGAAGGCAATACCAGTGCTGTATCAAATTGGGTACTGATACTTGAGTCCTCCTTGCATTTATTTTCCTGACTAGCTGCCTTCTGCTATGCCTAGAGTACATAGCCTTTCATCTAACTATAAAGCTATCACCCAAGCTTCACCAGTGGAAGATCTTGATCTCTTATAATACTCCAGCTAAAGTATTTTCTATTATAACTAGTATCGCATACATCTCTGCAGCATCAAGCCAGACCAGTGAGGAGGAAGGATATCCGTTTCATCTTTGCCAGCTTCTAATCTTGCCAGCCAAACTCTCCTGTCTTCTTGAGTCTTATTACGTCTATTATATCTACTTTGTCAAAAACAATGAGAAAGGTTGGTGGGGTTTTTTGGTCCCTTTATGCTGGTAGACAGAAACCAAGCTCATTCTAGCTCATTGTTTGGAATGTGTAAAAAGGATGAAGTCAAAGCATATATCTTCCTTCCTGTAAAGCATTAAAGAAATAAAGCACAAAAATATTTGTAAAAGACTCCTACTTCATCCTGGAAAAAAAATACCCACTTATTTCCGCAATATATAAAGTACCTGTTTTCCAGAGTAGTGTTTTAGGAATGTGCTGTCCTGAGGAAAAGGCCTGTCATAACTGCAGTAATTGTAGTTACTGCCAAGTAGTAACTCAGCACTGTTTGGCTTCCAATTTAAATGCAAAGATCCGATTTATACTTGATTTTTATTGCATATGCATTGCAGGCTTACTTCACTTTTTCTGATGCCTTTGCAGAGAGGTAAGAAATTTTACATTCTTAGTAGTAGTAGTAGTTTGTTGTTTTAAATTTAACTTGAAACTGGCATAGAGCATCAAGGGAACAGGCTCAGTTCCTGTCCTGTTCTCATTTTTGCCCAGATCTCTTATCTGTAATTTGGAACATGGCCTTTTATATTCCAGATCCACAAAGTGCTCACCTTTCTGACCTCTGATGTCCAAATAGCATCCACTGAAGTATTTCTAAAGACAGGTTTTTCCTCTGTTTCTGAAATAATGTAGTGAATACATCACAGTAGTCTCTTCTTACGTGCAGCCTGCTTTCAAATTTAATTAATTTAATACATCAATTATTTAATAACCCCAAAGTTATAAGTTGCTATTTTGATAACAAGAATATAGTGTTGATCACTATTCCCAAGTCATGGTCTGGACAATAAATATAGCTGCGTGTCCTAAATTTTAAACGTTTAACTGAGTATATTTTTGTGGGAAATCTTAGGAGTATAAAAAAAGATTAAATTCTGTTGTGTTTTAATATGTGTTGAGCTCTGTCCTATTGTGTTTACTGTTGCCCCATTCCATATGCTTTGTATTTATGTGCACCTGCCTTCCAATTAAATCTTCATTAACATGCACATCTGTAGAAGCTCTACTTGCTTTCATCCCCCTTGAAGCATTAGATGTTTTACACCGTATACGTTTCTAGCTTACATTTCTTCTGAACTTCCAAAGGAAGCACAGAGAGATGAAAAACCCAGAAGTGAAAAAAAAACCCAATGTCAGCAAAACTTTGGGACTCACAAGTCTTGTTAAATTTTGCTGTGGCTTCTGGTTTATTTGTATTCATTTCTGCTTTTTTGTATTCACTGCAAATGTAAATGTGTATGATAATTTTCATGATACAATTTGGGACTGACGGACAATTGTCTGGAATAGTTGATGTTCTTCCCCAAAGGCTCTTACTCAGTAGAAGAACCTCCTCAAAAGTTTCCAAATTGTGGGACTGATTACAATGGAAAACAAGTGATCTACTTCACTGCAGTGCTTAATGAAAATAAATTTACCCCTGCTGCTATTAACACCTTAAGTAAATCACATGCTGTACATATGTTGTGTGCATGTTCAACTAAACTTGTGTTGAAAGTATGACTGCTTAAGATGTAACAAATGCCCACTGATATAATGATTGGTCTCTGTTCAGTACTAGAAGTGCAGAACTAATGCCTAGAATACAGAAGCTGAATTACTTGTTACTCCGAAGGAAAGAAAAAACAAAAAACATTACTTCAGGTCACCACTGAGGTCACTGACAGCCCAGCACGGGGGATTCAAGTATAGCAGCATGATTGCAACTAGCTCATGGCTGTGAAAGAGATCTTTAGTCCCCATTGCTGCTATATGCTTAAATTCTAAGAAGCAAGAAGATATTCTTCTTTTTAAAAAAAATATTTATTTATTTGAAAAAGTAAAGAAAAAGAAAACTTTAAAAATGAAATTTGAAAATGATCCCTTATAAATAAACAGTACTGTCAGTCCTGCTGTATGCTGTTCCATGAAGACGATGCCTATTAAATTAGTAAAATCAAAGGTGAGCGTGTTGGTGGGGAGACCCCTTTGCAATCTGTGCACTGCTTGCTTTAATAATTAGATATGGTCCTGTTGTCAAACTGTAGCCCAGCTTTTATCATTCTTGGCAGACAGAGCAGAACAACGGTCTGGCATTTGACCTGCCCATAAAAACTTGAACAGGAAACAGCAATAAATAATCCACTCAAAAGGTCCTTGAGAAAAGCGTTACATTTGATTCCTTATAGGAATTGCATGCTACTTGAGGGGAAAGTGTGGGCTCTTTCAAAACACGGGCTTTGTATTAGCTTTTTTTTTAACATTTAAATGTCTCAATGGTAGCTTGAAAGATAATTTTTTTGTATATAGCAGAGCTGAGAAAGAAGCAGAAGCAGAGCTTCAAAATTGTTTCCAGTTTTATTACTTTTAATCAACATAGAAATCAACTTACAGTATACACATATGCACCCAAATGGTGTCTCTGACAAACCAACCAGCCCTCATATTCCTCCAGAGCTGGGTCCTGGCTTCTTTCAGATGGGGACCCTGATTCTTCTTGTTCTAATTTACATGGAAGCCTTCATCCTTCTGCAGTGAAATTAGAGTTTGACCCCAAATCCCTTACCTTGATCAGAACATCCCTGCTAACTTGGTGCCTGGGCATTGAAATGGGCATGAGGTGAAAAAAATGGTCCAGTTTCTCTGGAAATTTCCCCCTCTGTTTCAGAGGGAAGTGGAAGAGTATTTCAGTTCTCTTTCTAGCCTGAAAGAATAGACTGAATCTGTTTTTATTTTTGCAACATATATACAGGCTCTGGCAGTGCAATCAGTTCCACAGACATCTGCTTTAATCTCTGGCTTTTCTCATGAAGTGAATTAGAGAATTAAGGGCATAATTTGTAGTAGTTTTAGTCACACAGTGGAGTAAGTTGTCTTTTCATGTGTGTACAATAATTTAATTTTTCATGTTCATTTCAGTGCCCTGAATACTAATCTGTGAGAAAGAAGAAAATCTTTTATATTTACCAAGAATAGTTTGAGAGAAGAAAATATTATACATACTACTATCACACTTCTCACCTTTAAAAATTATTAGTAGTTAAATACAGTGGTTTTTTTTATTTTCACTCATATAGTTTTTGTTTCCAGCTCTGCTAGTTTCTAACTAGATTAGGAAATGTTGAAAAAAACCCAAACCAAACCAAAAAAATCTTTTTCTTTTTTTAGGGTTTATTTTTAATGAGGTTAAACTTAACTCATTTTTTCCACTTCTTAGAAGCCAAACTCCTAGATTTTTGGCTGGTTAGACAAGTCAGTTTTACTGGAATTATTCTCTTGGCTTGCTGAAGACACATGTATTTAAATATCAGGGCAGTGATTGCTCAAAGCCAGAAATTCTATGAGATATTTTCCAGTTTGACAGGAATGTTGTTTTTCAGAAATAAACAGTATTCTACATGAAGACAATATTGATAATGTTCTTTCTAATAGGTCTTAGTTTTACAGCTGGTCTGAGTTCAAATGTTGCAAACCTAGATGCCTGAGTGACTTGAAAATGAATTTTGTCTTAGAGAGATACAGAAACCAGTACCTCCATTTGGTTGCACTTTTCTCCTTGCACTTTAGCCCCTCCACAAAAGCACTTTAAATAACTAACACAGAAAGGTACTTGAGACCAGGTTAACAGTGCAATGGCTAAAAATATCTGGATAAGTTGATTTACTTCTTCAATGTTATGATTTCTTACATGGCACACATTAAAGGTGTATTGATGACAATGAGGCCTATACTCTAGTGAGCTTTGAGCTATCTCAGGTCTTCAGCTGGCAATGTGGTCCATCTTCTGACCTGTCCTTGCAGACCAGATGAAAATAGATACTCATTACCACTTGCATGAATTTGTCTATTTTGCACAGGGGCAAGAGAGTGGTCCTGACCAAATACAAGGTGCAGTCTATCTACGGTTGCCACTTGCATCCCTTAGTGATCATTCTTGTCCCAGCCATATTCCTGCAGAAATTTGCTGGTAAGGCTATGTCAGTACACTGGAATATTGCATTTATTTGCTTTACTGCTCGCTCTTGCCACTTTTTCATAAGCAGAATATCATGAACAGCTTGAATGCCTTGAAATTTTGGTAATTTGTATAGTTTTCAACCAGACTGGAATGCATGAGTGATTTGATAGCAAGGATGGGTGAAGCCATTGGATTCTGCCTAGTATGTAATTGTTAAGCTGTTAGTGTTGTCTGTTTAATTTTTCAAATTTTCCCTTAAATGTTCAAAGAGGTTAAACTAGTATTGTGTGGCTTTTGCAAACATCCACCCTTGATGTATCACTAATTTATTCTGTTGAGAGGTTTACCCTTATGCTAAGTATTTATTTGCCTACATGGAATTCATAGGTTGTTGGAGAGCTCATTTATTTATTTACTAATTTTCTTGGTTATTGACGATACAAAAGTTTCTATTAATGAGAATTCTTCCCCATTGTGAATAATTAATACATTAAGTACACTTCAAATTCCTCCAGTAATGATACAATGAGAATTGCTTAGCTGATTTAAATGACACAGATGTAGTACTAATTATACATTTTAAATTGGCAACAAACACAATTATTTTGCTGATTATCTAAAACAAAAGTAAACTTTATTATAGTAATTTACTATAATTTATCATACAGCCATTTTCTTTGAATAATATTTATGCATTTGACAAACCTACAAAGAGATATGTAATTAGACCTGTTTCATCCATCACTAGCTGCCTTTTAACCAGAGGTCTTACTTGAACAGCTTACAAAGACACTATCAGATTCACCAAATCATAATGGTTGCATCTTTTAAAGCAAGAAATGGATTTTTTTTGCAAGTAATTTCTGTGGATTATTAAGATGGAATTGTTTTAATTTAACTTAAATTACTTGAAGGTATTTTACAGGGCTGTTGTTTGGACAGTCGTTTGATTGTCTAGTTTATGAGATGTGTTTGTGTCTAGATTGCAAATTCTTTTGGAAAACTTGAAACAAAATTCATTTTTTGAAGGGAAAAAACCCCAAACAAAACCCAACAAAACAAAACTTCGCCCCTTCAACCAGCAACAATACCCTCTCTAAGTGCTTTGCGCTCAGGGAAGTTTAGAATGATTCGTCTTGGATTCAGGAAATCAGAGTGAGGCCATTATAATATTTCATTTTCATTCAAGCCTAGATTTTGGGTATTAGAAATCTGCAAGTGTCCATATCAAGCCCTGTTACCAGGTTGTTTATTTGCCTGTTAAATACTGGTGCCCATAGTGTCATATATTTTCCAGATGTATGGCATCATTAAAATAGTCTGAGGTCTATTTTAACATAGAGTAGACAGATGCATCTTGTAAGAGCTTCTAATTGTTGCCTCTGGTATAAAACTTTAAACTGACAGTACAACCAGAAATTAAAAAAAAAACACAAACCACAAACCAACACCCCCCTGCCAGCCCCTCGCCCAACCCCCCAACAACCAGAAACCCCTCCCTCAGATGCGGA